>CM064881.1:35667604-36267604 GCA_003313485.2 Penstemon barbatus
TATTTCTCTTCCAAAAGCCGCGACACAACCACCTACCTTACTTGTGTATTTTCTTCAAAATATCTTCCACTAATGGCTGATAGAGGGGTTATTAATGGAAGATTCGTGCCCATTTTCGGTTTATACATAAAGTTGAATTTAACAACATACCCCCCTCCCTGAATATAGAGGCACGATTTTTGGTTCAAGAAGATAAAATTTAATTACTTAGGACATTTATGTCGAATCTGTTAAGTGATTAAGTTAGGGATTTCACATTTACAAGTATTTATTTGGTTTATGTTAAGATTGATATTTATGTTAGAGGTTTTAACAATGATGGGATCTTCGTGAATTCTTTCGTAAAGAAATTGTTTATAGCTTTAATTAAACTGTTTTGATCATGACGAACATATTGTTGCGAGTATATGTGTGCAATTCTATTAACTCAGTCCCATATTTGGGCAAATTAATTGATAGCATCTGTTAAGGGTTTATGTTAGGGAATTTTTATGTATTGAAACAATGTTAATTCTTTAGTAAAATTATGGTTTATATACTTATTCTGTTATTTTGTTCACGAGGTAATCTTGCTATATGTATTTGAGTTTGCCCCTTTAATGTTTGGTTGGTGAATGATGTCTGGTTGTTAACAATAAGTTGGTCGTATAGTTAATTAATGTATATTCTTTTATTTGCAGATAAACAACACTATACCTTAAAGTTTTATTGTCGTGGTAGTTTAAGACATGAACCTAATACTGAGTATGATGGGGTAGTTTCAGGTGCGTAGACTATTTCAACTTTAGGAAAATATCAATCGCAAACCTTGATTACATTTGTGATCAGATTGGCATATGTGGTAAGAAGAATTATTAGAGGATTGATGGATAATGTAAGTCTAGATTTTGGGAATATGAGACTGAGTTGGTTCAATTAATTGATACATTTGGAGTTGTTGTTTGCATATATGTAATTCAGCCCAACAAAGTATAAAGGACATGCAAACTTTGTGGAGTGAAAAACCAATTTGAGAAGACATGTAAGAAGAGAAATGCACCTGATGAGAGAGGGATAGGATTGCAATTGCCAGAACCCAGAGCTTCAACTCCAGAACCAGCACCACAACAACAACAAGGAGAAGAGGTGGATGCATTGAAAAGTCAACCCTACAAAAAGGCTTGCACAATGTGTGGAATGCAAGTGCAAGGACACCATAGGAAGACATGTCCAAGGGTAACTGTAGCTCGATTTAGTCAAAGATTGCGATCTACTTCTGTTGAGGGATGGAGAGGAATGAAAGTGCAAAAACCCCGAGCATCAACTCCAGAACCAGCAACACAACAGCAATCACCACAGCAGGTGGGGAATATACGTGTGAAATTCGATAAAGGGGGTAATTGCAATATAGGCATTCATATTCTAGCATGCCTTATCTTCCTAATTGAAAAGCCCTAATTTCATTATTTTTCTTCCAAAAGCCGCGACATAACCACCTACCTTACTTGTGTATTTTCTTCAAAGTATCTTCCACTAATGGCTGATAGAGGGGTAAATGGAAGATTCTTGCCTATTTTGGGTTGCTACATAAAGTTGAATTCAACAACACCCCCTCCCTGGATATAGAGGTACGATTTTTGGTTCAAAAGGACAAATAGGTCATTTATTCGAATCTGTTAAGTGATTATGTTAGCAGGGACGGATCCAGGATCGGAGAGTTGGGGGGGCCGAGTTTAACCACCATCGAAACTAATTGACAATGATTATATTTGATATATTTTATTTACTTAAGAATAAAATATTACTGAAAAATACATTAAATTCAAAATTCTTAAGTAATTTAGTGAAAAAATTATCGAAGTTCTACACGACGTTCTCACATTCCGTAAAATTCTTCTACTAATAAGTACAAAAAATCTCAACAAATTTATTTTCAATGTTAATAATCAAACAATCCACACAAGGTATTGATCTTTCATTTTGTTTCTATACCTATTTTTGACCAACTTCATTATTGATCGCTCGATTGTTATGGTTGTAACATGAAGCATTAATATCAAACGAATCAAACAATCAATTAAAGATTACACTATATACTTCTTTGTACTTCAATCACAAACATAGCTTATATGTTGTGGATGCAATCTAGCATTAAAAGATTAGAGGACTAATATGAACTATTTATAAAATAAGGCTCAGTTCGGTACCCACCATTCTAATTTGACCCAATTGTCAATTTGAGCCCATTGAATAATCATCCCTGTTATTTAATCTCGGTTTGGGCTCAATTATACAATTTCTGGGGTAGGGCTCCAATTTTAATTGGGTCAAATTCGATGGCTGGCCCACAAAACCCGAGATTAACACGGGCTGCCCGTGTTATAATCGGCCTCACCGAACGAAAATTTGGCCCAAATTAAAAACCTTGATTAATGCAATTCTGGGCTAATTTGGGCAACCGAACTGAGCCTAATAATATTAAATTAATTTTTTCAAAATTCTTGGGGGGGCCAGGGCCCCCCCAAAAAGTAGCTGGATCCGTCCATGTATGTTAGGGATTTCACAGTTACAAGTAGGTATTTGGTTTATCTTAAGATTAATATTTATGTTAGAGGTTTTAACAATGAGGGAATCTTAGTGAATTATTTAGTAAAGAAATGGTTTATAGCTTTAATTAAACTGTTTTGATCATGACAAAAATATTGTTGTGAGTATATGTATGCAATTCAATTAACTCAGTCTCATATTTGGGCACAATTAATTGATAGCATCTGTTAAGGGTTTATGTTAGTGAATTGTTATGTTATTTTATTGAAATAATGTTATTATTTAGTAAAATTATGGCTTATATACTTCTTCTGTTATTTTGTTCACGAGGTAATCTTGCTACATGTATTTGAGTTTGCCCCTTTAATGTTTGGTTGGTGAATGATGTTTGGTTGTTAACCTTAAGTTGACTAGGTAGTTAATTAATGTATATTTTCTTATTTGCAGATAAACAACACCGTACCTTAAAGTTTTATTATGGTGGTAGTTTAAGACATGAACCTAATACTGAGTATGAGGGGGTAGTTTCAAGTGCGTAGACTATTTCAATTATAGGCAAATATCAATCGCAAACCTTGATTACATTTGTGATCAGATTGGCATTTGTAGTAAGAAGAATTATTATAGGATTGATGGATAATGTAAGCTTAGATTGTGTGAATATGTGACTGAGTTGGTTCAATTAATTGATACATCCGGAGTGGTTGTTTTCATATATGTAATTCAGTACAAGAAAGTACAAAGAACATGCAAATAGTGTGGAGTGGGAGGTCATTTTGTTAGACATGTAATAAGACAAAAACACGTGATGAGAGAGGGAGTGGATAACAATTTCAAATTCCAAGTACAGTCCAAGTTATAGGTAAAAAAAGGACATGCAAACTGTGTGGAGTGAAAGGCCATGACAAGTAAGAAGAGAAATGCACCTGATGAGAGAGGCATATGATTGTAATTGCCAGAACCCAGAGCTTCAACTCCAGAACCAGCACCACAACAACAACGAGGAGAATAGGTGGGTGCATTGGCAAGTCAACCCTACAAAAAGGCTTGCACAATGTGTGGAGTGAAAGGACGCTATAGGAAGACATGTCCAAGGGTAACTGTAGTTCGATTCAATCAATGATTGCAATCTACTTCAGTTGAGGGATGGAGAGGATTGAAAGTGCCAAAACCCCGAGCATCAACTCCTGAACCAGCAACACAATAGCAATCACCACAACAGGTAGGGAATAAACGTGTGCAATTTGGTCAGGGGTGTAATTGTAATATAGGCATTCATATTTTAGTATCCCTTATCTTCCAAATTGAAAAGCCCTAATTTCATTACATCTGTTCCAAAAGTCGCAACACAACCACCTACCTTACTTTTGTATAGTCTTCAAAATTTCTTCCACTAAGCTGATAAAGGGGTTAAATGGAAGATTCGTGCCGATTTTGGGTTGCTACGTAAAGTTGAATTGAACAACATACCCCCCTCCCCTGAATATAGAGGTACGATTTTTGGTTAAAAAATACAAAATTTAATTACTTAGGACATTTATTTCGAATCTGTTTAGTGATTATGTTAGGGATTTCGCAGTTACAAGTAGGTATTTGGTTTATTTTAAGATTGATATTTATGTTAGAGGTTTTAACAGTGAGGGAATCTTAGTGAATTCTTTAGTAAAGAAATGGTTTGCTTTAATTAAACTGTTATGATCATGACGAAGATATTGTTGTGAGTATATGTGTGCAATTCAATTAACTCAGTCTCTTGTTTGGGCACAATTAATTGATAGCATCTGTTAAGGGTTTATGTTAGGGAATTGTTATGTTATTTTATTGAAATAATGTTAATTATTTAGTAAAAGTATGGCTTATATACTTCTTCTGTCATTTTGTTCACGAGGTAATCTTGCTACATGTATTTGAGTTTGCCCCTTTAATGTTTGGTTGGTGAATGATGTTTGGTTGTTAACCTTAAGTTGACTGTGTAGTTAATTAATGTATATTTTCTTATTTGCAGATAAACAACACCGTACCTTAAAGTTTTATTATGGTGTAGTTCAAGACATGAACCTAATACTGATTATGAGGGGGATAGTTTCAGGTGCGTAGACTATTTCAACTATAGGCAAATATCAATCGCAAACCTTGATTACATTTGTGATCTGATTGGATTTTATGGTAAGAATAATTATTATAGGATTGATGGATACTGTAAGTTTAGATTGTGTGAATATGCGACTGAGTTAGTTCAATTAATTGATACATCCGGAGTGGTTGTTTACATATATGTAATTCAACCTAACAAAGTACAAAAGTCATGCAAACAGTGTGGAGTGACAGGTCATTTTGAGAAGACGTGTAATAAAAGAAAAGCACGTGATGAGAGAGGGAGTGAAGAATAACTTCAAATCCCAAATTCAGTCCAAGTTATAGGTAAAAAAAGGACATGCAAACTGTGTGGAGTGAAAGGCCATTTTGGGAAGACATGTAAGAAGAGAATGCACCTGTGAGGGAAGGATAGGATTGCAATTGTTAGAACCCAGAGCTTCAACTCCAGAACCAGCACCACAACAACAACGAGGAGAAGAGGTGGATGCATTGGAAAGTCAACCCTACTAAAAGGCTTGCACAATGTGTGGAATGCAAGGACACCATAGGAAGACATGTCCAAGGGTTACTGTAGTTCGATTTAGTCAAAGATTGCACACTACTTTTGTTGAGGGAGGGAGAGGAATGAAAGTGCCAAAACCCCGAGCATCAACTCCAGAACCAACAACACAACAGCAATCACCACAGAAGGTGGGGAATAAACGTGTGAAATTCGATCAAGGGGGTAATTGCAATATAGGCATTCATATTCTAGCATGCCTTCTATTCCAAATTGAAAAGCCCTAATTTCATTATTTCTCTTCCAAAAGCCGCGACACAACCACCAACTTTACTTGTGTATTTTCTTCAAAATATCTTCCACTAATGGCTGATAGAGGGGTTAAATGAAAGATTCGTTCCGATTTTGGGTTGCTACAGAAAGTTTAATTCAACAACATACCCCCCCCTCCCTGAATATAGAGGTACGATTTTTGGTTCAAAATGAATAAAATTAATTACTTAATTAGGAAATTTATGTCGAATCTGTTAAGTGATTATGTTAGGGATTTCAAAGTTACAAGTAGGTATTTGGTTGATGTTAAGATTGATATTTATGTTAGAGGTTTTAACAATGAGGGAATCTTGGTGAATTCTTTAGTAAAGAAATGGTCTATAGCTTTAATTAAACTGTTTCGATCATGACGAATATATTGTTGTGAGTATATGTGTGCAATTCAATTAACTCAGTCTCATATTTAGGCACAATTAATTGATAGCATCTGTTAAGGGTTTATGTTTCGGAATTTTTATGTTATTTTATTGAAACAATGTTAATTCTTTAGTAAAATTATGGTTTATATACTTCTTCTGTTATTTTGTTCACGAGGTAATCTTGCTACATGTATTTGAGTTTGCCCCTTTAATGTTGGGTTAGTGAGTGATATTTGGTTGTTAACAATAACTTGGCCGTGTAGTTAATTAAAGTATATTCTTTTATTTGCAGATAAACAACACCATACCTTAAAGTTTTATTGTGGTGGTAGTTTAAGACATAAACTTAATACTGAGTATGATGGGGTAGTTTCAGGTGCGTAGTCTATTTCAACTATAGGCAAATATCAATCGCAAACCTTGATTACATTTGTGATCATATTGGCATTTGTGGTAAGAAGAATTATTATAGGATTGATGGATAATGTAAGTCTAGATTTTGGGAATATGAGACTGAGTTGGTTCAATTAATTGATACATTCGGAGTTGTTGTTTGCATATATGTAATTCAGCCCAACAAAGTACAAAGGACATGCAAACTTTGTGGAGTGAAAGGCCATTTTGAGAAGACATGTAAGAAGAGAAATGCACCTGATGAGAGAGGGATAGGATTACAATTGCCATAACCCAGAGCTTCAATTCCAGAACCAGCCACCATAACAACAACGAGGAGAAGAGGTGGATCCATTGGCAAATCAACCCTACAAAAAGGCTTGCACAATGTGTGGAGTGCAAGGACACTATAGGAAGACATGTCCAAGGGTAACTGTAGTTCGATTCAGTCAAAGATTGCAATCTACTTCTGTTGAGGGAGGAGGAGAATTGAAAGCGCCAAAACCCCGAGCATCAACTCTAGAACCAGCAACACAACAGCAATCACCACAACTGGTGCAGAATAAACGTGTGAAATTCGGGCAGGATGCTAATTGCAATATAGGCATTCATATTTTAGTATGCCATCTCTTCCAAATTGAAAAGCCTTAATTTCATTAGTTCTCTTCCAAAAGCCGCGACACAACCATCTACCTTACTTATGTATTTTCTTCAAAATATCTTCCACTAATGGCTGATAGAGGGGTTAAATGGAAGATTTGTGCCGTTTTTGGGTTGCTACATAAAATTGAATTCAACAACATACCCCCATCCCTGAATATAGAGGTACGATTTTTGGTTCGAAAAGACAAAATTTAATTACTTAATTGGTACATTTATTTCGAATCTGTTTAGTGATTATGTTAGGGATTTTACAGTTACAAGTAGGTATTTGGTTTATGTTAAAATTGATATTTATGTTAGAAGTTTTAACAATGAGGGAATCTTGGTGAATTCTTTAGTAAAAATATGATTTATAGATTTAATTAAACTGTTTTGATCATGACGAATATATTGTTGTGAGTATATTTGTGCAATTCAATTAACTCAGTCTCATATTTGGACACAATTAATTGATAGCATCTGTTAAGGGTTTATGTTAGGGAATTTTTATGTTTTTTTATTGAAACAATGTTAATTCTTTAGTAAAATTATGGTTTATATACTTCTTCTGTTATTTTGTTCACGAGGTAATCATGCTACATGCATTTGAGTTTGTCCCTTTAATGTTTGGTTGGTGAATGATGTTTGGTTGTTAACAATAAGTTGGCCGTGTAGTTAATTAATGTATATTCTTTTATTTGCAGATAAACAACACCATACCTTAAAGTTTTATTGTGGTGGTAGTTTAAGATATGAACTTAATACTGCGTATGAGGGGATAGTTTCAGGTGCGTAGACTATTTCAACTATAGGCAAATATCAATCGCAAACATTGATTACATTTGTGATCAGATTGGCATTTGTGGTAAGAAGAATTATTATAGGATTGATGAATAATGTAAGTCTAGATTTTGGGAATATGAGACTGAGTTGGTTCAATTAATTGATATATTCGGAGTTGTTGTTTGCATATATGTAATTCAGCCCAACAAAGTACAAAAGACATGCAAACTTTGTGGAGTGCAAGACCATTTTGAGAAGACATGTAAGAAGAGAAATGCATCTGATGAGAGAGGGATAGGATTGCAATTGCCATAACCCAGAGCTTCAACTCCAGAACCAGCCACCACAACAACAACGAGGAGAAGAGGTGGATCCATTGGCAAGTCAACCCTACAAAAAGGCTTGCACAATGTGTGGAGTGCAAGGACACTATAGGAAGACATGTCCAAGGGTAACTGTAGTTCGATTCAGTCAAAGATTGCAATCTACTTCTGTTGAGGAAGGAGGAAGATTGAAAGTGCCAAAACCCCGAGCATCAACTCTAGAACCAGCAACACAACAGCAATCACCACAACTGGTGGGGAATAAACGTGTGAAATTCGGCCAGGAGGGTAATTGAAATGTAGGCATTCATATTTTAGTATGCCATCTCTTCCAAATTGAAAAACCCTAATTTCATTATTTCTCTTCCAAAAGCCGCGACACAACCACCTACCTTACTTGTGTATTTTCTTCAAAATTTCTTCCACTAATGGCTGATAAAAGGGTTAAATGGAAGATTCGTGCCGATTTTGGGTTGCTACATAAAGTTGAATTGAACAACATACCCCCCCCCCCCCCCCCATGAATATAGAGGTACGGTTTTTTGTTCATAAAGACAAAATTTAATTATTTAGGACATTTATGTCGAATCTGTTAAGGATTTCACAGTTACAAGTAGGTATTTGATTTATTTTATGATTGATATTTATGTTAGAGGTTTTATCAATGAGAGAATCTTGGTGAATTCTTTAGCAAAGAAATGGTTTATTGCTTTAATTAAACAATTTTGATCATGACGAAAATATTGCTGTGAGTATATATGTGCAATTCAATTAACTCAATCTCATGTTTGAGCACAATTAATTGATAGCATATGTTAAGGGTTTATGTTAGGAATTGTTATGTTGTTTTATTGAAATACTGTTAATTATTTAGTAAAATTATGGCTTATATACTTCTACTGTAATTTTGTTCACGAGGTAATCTTGCCACATGCATTTATTACCTTTGAAATGACTCCTGATTCTTTTAACCTTTGTTGATTGAACTCTACTAATGAGCACTCTAGTATGCAAATCGAAACCATCTCACTTGACTCTGCTGATATTCACCCGTCTGATTCCATACTTAGCTTAAGATCATTTGTCTTCCTGATCGAAATTCAATCTTCTAATTTGTACTCGTCTTTATTATTGAATCTTCAAAGGCTTACTAGACTTTCATTACTTAGTTAATGATCCTTCTGAAAATCATCAAAATCTTTTCGAAATTCCTCAACTTCATCCAACATCGATTAAAGCACACGTGTGCTAGAATGAGAATAATTCAGACACGTAGTTTAGTGTTCTCGAGGTGGAAAGCGGGGCTCTGAAGTCACAGTTGAAATCCCAAAATGAGGATCGGCTTATTAGAGAATACCTTTTTTTCCCTGTGCACTTGGCGATTGTTAATAAGAAGGTCCAAGGATTGCTCGAGAGCACGTTTCACAAAAGTGTCGAGCAGTTGATCGAGTTGAAGATGATACCTGACAAGCTGGACGATTATTATGAAGCCATGAAGTTCAATAAGAACAACAAATGTGAGGATTATCCTGTTGAAGCCTATCCTCATATCGAGTACGAGCATCATCCCCTAGCTCACCTTATCCAAGAATGTGGAGTTCCTCTGCTGACCCCGGATGAGCCTGAAAATTCTGAGGATGATGGGAGCAAGATGATGAATTTTCGTTAGACTTATGAAACTCATCACAAACTTATTCAAAAACCTACACTCAAACTCTTGAAACCTATAAAACTTTGATTTGACACTTACAATCTATTTTTCCATTCTCAAACTCTATAAAAAAAATATTAATTTGACAAATACCACCTATTTTTCCCGAAAATCGCAACATCCAAACCTAGTCCAAGTGGTGTTTCAGCTTTTAAAAACCACAAAATCCTACATTCAAAACATAACAAAATGGGTTTCACGAGGTTTCACCGAAACCATCAAAACCAATTTTTTGAAATCGAGACCTGCAAAATCGAGCAAAGAACCTTCCAAATAAACCTATGGTTTTCAAAGTACCATTTGTTTTTTGTTTTTTTAATTTTATAGAAGTGAAAGTGCAAAATGAGCTTATTTTCAGGTTGCAAAATGAAATTAAGTCTTAGCTAAATTTAATAAAATTTCAAAGATTATTGATTAAGGTAATTGAGAGGCACATATTTAACTTTTTGTCATAAAGACCATCTCCAAATATAAGAGTCAAAGTAAAAAATAGAAAAATTAAATGCATTCATCATAAGTTATTATATCATAAATCATTCAATAAAGGTCCAAGTACAAATAATTATAAATAATAAATCACTATTCATACATGAATATTAAATTAAAGAAAACACAGTGAAAGTTGAGCCCATGACTAGGGCTGAGCACGGTCCGCCGGACCGACCGGACCGACCCGGAACCGACGGTTCGGTCCGGACCGTTTACCGAACCGAAATTTCGGTTCGATAAACGGTTCTTGTCCGAGAACCGAACTTCCAAAATACCGGTTCTCGGTGGAACCGGTCGGTTTACCGAACCGAACCGGTTGGACCGAAACTATTTTTTTTGTTGGTCCCAAGTGGTCAGATGAGGTCTAGAGGGGGGGGTGAATAGACCTCTGAAATTTTTTGAACTTAAAAACTTTTCAGTGTTCTGTCAGCAGACTAAGCTGATGAAGAACAGATGACTGTGCTGATCGTGAACAAATCTTGAACAGCAGAGTGACCACTCTTCTGACAGTTACTTAGCTGTTTAACAGCAAACTAGTTTTTCAAAGAGTATACTTGCAGCGGATTGTTTTAAAGTGTTTTTCACAAGTAGACTAAGTTCTTAAAAGATTTTATCCCCAGTTTTACAAACTCCATTTAAAATCTTTTAGTTAATTCAAAGTGTTTAAATATGCAAACTATAAATATGCAAGAAAACTTGAATGCAAGATAACACAAAGAATTTTTATAGTGGTTATATGGATAAAAATCATTTAGTCCACTCTTCCAGATCACTCAGATTCTGGGTTATACTATAATCACAAAGATTACAATATTTCTCCACTTACACCTAGACAACAAATGAAAAGGCTATAAGCTCACAATAGGAATTCACAAAGAAAACCTATCCTCTGAAGTAGAATCACTCACAAAGACGGATTCTCACTTCGCACAACACTCAGCTATTACAAAATCACTCAGATAATGTTTTTCTGTTTTCTTCAACTTGGTTTCTGTCAACAGATGACTTCCACCAGACGAGTGAGCTGTTCGAGCTTTTGAGACTTAGAAAATTTCTGCTTCAAAATCGAAATCTCTGATTGTTGTTGTGTGTCTCTCTTTTCGAACTTTGCTCTATTTATACTCGGATTTGAATTTATGACCGTTGAAGCAAATCAAGTCTTCAAATCCATCCTTCAGCTCTTTTGAAACGGCTCCCTGCAGCAATCCGTACTGTGTACAGTACTTTTCTGTCCATCACATTTAATGCTGCATTAAATGCACTCTGCTGATACGAGGATATCTTCAATCATTTACCATTACTACCCTTCTCTTCCAGCATTTATTACACTAAGTGCATTTATTACCGTTGGACTAATCTCTTGATCTCTTCTACTCTGCTGATCAAAACGACTCTGCTGATAGGTACTCTGCTGATCAAATGCTGAACTAATCTGATTTGACTCGGCTGATGACCTACCCTTCTGTTCGCTGTTCCAGCATGAGATCACTAGTCTTCAGAGCTTTGAACTTTGAACTCTTCTGATGTCTTCTTTTACTTGTTCAAAATTCCTTCTAAGGGAACTAAGCTTTCCATACTTAGCTGATTATGATGTTTTGGAAATCATCAAAACCTTCCCTTAATTTCTGACTTCTTTTATCTTCATCTTCATCCAACAATTTCCCCCTTTTTGATGATGACAAAACTTCAGCTAAGTACCTGTACCTAAACTAAAGTTTTGATCCTCAAAAATTTCTGAGATAGAAATAGTCTGTTGGATTAAAACTTGCAATTTTATAGATAATGAACTGATTACATATTACAAGTTTGTTCAGATGAAATGTAAAGAAAAATTACAAGGAGATTCATAGGTAAATAAACATGACTAATCTCCTAGCTTGTCTTCTTTATCTTCTTCAGCAGGTTTGGAAGTTCCAGCTTCCAATTTCTGCTTCAACAGCTCTAACTTCTTCTTTTTAGTATCAGGATCAAGCTGTTCTTCAGCTGAGTCCATAGCAGCAGCTATCTCCTTATCAGATTTAGCCTTTCTTCAGCTTCATTTCTTCAGTTTCTTCAGCTATCTCCTTATCATCTTCTTCTTTTTCTGTGATCTTCTCATCTGTTGATCTGCTTGTGCCTTCATTTGCTGCATCATTCCTATTATTATCACCAGCAGACTCTTCTAATACTTCTGTTTCTTCAGCATCATCTTTTTCAGAAGTTCCAACTCTTTTCTGTCCAAATATCCTCTCTTCCCCCTTTTTGTCATCATCAGCAGGGTTGATTTGATAATCTGGTAAGATTGGAGTAATCAGAAGTGAATCACAGAGAAGCTTGATGTTCTCTTCCATTGCAGTTATTTGAGCTTGTTGTTTGAGTTGATTGGCCTTAACAGTTTTGACTTCCTTGAGCAAGTCTTCTCCTTGATCACCCAATTGAATTTGAGTTCCCACAATCCAATTTGATGAAGCAGTGAAGTCTTTCATCATATTTTCCATGACTTCATCTTCTGCTCGGAGGGCCGTTTCAATTGTTTGTTCAATCTGTCTCCAACCTTCAGTAGTGCTCTGAGTCCGTCTTCTAAGTATATCCATATCTTGACAGATGGATTTAACATTCTGAGCAGTGTCTTCTATCAGATCGGTTGGGACAGCAGTAGCTTTCTGATTCGGTTGTTTGACAGCAGCTAACACTTCTGCAGCTAATTCTTCCTTCATATCCTTCAAAGATTTGATGATCAGTTGTTGGATGGAGTCCAACAGATTTGTCTGAGCACCTTGAGAAGTTGAAGGCTCATCTGATGTAGCAGGAAGTGTTTCTTTGATACGTTGCTCTGTTGATTGAGTTATTAATGCAAGGGACTGATCTGCTGGACTACCAGCAAGGCTTGGAGTGCTTTCCTTCTCCTTAGCTTGATCATCTCCTTCAGCAGCAACTTCTTTGTCCTTGATCTGATCTGCTGGAATATCTTCTTCTTTCTTTGAATCATCAGCAGCATCAGACTTATCACCCTGTGCTTTGCTCTGATCAGATGGGTCTGATGTACCCTCTTTTTGCTCTGGTTGATCAGAAGACTTTGCTTTTTCTTTATCAGCAGGGGATATAATCTTCTTGACAGTCTCAACTGTCTTCATCAGTCCTTCATTGTCCACAGCTGACCTGTTGGAAATCCAAGTAAAATTATCAAGAGGAATAAAAGTGGATGAAGGTTCCTCAGGCAGCTCCTCATAAGGTTTGATATTTGGTCCGTAGACAATGTGTTTGATGTTGGGAAGAGGGACCAATGAGCTTGGTTGTCCCCTTAACTTCCTTGATTTCTTTGCCCAAAGCTGCATTGCTTGAGAAATAGCCAACTTTATGGATCTTTCCTTGAGGTCTTCTGATTCATCATACTCCTCAGGAACAGATTCAAAGATCTTCTTTGCTTCGGCCTTGACTGTGTGACTTATCATTTGTCTCAACCTGTCCAGAAAGAATTCTGAATCAAGTGCTTGAATTAAAGATCCAGTTTCTAGCCACTTCAGTACCCAGGCTTCTGCAGTATTGAAGCCTTTCCATTCGGCCATTTCAGCAGGGCTCTTGGTCAGTCTGAATTCTCTCCATCTGTTGTATTTGATCTTTTCAGTGTGGAAGAGTGTCAGACGGTTGATCCTTTCATTTTCAGCATCTAGCCTCTTGAGAAATTCTTCAAAGATAGCAGGGTCATCCCTGACAATCTCTAAGGCTAATTTGATTTCCTCTCTTCTCTTTGGCTTTATCTTTGGTGCAGGCATAGCTGGTATTGGTTTGTTTGGATCCCTCTGTTCACCAATACTTAGCCCACCAGTATGCTGATTTCCATGAGCATCCTTGATGCTTGCTTCAATAACAGCAGCCAATTCTGCTGCCTCAACAGCATCTCTCTGCTCTTGAGTCATCTTGCTGGCCTCTTCTTCCAGCCTTTTTAACTCTAGGCTTTTCAGCCTATCTTCTTCTGCCTTTTCTGCAGCTATCCTTTACTTTTCAGCATCATCTTGTCTTTTCTTTTCTGCAGCAGTCAGGTAAGTTGCAATTTTCCCAGTCCTTTTTCTCCTTGATTCAGGACTTTCCACTGTTTGTATTGGAGTTGCAGCAACAGGGTTTGGATGTAGAAGGAGTGTCTCTCCTTCACCTGTTGTGGCAGTCTGCTGATCTTCTCCAGCTTCAGCAGATACTACAGCAGAAGAGTCTGTAGTAGGAACTCCAATTGTGGAAACAACTTCTTCAGTAGATTTATCAACAGGTTCTTTAATAACTAATGGTCTCTCAGCTGATGTTGTTGTTTCTCTAACAGTTGCAACAGGCTCTTCAGAGAAGGTGATATTTCTCTTAGCCTTTGACTTTTTAATCCTTTTGGCAGGGGGGTTGGCAGCAGTAGGAGGTCCCCTTGCCTCACTTCTTTTTCTCAACCTTTTTAACCTCTGAAGAGGAATTCCTTCCTCAGATTCTGTTCTTTCAGGAGAAGAACCTGTCTCCATCTGTTCAATCTCCCTTGTAAAGTCTTCAATCTCTTTTTCTGAAACTTCATCCTCAGGAAGTGCTGAAACAGTCTCAACCGCAGACTGTGCTGTTGGTTCAGCAGGTTGACTAGTCTGACCTTCCTTCTTGCTTTTCTTAGAAGGGGTCTTCTTGGATTTTCCAGTAGCCTTTCTTTTTGGTTGAGCCACCAGTTGTTTTACTGGTTCATACAGTTTAAACTCCTTGCTTGCATGAGTAATCTTTCCACCACCCATAGGGCATTGCAAGGATGCAAACAGATTACTGAGTAAGATGGCATGAGAGAGCCTTTTATTACTCAGCAGCTCATAGACGTGAGCAGCCAAGTTAACCTTCAGACCATAGTATATGCAAACCATGGTGTAGTACCTTCTTCTGGGTAACCCATCTAGTGAGCTTGTGTAACATTCCAGTACTTGCGCAATGATGTCTGCGAACCTTTGATACTCATCCTTTAACTGAGTTTTCATAAGGGTTCCAGTCATCTTTTCTCCCTTCTTCGCACAAATAGCCCAAAATTCATCCTCCTTTTCTGACCCTAAACTGGTCACATCTCCTCCCTTATCTGCTAACTTGTAAATTTCACAAAGAACAGCAGCAGAGACAGCAATTTTCTTACCACCGATGACAGCAGTCATCACAGTTTCATCATCGTTGAATTCTCTGGTCGTATAGAAGTGATAGACGTCTTCTAAGTAGACCCTTTCTTCATGAGCTTCCAGGACTGGAACAAGTGATGCCTCTTGGATTTTCTTCAGAAGAGAGCGCATCAGATCAGTACCCGAAAAGTGGAATTTGCTGTAGTTTAGGTATCTTCCATCAATAATCTTATCCATCTCTGAGATTAGTGAGTAGGAATCTGCAAAAACAGTATACTTTCGAAGCAGGAGAGTTTGAGAGTTAGAGAGTTTGAGAGTATTTGAGTGCGTAAGACGACTGTACTGTTTTAGATCGGACTTTATACGTTTCTATCATTTGGGTTATCGTGATTAATCTGAAACGTTGATCTAATCTGACAGCTTATTGATCGTGTGGATGGGAGTTGCGGATTTCAATTTAATTATTTTAATGTCAGATGGGCGGGAAACTCTATCGACACTAATCTGTTACTTATAAAAGCGCGTTTCTTAAAATACGATTTATGACCATGCTTATATAAGATATCAGATGAGTAGAGTTTAACTTATCTGACAGACGAGTGATCTGTTATCTGATATTACTAGAGAATGCCAATAGCTAGTAATCTTCCTCTGTTGTTTGTCAATCCAGCAAGATAAAATAATCTTCAGTCTTCAAGAATTAAGAACAGATCTTCAGATAATATAACTTCCACTAACTGACATTAACGGATTTCATCTTTAGAACAGAAGTACCGCTAGTCTTACACGTTCCCCCTATCTTTAAGAATCCATAAGCTAACTAGTCTGTTGAAAGTTAATTCTTGAATAGAATACCGGATAACTAAGCTGTTGAACTTCAGTCTTCTGATGAGTTCCCCCTCAGCTTATGCATCCAAATTAAGTAGTCCTAACTCAGCTCTTAGAGTTGAGAACCTTGCTTCACTTAGAGGTTTAGTGAAGATATCAGCAATCTGATTGTCAGTATGAACATACTCTATCATAACATTGCCTTTTTCCACATGATCTCTAATGAAGTGATGCTTGATCTCTATATGTTTAGTCCTTGAATGACTTGTAGTATTCTGAGTAAGTGATATTGCACTTGTATTGTCACAGTAGATTGGAATTCCACTGATTTTGATATTGTAGTCTTCTAGTTGATGCTTCAACCAAAGTATCTGTGCACAGCAAGCTCCAGCAGCTATATATTCAGCTTCAGCAGTAGATATAGAAACTGAAGTTTGTTTCTTACTCATCCATGAGATCAGACGACTACCTAAGAACTGACAAGCACCTGTTGTGCTTTTTCTGTCAATCTTGCAGCCAGCAAGGTCTGAATCTGAATAACCAATAAGCTCAAATCCAGATTCTCTAGGATACCACAATCCCAATTCTTGAGTGCCTTTAACATATTTCAGTATCCTCTTGGCAGCTAAGAGATGAGATTCCTTGGGGTTTGATTGAAATCTTGCACAGACTCCAACTGAGTACATTATGTCAGGTCTGCTTGCTGTTAGATATAACAGTGACCCTATAATGCCTCTATATTTGGTTATGTCCACTGATTTGCCATCTTCATCTTTATCCAAACGAAGACTTGTAGACATAGGAATGGTAGCAGTAGAGCTAGTTTCCATACCAAACTTCTTGAACAGATCTCTTGTGTATTTTGCTTGATTTATAAAGATTCCATCAGGCAGCTGTTTGACTTGTAAACCAAGAAAATAATTAAGTTCACCCATCATGCTCATTTCAAACTTATTCTGCATCAGCTTGGAGAACTTATCACACATCTGTTGGTTAGTTGAACCAAAAATAATATCGTCCACATATATTTGCACAATTAATATATGATTCTCCCATTCAATTGTGAACAAGGTTTTATCTACCTTACCTTTATGAAATCATTTAATTAAAAGGAAATCAGATAGGGTATCATACCATGCTCTTGGAGCCTGTTTCAGTCCATAGAGGGCTTTCTTCAGACGATATACTTTGTCCTCTTCTTGATAGACTTCAAATCCAGGAGGTTGTTCAACATATACCTCTTCTTGCAGTTCTCCATTGAGAAAAGCAGACTTCACATCCATCTGATAGACAGTGAAGTTCTTGTAAGCAGCATAGGCAAGAAACAGTCTGATTGCTTCAAGTCTTGCTACTGGTGCAAAAGTTTCATCAAAGTCAATTCCTTCTTCTTGACAATAACCCTTGGCCACTAGTCTTGCTTTGTTTCTGGTAACAATACCATCTTCATTCATCTTATTTCTGAAAACCCACTTAGTGCCAATTACCCTTTGATGACTTGGTCTTGGAACTAAGTACCAGACTTCATTCCTTTCAAATTGATTCAACTCTTCTTGCATGGCTTCTATCCAGAAGGAATCATTTAGAGCTTCTTCAATTTGCTTAGGCTCTATTTGAGATAGAAAAGTGACAAACATAGCATCTTGTGCAGCAGCTCTTCTTGTTTTCACTCTATCTAATGGATCACCAATCACCAACTCTGGTGGATGGTTTCTGAACCATCTGAGATCAGGTTGCAGGTCTGAATGTTGTCCTCTGTTTTGATCTTGCAACACTACTGTTGGAGTTGCAGTAGTAGTCTGTTGAACATTTGCAGTCTGTTGAACAGTCTCTGGTCTGTCAGCTGTTTGCAACTCGTCTGTTAGACAATCAGCACTGTGATTTTGAACAGCACTTGAGTTATCAGCTGAATTAAGATTAGGTAGTATGATGGGAACATATTCTTCATTTCTTCCAATGTCTAACTTCTGTAAATCAGTAGGCAGATCTTGGTTAATACTTTGATTCTTTTCAGAAGATTGACTCGGCTCATCAAATACTACATGGATAGATTCTTCTATTAGTAATGTTCTTTTATTAAAAACTCTATAGGCTTTACTAACAGATGAGTATCCTACAAAAACAGCTTCATCAGCCTTTTCTGCAAATGCAGTGAGGTGATTTTTCCATTATTCAATACAAAACATTTACAACCAAAAATCTTAAAGTAATGAATGTTTGGTTTCCTGTTGTTCCAAACTTCATATGGAGTCTTGTTCTGATTTTTGTTGATCATACATCTGTTCTGGGTAAAGCATGCTGTATTTGTTGCTTCTGCCCAAAATCTTTGAGGCAGTTTAGCTTCAGCTATCATGGTTCTGACAGCTTCCTTTAGTGTTCTGTTTCTCCTTTCAGCAACACCATTCTGTTGAGGGGTTCTGGCAGCAGAGTACTCATGATGTATTCCTTTGATATTACAATACTCTTCAACAGTAGAGTTTGTAAACTCTGTCCCTCTATCTGATCTGATCTTCAATATTTTGATGCTCTTCTCATTCTGGATCAGTTCCATCAGATTTGTAAGATGTTCCTTGGTTTCACTTTTCTTCTTCATGAAAATCACCCAAGTATATCTTGAATAATCATCCACAACAGCTAGGCAGTATTTCTTTCCACCATTGCTGACTGGATCAATGGGTCCAAATAAGTCCATATGTAGCAGCTCCAAGATTCTTTCAGAAGATTGGTGCTTCTTGCTTTTGAATGATGACTTGATTTGTTTACCCTTCTGACAGGCGTCACAGAGCTTGTCTTTGCTCATGACTGTTTTAGGAATCTCTTCTACCAAATCATTCTTGATTAATCTGTTGATGGTCTTGAAGTTTAAATGATTCATCCTTTTGTGCCACAGCCAACTAACTTCACTTGGTGCAGATGCAACCAAACAAACACTTGAATTCTTGTCAGCAGAATCCCAGTCGACTATGTAGACATTTCCTTGTCGTCTTCCAGATAAAATTACCTTCTTTGTACCAATCTGTTCAACAAAGCACTTATCTGTTGAGAAGATGACTGAATATCCCTTGTCACAAAATTGACTTATGCTCAGCAGATTATATTTGAGGCCTTTAACATATGAGACGTCAGATATCTCTATGTTCCCTCTGATTAACCTTCCTTTAGCTTTAATCTTGCCTTCTTTGCTGTCCCCAAAAGTAACCTTTGGACCATCCACAGCAATTGCATCAGTCAGCTCATGTATGTTTCCACACATGTGTCTTGAACATCCACTGTCCAAGTACCATATCTTCTCTACTTTACTCCTACTCCTAATCCTAACCTACAAAACAAAAATAAAATTGTTTTAGGTACCCTTATTGAGAGGGTCCTGAAGGATTAGTTCCACCTTTGACAACCCAAGATGTTGAAGTCTTAGGCTTCTTAGGTTTCTGAGTTTTCACAGGAGCTTGAACATTTTTATTTTCATCATAATTATCAGATAAGTCATGTTGATGATCAGTATGATAAGAGTAATGTTCATAAGCAGGGTAAGGTGCATGATAAGCAGGATATGCATGCATTGGATGAGCAGGATACGGTGCATAGTAACTAGGAAATTGAGGTGCATGATACATAGGATGATATGCAGCAGGTTGCACATAATATGACTCATTTCCATACCAAGCATTTTGATTTTTCTTGTTCTTATGCTTCTTTGGTTTACTTACAGCTTGCTCTTTAACAGACGACTTAGTTTTCTCACTAGTCTGATTAGTTTTAACCTTATCAGAAGACTTCCTAGGACTCTTCTGTTTGGGTTTACTAGTCTGTTTTCCTACACTAGGCTCTTTGCTCTTTTTAGCCTTAGGAGATTTCTTCTCCTTTACCACTTTCTCAGATGAGGTAGGTTTAGAGGTTTGAACATACAGAATGACCTTACTATTGTCAGCAGAAATAAATTTTTCAGTATGATTCAATTCTAATTTATCCTTTTCTAAAGGTGTCTCCTGTTTACTAGATGTAGGCATGGATGCAACAGTTGACTTATCATGAGACTCGATAATTTTCTCAAGTTCCATGATTTTTCCTTTATAGACCTCACATTCAGCTTTCAGAGATTCATGCTCTTGCTCAAGCTGTTTATACTCGACTGATTCTTTTGGCTTTTCAGCTTTAAGTTTCAGTGAGTTATTTTGCTCTTTTAGCAAGCTCATCTCTTCCTTAAGCTTAACAAATTCTCCAGCAATAGTAGTATTATTTAACATCATTTGCTCTAGAGAATCAAATAATTCATTATTTTGAGGAGTTACCTCATCCTCAGAGTCATCAGAGTCCTTTGCCATCAGGCACAGGAGAGCAGGTTTTTCTTCATCAGAAGATTCTTCGTCAGATGAGTCTGAGTCTGAATCAGATGAGTAGACAGCAGTCAGCTTTTCTGCTTCAGCCATCATTGCTTTTCCTCTCTGATGCTTTCTTTCTTTTCTCACTTTCTTCTCCTCTTCAGTGTATTTCTCTGCTTTTGGATAAGGACAGTCTCTGATGAAATGTCCCAATTTCCTGCAGTTATAACACATTAGTTTTGCTTTATAATCATCTTTCTCTTGAGAAGAAGAGTTAGGTTTAGAAGTAGAAGTAGCATGATTGTATTTGTTTTTCATTTTTCTCTTATAGAACTTCTTGAAGTTGTTCATCAATAGTGCTACATCTCCAGCAGTGTACTCCTTCTTGTTGAGTAATGATGCTTCATCTGATGAGTCCACATCTTGACTTCTATGTGCTGGTCTCCTGGTGTTTTCAGCAGCAACAAGTGCAGCTGTGGGTCCTGAAGTTGAGATTTCTTCAATACCCATCCTAGGCAGTTTATACTCATAAGCCTTGAGTACAGAAAACAGCTCTGTAAGAGAGATCTTCCCCAGATCCCTTGATTCTTCCATTGCTGTCACCTTCATGTTGAACTTAGGAGGTAAGGCCTTCAGTACTCTGATGGTTATCTCCTTGTCTGTGAAGGTTTTTCCAAGCTTCAATACTTCATTTAATATTCTTGTAAACCTTGTATCCATCTGATCAATGGTTTCAGAGGATTTCATCTTGAAGTTATCCAGCTTTTCTAGAGCAACACTCAGCTGATGCTCTTTTATGGCGTCGTTTCCTTCGCTCATATCTCTGACTTTGTCCCACATCTCTTTTGCAGATTTGCAATGTTTGATCTTGTCAAACCGATCATTGTCCAGGGCTTTAGTCATGATAAATCTTCCAATTTTGTCCAGGTTGAACAGCTTGATTTCTTCAGCTGTCATTTCATTCAGATCTTTCTCCACCACGGTATCAACTTCATTTATCTTTATCGTCTTGGTGAATTTGAATGGACCTTTTGTAATGCAAGTGAACATGTTGTCATTGTAGGCAGCGAGGAAAATCTCCATCCTGATTTTCCAGTCTTCGAAGGACATACCAGCAATGTGGGGAACATGGTTTATGCATTCCATTTTCAAAAAGTTTTGATTTTTCAAAAAGATGCTCTTTTGAAAAAGTTTTCAAAAACCTTTGAAAAACACTTGGATCAAGCTCGTTGATCAGGCAGTTGATTCAAATGAACCACCTGCTCTGATACCACTTGTTGGTCCCAAGTGGTCAGATGAGGTCTAGAGGGGGGGGTGAATAGACCTCTGAAAATTTTTGAACTTAAAAACTTTTCAGTGTTCTGTCAGCAGACTAAGCTGATGAAGAACAGATGACTGTGCTGATCGTGAACAGATCTTGAACAGCAGAGTGACCACTCTTCTGACAGTTACTTAGCTGTTTAACAGCAAACTAGTTTTTTCAAAGAGTATACTTGCAGCGGATTGTTTTAAAGTGTTTTTCACAAGTAGACTAAGTTCTTAAAAGATTTTATCCCCAGTTTTTACAAACTTCTTTCAAAATCTTTTAGTTAATTCAAAGTGTTTAAATATGCAAACTTTAAATATGCAAGAAAACTTGAATGCAAGATAACACAAAGAATTTTTATAGTGGTTATATGGATAAAAATCCTTTAGTCCACTCTTCCAGATCACTCAGATTCTGGGTTATACTATAATCACAAAGATTACAATATTTCTCCACTTACACCTAGACAACAAATGAAAAGGCTATAAGCTCACAATAGGAATTCACAAAGAAAACCTATCCTCTGAAGTAGAATCACTCACAAAGACGGATTCTCACTTCGCACAACACTCAGCTATTACAAAATCACTCAGATAATGTTTTTCTGTTTTCTTCAACTTGGTTTCTGTCAACAGATGACTTCCACCAGACGAGTGAGCTGTTCGAGCTTTTGAGACTTAGAAAATTTCTGCTTCAAAATCGAAATCTCTGATTGTTGTTGTGTGTCTCTCTTTTCGAACTTTGCTCTATTTATACTCGGATTTGAATTTATGACCGTTGAAGCAAATCAAGTCTTCAAATCCATCCTTCAGCTCTTTTGAAACGGCTCCCTGCAGCAGTCCGTACTGTGTACAGTACTTTTCTGTCCATCACATTTAATGCTGCATTAAATGCACTCTGCTGATACGAGGATATCTTCAATCATTTGCCATTACTACCCTTCTCTTCCAGCATTTATTACACTTAGTGCATTTATTACCGTTGGACTAATCTCTTGATCTCTTCTACTCTGCTGATCAAAACGACTCTGCTGATAGATACTCTGCTGATCAAATACTGAACTAATCTGATTTGACTCGGCTGATGACCTACCCTTCTGTTCGCTGTTCCAGCATGAGATCACTAGTCTTCTGAGCTTTGAACTTTGAACTCTTCTGATGTCTTCTTTTACTTGTTCAAAATTCCTTCTAAGGGAACTAAGCTTTCCATACTTAGCTGATTATGATGTTTTGGAAATCATCAAAACCTTCCCTTAATTTCTGACTTCTTTTATCTTCATCTTCATCCAACACTTTGTGACTTGGAAGAGTGGACTAAAGGATATTTACATCCATATAACCACTATAAAAATTACTTGTGTTTTTACTTGCATTTTTACTTGCATATTTCAAGACTGCATAAAACACTTCACTTAACTGTTTGAAAAAGATTTAAAAGGAGTTTACAAAACTGGGGAAATATTTTTCAAACTACTGAGGATACTTGTGAAAAACACTTTGAAAATCCGCTGCAAGTACTCTAAGTATTAAAACTAATTTTGACAAAATCAGCTAAGTAACTATCAGTTTAGTGGTCTACAAAGATGTTCAAAGATTTGTTCGCGATCAGCCGAGGAACCTACTGTTGATAACAGCTTAGTCTGTTTAAGTTACAAAAAGGTTTTAAAGTTAAAAATTTCAAAAAGTTTAGAGGTCTATTTACCCCCCCCCCCCCTCCCCCTCTAGACCTCATCTGACCACTTGGGACCAACAATTAATGAGATCGGTGATACTATGAAATTAAAGAATGATCAAATATGTGAAAAACGGTAAAATCGGTGAAAGAGGCTAAAGTCGGTGAAAACATGTGAGAATTGGTTAAACTGATAAAAATGAATGAAACAAATAAAATGAAAAAAATTCAACCAAGAAAACAAATCCTAACAATTAGAAAAATGGTTTAAACCTTAAAAAACTAAAGTAATCGATGGAAAATACCCATGATGAAGTTAATAAATTGAATATCAGTCATTAATATGTGCTATTTTATGACATAATGACGTTAATTTTACTCTGATTTACAATAAAATACAACTGAAATTAAATAGACACGTACAACGTATGTGCACTTTAAACCGGTGAAAAAATACATGTGAAATCGTAAATACATTTGAAATCGATAATAATATCAGGTAAAATTTGTGAAAAATGGATGAAAACGGGTAAAATCGGTCAATATATAGGTAAAATATATAGGTAAAGATGTTGACAATATAGGAAATCGATGAAAATTAATTCGAACGGAATTTCTAAGAAAAATGATGGAACTAGTGAAATCTAGTAAAATTGGGTAAAGTCGGTGAAAATAGGGTAAAATCAGTCAAAAAACGTGAAGTTGGTAAGAATATAAATCAATGTAAAATATTGGTTAATAACATGTGAAATTAGTTCAAAAAATGAAAAATAGGTTAAAACGGGTTAAAATGGTAAAAACGAGGAAAATTGATTAAAAAAAGAGTTTAACTGGTGAATTGGTAGAAAAATGGCTTAAACTGAAAAAGAATAAAATAAATTGACCAAAATTGAGAACATTGAAAAATATTATAAACAATAAAAAAAAAGGATAAATCGCTAGAAAACCGATAAAAAAATTGAAACATTGAGAACATATGAATCGATGAAAGTTTGGATAAAATTTGTAAAGAAACAGACAAAATCAGTCAAAAAAGTTTGAAGTCGGTGAAAACATATTTAATCAATGAAAAGTATAGGTGACAAACATATGAAATCAGTGAAATAAATGAAAATGAGTTAAACTTCAGCCTACAAAAACAAGGTGAAATTGGAAGAAAATGGTTTAAATTGGAAAAGGATCAACGAAAAACTGAAAAACAATGAAAAATGTTAAAGTCGATAAAAAAAATGAAAATATTTCTAAATAAATATAGTAGTGAATCGATGAAACTTATAGTAATTTCAAAAATGACATATAATGGCTAATTTTATTCTAAATTACGAAAAATATCCATATAATTAAAACTAGACACGTACAACGTACGTGCATTTTTCTAGTAATTTAAAAAAAAATATAAAACCTACCCCTTCCCCACCCCCTCCCCCTACCCTACCCCTTTCCCTCAATTCTCAGGCCGTCGGCGGCCTAGGTTCTCCGATCCTAGGCCACCAGCGACCTAAAAATATTATAATTTGCAACAAATGTGTTGGACATATAAAACTGTGTATCAAAAATAAAAATTGACTTCAATATTAAAAATGCAATTCTCTAATCGCTCTTCAAATTTGTGTCAAACTTCCATGCCTAATCTAGGCGGCTATTAATTATAGTTAGATATCTTAAAACTTATATGTTCATACCCAACTTTAATCGAAGTTCAAAAGTTGTCCGACATTCAATATATCCTGTTCTAGTTTGGTGAACCAAATTCATGCACCTTTGCCTGGTTGAACAGTATAATTGAATATATAAGAATTTATTTTAACTTATGTTCCACTTAGAAACCATATCACGAACTCTTTTTTCAAAAAAAAGGAAAAAACCAGCCATATCACTAACTCAATCGTCAAGAAAATGCGTTCATGTAATGTGTCCAATAGTGCTCTGAAATATATTAGTTCAAAAAGGGCGTAAATACCAAAAAAAGTAAAAATTTGTGTACAATATCACTAAATTATTTCATTTTCCTAAAATGGCAGAAGAATATAATGGTGAATTTTGTTATGAAATCATGTGCCCACTTGCGACTATACTAGCTAGAAACCACATCTCCAAGATGGCCAATAATTTTGGGGTAAATGCAATATACTCTTCCGTTTTATGTTAAATCTGTAAATTAATCATATTATGTGCCTATCCGGTGAATTCAATTTATTGGGATGTTGGATGAGCGACGACTGTGTATGAGAGGACAAATTTTTGTCCTCTTATGCATACGTGTTTATCATCCAATTCGTATGAACATAATTCACAGGTATAGGAAATTTAAAAAAAAAAAGTAAGTTCGGTTCCGTGAAAAGTAATATTAATAATTAAACCAAGAGCCCCCAGGGCATATCTCCAACTGGCTGACCTACAATTCATAAGGCTTGCTCCAGCGGCAAGGGTGGGGGTTCGAATTGCATTTGGAACTTGGATGGAAGCATTTCTATGGGTCTGTCTAAGGGTCATTTGTGGTGAAGACCCCTTTGTGCGCAGAGTGTACAACAGTATGGTGGGATCCCGAGGCTTGGTGGAGGCACATCCTTCGATTTACATCCTTCAGGGTTCTAGGACATGGATTCTGAGGGTCCATGACTAGTCTAATGAAAGCTTGAACACATGGGTTATAAAAAAAAATTAAAAAAAATAAATAATTAAACCAAGCAAAGGTAAAGGTAGAAACCGCATCAATTAAATCATGGCTTAGAAATATCTTGGCCAGTCTCATTATGGATATTCCCATAAATGGCTATATAATATTAATAGGCGTAGAATTGTGGACATAATTCCCAGAAATGGCACTAACTTGATGACTTAATATTTTTTTGGCGTAGTTGGTGGTTTATGACGCTATATACACCAACCTTCATGCCAAACATGTCTTATCATATAATTTCCTTTTTAAAACTTTTGGAATTGTTTGTGAATATATATATATATATATATATATATATATATATACTTCTATTTTAAATAAAGTGTTAGAGAAGGTGATTAAATAAATGAGCTAAATTCTTCCAAATAAACATGAGAATGCATGTGATCTCTTGAACAAACTTACTCCATCAAAAAACTAACTCTATTAATTACGACTTTATCATATGGAATTGCAGTACAAAATAACTTATTATTTATGATATGATCAATTATGTATGGCATAAAACAATGATAGTACGTCATGATAGTAATTATTAGATGATTTCATTCAATATGCATAGATAAAAATATATAGTAATTTATATTTGTAACACTACTGTATTATATTCTGTAATTTTCAAAGATTTGTATTATCATATCTTTGGTGCGCAATAACAAACAACTGAAATTTATGTAAATCATTTTTGCTCATCAAAACAATACACGGTGGGAATTAATTAATGAAATTACAGAGTTTGTGAAGAACTTCCATATATTAAGAACTTCGACTACACTTGGAGACTTCATTATATTAAGAACTTGATCTTTAATCAAACTCGGGGCTGTAAATTAAAATCAAATCAAGTTACTTGATACTTCAAAAGCTCGTTCGATTTCGATTTGTCATACAAATCAAACAAGTTTGAACATCATTTTCGATTTGATAACTTGTGAAGCTCGACTCGATAAGCTAAAAAAAGATAAATTACAATCAAACGAAGCTCCTAACACAATTTCAAGTTGAATACAAAATTCAAATCAAGTTTGAATAGTATTCGTTTAAAACTACTCGACTCGTATACACCACCATAATCAAAACAAAACAATTTGTAATTCTTTTATTTCCCTAAAGAGATGTGAATCAGGGCAGGGTTATTCTGGAGGTCGGCGGAATTTATTGTCAGAATGGCAATTGTTGGAGCAAATATCGAAAAAGTTCCTAAAATGTCCTTCAATGCTCAAAACTCATAAATTACGTAGTTTTTAATCTAGGAAACAGATTTTTTTCTTCCCTTTTTCCCATCCAGTTCTTATTTGGTCCTCACATCTTTCTGATGCATCATTTGACATTAAAGAAAATTTTGTTATGAAATCAAGTGCCCACTTGCGACTATACTAGCTAGAAACCACATCTCCAAGAAGGCCAATAATTTTGGGGTAAATGCAATATACTCTCCTGTGTTATGTTAAATCTGTAAAAAATTATCATGTGAAATTTTTATTACGCCAAACTTCATCGTGATTTCAAAAATCTTGCAAAAAGCACTCAATTTGTAAAAAAGATAGTTCCTTTTGGATTGACATATTTCAATAAATCATTTTAAAAATGTTTTACGTGAAGTTGTAGGGACCAACTTGAAGTATTTTAAAAATGATTTCTTTAAATATGTCGATCCAAAATGACCTCTTTTTTTACAAATTTGGTGCTTTTTGCAGGATTTTTGAAAACACGAGGAAATTCGGCACAATAAAAATTTCACAGGATAGTTTCTTATAGGTTTAACATAACACAAGGGAATATCTTGCATTTTTCCCAATAATCTTCCTTCCCTCCATGCTTCTATATAATATTGTAAATGAAATCTATCACAAACCCACAAATAAAAAATAATAAGAAATTCATTTTCCGAAAAATGGCATTGCTCAATGGCTTACAATCCTCCGATGAACTTATTGAAGCCCAAGCTCATGTATGGAACCACATCTTCAATTTTGTAAACTCCATGTCTCTTAAATGTGCACTTCAACTAAACATATTAGTTATCATTCACAAACACAACAAACCAATGACACTTTCCGAATTAATAAAAGCCCTCCCCATCAACAAAGCAAAATCCGAGCACATCTATCATTTGATGCGAATCCTAATCCATTCCAAGTTCTTCGTCAAGGCCAAAATCTCTGATAACGACGACGAAGAGGGCTATTGGCTTACACCATCCTCTCGTCTCCTCTTGAGAAACGGCCATCGAGCATGGCACCGTTTGCCCTAGACATGCTCGGCCCCGTTTTAGTAGATCCATGGCACCATTTAGGTGAATGGTTTCAAGATGATAGTCCGATGGCGTTTGTAACCGCTCATGGGAGGATAATTTGGGAGAAAGCTTTCGAGGAGCCAAGGGTGAATCCATTCTTTAATGAGGCCATGACTGGTGATGCACAATTTGTGGCTAATTTACTTATTAAAGATTATAAACAAGTGTTTGATGGATTGAAATCGATGGTCGATGTTGGAGGCGGCACAGAATGTATGGCTAAGGCTATGGTTGAGGCATGCCCTAGATTGAAGTGTGTTGCGCTTGAACTTGAACATGTCATTGATGGCCTAAAAGGGGATGAAAAGTTAAGCTTTGTAGTTGGAGATATGTTTGTTTCTATTCCTAGAGCTGATGCAGTGTTCTTGAAGGTATGAAGTGAGATCTTATTAACACGAAAGAGTTAATCGCATGAATATATACTCCATGTGATTTACATGATCAAAAAAATTCTCCTGTGTTATTTTTATTAGTAAAAAATCCTGTTTGAAATTTCTTTCGTAGACCAATAGGGAGATTATTGTTAGTTTTTAAGTGAACGGGGGATTATTGTAGATTTTCAAAGTTAAGAGGGGAATTTTAGTCAATTTTTCTGGTGAATAGAGGTGGTTTTGCATTTTATGGTGGGATAAAATTCTCAGTTTCCTGCAATATATGTAACCAACTTGGGAATAATTTTTTTCCTAATAAAAAATAGCAAAGAGGTAAATGCAAAATAGTCCACTGTATTATGCTAAACATGCAAGAAACTACCCTATGGAACATTTACCGTGCCAAACTTTTTTGTGATTTAAAAAATCCTGCAAAAAACACCCAGTTTGTAAAAAGTAGGTCATTTTGGATTGACATATTTCAAGAAATTATTTTTTAAAAATTTTAAGTTGGTCCCTACAAGTTCACGTCATGTCGATCCAAAATGACCTATTTTTTTACAAATTTGGTGTTATCTGCAAGGTTTTTAAAATCACAAGGAAGTTTGGCGCAATAAAATTCATAGGATAATTTCTTGCAGGTTTAGCATAAAACAGGGATGTATCTTACATGTTTCCCCAGAGAGGAGTTTTTGCTAATTAGGCAATGCATTGCATTTCATATTACATAATATTAATCATTGTATTGCTTGTGTCGATTTAGATTTAATTATAAATAACACGCGTGCAGTGGATATTACATGACTGGAGTGACGAAGATTGCATTAAAATACTAAAGAAATGCAAAGAAGCAATTCCAAGCAAAGACCATGAAGGAAAGGTTATCATTGTTGAAATGATTGTGGATGATAACAAAAAATTAGACCATGAAAAAGTTGAAACTCAACTTTTCTTTGACATTGAGATGATGAGCATTATAGCTGGAAAAGAGAGAACTGAAAAAGAATGGGCAAAACTCTCTTTGATGCTGGATTTTCTAGCTACAAGATCACTCCTTTAGGATTGAGGGCCCTCATTGAAGTATTTCCATAATTTATTTAATGAGATAATTACTTATATTATATGGCACCATGAAATAAATTACCTTGAGCATATATAAATAATGTTTAAGCTATTATTACGAATGAATAAAGAAAGAAAAGATGTTTTTACTTTTGAATTTTTGTGAGATATGTGTATTAAGGTGATCCCATTATTCATTGAACATATATATATATATATAAAATCCACGATTATTCACTATTGGACACATTACATGAACGCATTTTCTTGACGATTGAGTTAGTGATATGGCTGATTATTTATTTATTTATTAATTTATATATATATATATATATATATATATATATATTTTTTTTTTTTTTTTTATTTTTATTATTATTTTTTTTTTTTTAAAAGAGTTCGTGATATGGTTTCTAAGAGGAACATAAGTTCAAATAAATTACTCACATATTCAATTATACTGTTCAATCTGGCAAATTGCACGAATTTGGTTCACTAAACACATTAAATCAAACTAGAACAACATGTATTGATTCTCTGACGACTTTTGAAATTCGATTAAAGTTGGGGCTGAATATATAAGTTGTAATATATCGGGCTTTTGGCACTTTGCATCATGAAATTATAGAATTTTGGTACTTTGCATCATAACTTAAAAGTTTTGGCACTTTGCACCCTGAAAATATAATTTAGTTGACACTTTGCACCCTAGTGTGTGTTTTGGAAGAAAAATTCATTAATTGAAGGGTATAATAGTTATTTTCAAATATTTTTGGCACTTTGCACCCTAAAAGTATAGATTTTGACACTTAGCACCGAAAAAATATAATTTCTGGCATTTTCAACCCCGACTTGATATGATAATCTAAATTATATTTACATGCAATATAATAATATGGTAGATATGGAAACGTGTATTTTAGATATAAAGTGAATAATCTAGATGATACTTGAAAATAAAATGAAGACAATGTCTTTTTTTTAATCTAAATGTACTGAGAGAAAATGTTAAAATAAGTACTAAAATATTAATATTGTGAAATTGAGAGCACTGAAATTTATAGTACTGTTTTTTATTTGAAGTAGCTTCAAGTTTACATTGCAATAAGATTCAAACTATTTGTAAACGGATTATTTAACCATTCAGGCAATATTTTCATAATTTAGTTTACGCATCCTCGCAAATACAAACTGATTTTTGGCCATGTCCCCTCTCAATAATATTGATGTCGCATTGGCCTTTACCACTCGGACAGATATAATGGCAATCCTTGTCGTACTGGCAAAAATGTATTCTTACCACCCTACTTGCTTCAACGCCATACAAAATACCTTTAACAATTGATCCAAACAAAAATGTACGTAGTAAGATAATTTTAGTTTCCGTTGTAAGCCCCTTACACTTGGGGGAAAATGGAAGATACTCCCCTGTGTTCTGTTAAACCTTCAAGAAACTACTCTGTGAAATTTTTATTGCACCAAACTTCCTTGTGTTTTCAAAAACTATGCAAAAAACACCGAATTTGTAAAAAAATAGGTCGTTTTGGATTGACATATTTCAAGAAATAATTTTTAAAACACTTCAAGTTAGTCCCTACAACTTCACGTGATATATTTTTGAAATGATTTCTTGAAACATATCGAACCAAAACGACCTATTTTTTACAAATTGGGTGTTCTTTGCAGGGTTTTTGAAAATACAAGGAAATTTGGCGCAATAAAAATTTCACAGGATAGTTTCTTGCGGGTTTAGCATAACACAGGGGAGTATTTTGCATTTACCCCTACACTTGGCACAATAACCTTGAGTGATTTTGAGTGTTAACATGTAATTGAGTTATATACTTACATGACTGAATCAGCTAAAATAAAAATAAAAAATAAAAAAAAAAAAAAAAAAGTAAATACTTACATGACTGAATCAACAAGACTGCAAAAAGATAAGCCAATAAGGTTTTTGAAGTCATCTTCCTGAAATCTGATATTCTTAAATTTAATTTTTTGAGGTGAATTCTTGTCGTTGAATTTTGTTCAAAGTTGCATAAGTTTCAACACAATATATATAAGCTAAGAGTGCCATTGTCTTTGCTTTATTTGGCAATACCCAGTGGTGTATTTTGCAGAGAATCAAAAGAATATATTTGTTGATTAATGTGATTGGGAATTCATGTTTGATTATATATGAAAATAAATCTATATATTAATTAATTAACAAAACAATCAACCAGTCATCAATACATTATATAGTACACATTTACTATATATTATTTGGTGGAACTAAATTGGGGATTTCATCGATTTGGGACTATATTTGGATTTATTTTTTTTAAATCAATTCATACTTTTATAAGCTATTATATATTCTCTGCATGTTTTAGGTAAATCACAGTCATTGCAATATTAATTGCATAACATATATATGTATATATATATAACGATTCTACAAATTTTAGCTAAATCTCAATCATTTCAATATAAATTTCATAATGTATTCTAGGGTGAAATATACTTTCCCCCCTTAAAGTATGGGGGTGGCCTCAGTTATCCCCCTAAAGTATTAATTGTAACACTTACCCCCCTATGTTATAGTATTAAACTTTTTATTCCAAAAATACCCCCGTCCCTTTTGAAACAAATACATTATTTCTTTATTAATTTATCAAAAAATATTTATGTTAATTATGAATTCATCCATCCACCAAATAATATTATATTTCACTTTCTTCATTTTTTCGATTTCTTTCGGTTTTATGGTCTCAAATTTTTTCTTTATTCTTGTCTCTCTTTTTTCTTGATTTATGTAGTACTTTACTCCCGATATGAAAACCATTACCATCACTCAAACCATTCATCTTCCCACCATCTTCAACCTCCATTATTTCTCCAACTTCAAAAACTATCAAGCCCACATTTTAGTGTGTTCAAAAACCTTAGTAAGGAGAAAGCATAAGGCCATTCCCGTACCGTTTCTGGGTAGCAAAACTTTCAAAGAATTAAAGGTAAAATCGAAAATTAATCTTTTATTTTCAATCGATTTTTTTTTCTTTTTTTTTTTTGTGAAAATAGCTTAGTTAAGTATTACTTTTGTATATTCTCAAAAAATGAAGAATTTTCAGTCATCTACAGTTTTTCACACAAAGTTTTGATCACTGCTTTGTTTTTTTTTTTTTTTTGAATTTCTTTTTGAATATTAATGTGATAATATGATTATGTTGTGATTTCATAGTTTAGATTTTGGTTGGTATTGTTTTTGTTGATAAAACGAAGCAAAATATGGTTATGTTGTTGATTTCATAGTTCAATATTGCATGTTGTTGGTACTATATGATAATATGGTTATGTTTTTTTGAGTTTTATTTTCGAAATTTTCTGTTGTGGATTATGCTGTTGTTGGTAACTAATGTTGTTACTTTCTTTTCATGTTCAGAAAATGTTGTATGACATTATAGTCCATTACAAAGATGAGATGTTCATCCCCAAGAACATTCAATCAAGGAACTATAGGTACTTGGACCTGCTAAATGATGTATGTGAAGTTGCTCTGAGGAACTTATCAGAAAGAGTTAACACTCTTATTGTGATGAGTTATGGTGAAACATTCATGGGAAGGCTTTGCAAAACAAGGATATGGGGCGACAGTGATGTAAACCATATATTTGAGAAGAACAAGGACCATTCTCAGATTGATTTGTTTATTCAGACATTTGAAAATAAAGATGAAAGAGGGGCTGAGGATGAAGAAGGTGAAAGTGAGGGTGATGAATCTGGTGATGGTGAAAGTAAAGGTGATGAGTTTGGTGATGGTGAAAGTGAGGGTGATGAGGGTGAAAATGAAGGTGATGAATCTTGTGATGGTGAAAGTGAAGGTTAGGAAACTGATAAGGGTGAGTTAGGAGATAGTGATAATGAGAGAGGGGAGGAAAATGTAAGAGTTAAAAATACTCGGGGGGGTACAAGAAATAAAAGAAAGCAACCTGAAAATGCACGAAGTGATTATGAATCTGATGATCATTGTGAAGCTCATCATAGTTCAGATGAAGAATTTGAAGATGACCCAGTGGCTGGATATATAGGAGGAATGAGTTCATAATTCCTGATAATGTTTATGAGCCTATAGAATTTAGAGTTGGGATGGGGTTTCCAACAGTTGATCATTTTAGAGAGGCATTGAGGGAGTTTGTGACCAGAGAGGGGTTTGAACTTTTGAGTATAAAGAATGAAAGAACAAGAGCGACATCAACTAATAGAAGTAGTGTCCGGCAAGCCAACTATATGGCTGTCATTTATTGTAATAAATGAAGGAACTATTCAATTATATTAATGAATGCACTTTATTATATGGTCAACTTTATATTATGTAATAATTATCTACTCATAAGGATAGAAGTACTTAGATCACAGGGCTATGTGACATGTTGGGATTCTGTAAGATAAACAGCCCTAGGCACAGCAGAATATAAAAATTTTAGGACCTCTTATGGAATCTTGCCAGGATATTCTCTAGTTGTATATATATGAATATAAATAAAAACGATAGTATAAGTTTACACGTTATACCTATCTCCTTGCAAATCCTTTAGCTAGCAAACGAACTCTGATTTCTCCTACAGTGAAAATTGATCCAAGCCTTTTGAGTAGCGTCCCATGTGTTGCGCCTCTACGAGTTGATACACCACAATATCACGAAAATAATAAATCTTGATCAGCTAGAACACAAGATATATTATGATCTAGGATTTAGGAACGATCTTGGAACAAAGTCGAAAAACGAAAAATTCTTCCACAGGGAAGAATGGGTTCGGCTATTGCTGTGGGAGAGGGAGAGAGAATTTTGCTCTTGCCCAATTTTTGCTTATGGAGTTCTGTGAAAAATAACTACAAGAAAGCTATTTATAGTTATCTCCCTAATCTAGTCCTATTAGGACTAGGGTTCTTCTCTCCTACATGGGCCATGGCCCTCTTTAATTTAGAAGACTAAGTTTTCTAATTAATTCAGGGCCCAGTTAATTAATTTTGACCAGGCTTTATTTAATCTCCCAATTAAATAGCCCAATTAATTAACTAGTCTCCCAATTAATTAATTTTGACTCTAAGTCTAATTAATTAATTATTCCTTAATTAATTAAATCCAACTTAATTAATTAACTCACAAATTAAATTCCAATTCAATTTATGATCTTAATCCAATTCCAATTGGATCTCATTTTGTTCCAATTGGGTCGACCCAGTCGACTCGGTCGTTCTTATTTCCTCGCTTTCGCTTCATGTGTATTGTGTATGCCCCCGTAGGTTCACCACATAATTGGTCGTGGGTTATAATTAAATATTATTTAATTATTCGAGTAAGACTTACTCTAAATCAATCGAACACTCTGTCGATTGATCATTCCAAAATTAGCACCCCTGCCAATTTGGAAATTCTCCCACACTCCACGGTCGATGTCCAGCCACAAGCCCATGGAGCCCAATCTCTGGTGAATTAATTCAGTGAACCTTTTATCATTTATGTTGGATCAAGATGAAGATGAAGAAGCACTGAAGACAACTTGTAAAGGGAGGTTTTGATGAATTCCAAAACTTTCAAATCGGCTAAGTATGGATTAACTTAGCTGATATCCCTTTGAAGAAATTTTGACTAAGTAATGAAGACATCAGAAGAGTCAAAACTTCAAGGTCCAAGACATCTGATCTGCTGAAGGAAAGATATCAGACTGATGAAGATCAGCCGACTCAAATCAGATTTGTTCAAGTTTGAGATCAGCTTAGTTCGTCATAAGACTTGCACTTTCGTTAGCCAAGTGGAAAGGATCATAAAGTCTTCCCAATGGTAATAAATGCCCCTGGAAGTAATAAATGATGTAGTACAAGGCTATTAAAGACAAATGATTAAAGAAATGCTTCGCATCAGCTGGGTGCATTTAATGCTGCCTGCAGAAAAGTACTGTTGACAGTACGGACAGACTGCAAAAGAGCCGTTCGCGGAAATTAAGGACCAGTACTCGAGGAATTTGAATCTTGTCTCTCTTCAACGGACATTTTTCAAACCTCAAGTATAAATAGCTGAAAGAGACGAAGAGAAAACAACAACACAATCTCTGAGAGAATTTTCGAAGCAGAACTCTTTAAGTCTCAAGAACAGCTCACTCATCAGCTTAGTCATTTGTTGACGGAAAGCAGAGTTGAAGAACAAAGCTAAACACATCTTCTGAGTGAATTTGTAAAACTGAGTGTTGTGAGAAGTAGATATCCATCTTTGTGAGTGATATTACTTCGGAGAGTAGGAGTTTCTGAGTGATTTCCTACTGCGCACTTGTGGCCTTTTCATTTGTTGATTGGCACAAGCAGAGTATAATGTAAACTTTGTGATTATAGTATAACACAAGATCTGAGTGACTTGGAATAGTGGACTAAAGGATTTTTATCCATATAACCACTATAAAAATTCTGTGTGTTTTTACTTGCATTTTTGTCTGCATATTTTCAGTTGCATAAAAACACTTTAAGTTAACAGTTTGAAAAGTTTTCTAAAAGGAGTTTTGTAAAACTGGGGAACAAACTTTCAAACTACTGAGTTTACTTGTGAAAAACACTTTATAAATCCGCTGCAAGTAGTCTAAGTATTAAAACTGATTTTGACAAAATCAGCTAAGTGATTATCAGTTTAGTGGTCTACGAAGCTGTTCAAAGATTTGTTCGCGATCAGCCAAGTAATTTACTGTTGATAACAGCTTAGTCTGTTTGAGTTAGAACTAAAAAGTTTTAAAGTTAAAAATCGAAAAAGTTCAGAGGTCTATTCACCCCCCTCTCCCCCCCCCCCCCCCCCCTCTAGACCTCATCTGACCACTTGGGACCAACAATTTACAATTTCCATATACGACATAATCTCTCCATCGATCAATCTCCCAGTCGAGACTTAAGGGTATGGTCTTTTATCGGATTCCCTTTTCTTTTGTCTTGACCTTATGTACTCTGATCTCGAAATAAATTCTCTTTGACTTAATCTTTATGAGCTACTTACATAAAGTCGTCAGATACCTTGGCCAAGGATTTTACCAGAATTAATTTCTCACAGAAATCCATAGGAGAATTTACCAACATATCAAGTCGGGTCAATGGATCCTTTGTTGATGATATGAATCTGCATACGAGTTCCTCTATACCCAATATGAGTCCACAGAGACTTTCTGGCGATCCCCAGTCAGTCGGAACTCATATCAAAGCATATACGTTCTCACACCAGATAAACCCTATCACCTCAACTAGTTAGGGATCGTTCCTCGTATACTATTATAAATTTGGAATAACTTCAACCCCGATATGCGACTACCGCTTCCATGGTGAGTTATTTCCTAATTGGGGTATTCAGTGCGCTTGCCATCCCAACAAGCCACCCACTTATGTGTATCGACCATCCCAGTCACGCTCGTGGACCCCATCGTTCTCCAGTTCATCGGAGTATACACAATAGTGAGATTCTAATCGAATCCAATGATGTCCTATCTCGATTGGATTCTACGACTCTTGAATATGTTCTAGATCACGGCCTTGGAGATCAATCCACGGGTTGTCCCATAGCCCTGTGATCTAAGGACTTCTATCCTTATGCGTAGATAATTATTACATAAGATAAATTTGACCATTTAATAAAGTGCATTTATTAATTAAAATTGAATAGTTCCTCATTTATTACAATAAATGCTCGCCATACAGCTGGCTTGCAGGACACTATTTCTATCAGGACAACCCTTGGACTGATATCCAAGGCCTTGATCTAGAACATATTCAAGAGTTGTAGAATTCAATCGAGATAGGACATCGCTGGATTCGGTTAGACTATCGCTAATGTGTATACTCACTACAAAAAAAAGCATTTTATGTGACAAATTTTTTGTGACGAATCTTATTTTCGTCCCAATATATATTGCTGTGGTGACGAGCACGTCTTTGTCACATAAAATAGCAACTCATGTGACGACTTCGCATTTCGTCGCATAAATTTTCATTTTATGCGACAAAACTAATTTTCGTCACATGAGCGAAGTCCTGAAGCGACAAAACTCAGTTTCGCCGCTCAAGTTTGTATTTTATGTGACAAAACTAATAACGTCGCGTAAACAAAAGGCTTCATGCGACAAATTTACATTTCGTCACGTAAATTGAAATTTCTTGCGACATTGTTGGTTTTCGTCACACAACCTGCATCTTACGTGACAAACTTAGTTTTGTCACATGAAATCGTTTTATTCCCTCCAAAAAATTCCCTCCTTCCTTAAATTCAGAAATTATTTTCTAAAATAATGGTTCCCTACTTTTCACTTTTCCCTTTTATTTATGTGACGAAATTAAATTATTGTTACTTAAGCTACCACTACAAAAAAAAAAAAAAAAAAAAAAAAAAAAATAGTATTTTCCGATGGATTTTCCGACCAAACAATATTCATCGAAAATTTCCGACAGAAATTCCGTCGGAAAAATCAGTAAAAATAAATAAAAATTTAAAAAAAAGGTTTCCGACGGAAAAATGCCGTCGGAAACTAATAAAAAAATAAATATTTTTCCTACGGAAATATAAATATCCGTCGGAAAATATTTATAAAAAATCATGCGCATAATAATTTAATTATTTTCGACGGATTTTATTGCGGATTTATAAAATATAATTGACTTTGGTCAATTAACGTAACAAATCGATCGATCTGATTGCGAATAACTTCAATGTACATAACCATAAAGTCAACAATTTTGATTTAGTGACTAATTGATTAATATCGAGCCAAGTCACAATTTGATTTCGAATAACCTCAATGTACATAACATTAAGGTCAACAATGTTGACTTTGATCAATTAACGTTACAAATCGAGAATCGATTGATCTGATTGCGAATAACCTCAATGTAGATAACCATATACTCAACAATTTCGGTTTAGTGACTAATTAATTAATTTCAAGCCAAACCATGACAGTTTGATTTCGAATAACCTCAATGTACATAACCCTAAGGTCAACAATGTTGACTTTGGTCAATTAACGTTACAAATTGAGAATCGGTTAATCTGATTGCGAATAACTTCAATGTACATAATCATATAGTTAACAATGCTGATTTTGGTCAATTAACGATCTAATCTAGCTTTCTTGGTCGATATGACCTATTTGTTTATCGTTTTACATGTATATGCATTAAATTGATCAATTTGAATTTTTTTGACAATTGAACCCGTTACCGATTGACTTAATCACTTTAACTAATTTCAACAGTTTAATACAATTTCACCGATTTAACTAGTAAATTCACAAATTTCATATGTTTTTTCACCGATTCATCCATTTTTTCATGAATTTGTTCATTTTACATAGTCCAAATTAAAAATGTTCGGAGACTATTAAAAAACAATATTTTTTTATAAATTCATAAATTAATTAATTTTAAAAGGGACTAGAGAATTAAGTATTTTTTTAAAAGAAAATTAAATATGTTGTGTGTAATAAAAATAGCAAATTTTAAAAAAAAAATTAATAAAAAAAATCTGTTTTGAGAAGACGGGATAAGTTAGGGTTTGCTCACTTTATCCCTCATTCTCTTCAATCTCACACCGCCGCCCTGTTCTCCAAATCACGCCCTCGAGGCCTGCCCACCCTAGCCCAGCCCGAGATTGAGCCCATCGACTTCTCCTCGAGCCCCCAGATGCAACCGGAAGCTCCCCACCGTGCTGCCCTCCGCGCCGCCGCTGCAAATCCAACCTCCCACCGCGCCGCAACGTCAAGCCGTTTGGATTTCTGCTCTCACTTCTCACTCCAAATCAAAATTCACAAGATTCTTGCCCTAATTCGGTCAAAGTAGCTGCCAATGCGGGTATCTATTACAATCTCATTAGAACTCACTATAGTAGTTTAATTAAGTTGAAGGCTATATATATATGCAATAGTTGTGTTTTTGGTTAATGCAGAAATTTAGTGTGGTTTGTGTGAATTGATGTGTTATATTCGTGAGAGTTCGTTCATTTTTGTTTCTACTTCATTTGGATTTGTGATGTTTGTCTGGAAATTCAAATTTTGGAGTACAAGTGTTTATTTTCAGTTTGGTATAATAGGAAATTTGTGTGTCCGTTTAATTCCACGTTCTACGGAAAAAAGATTCACTATTCCGTCCTACCATGTTTTAGCAAATATTTGAAAAAGTATTCAGTAAACATAGATTATGGAGGAATCAAATATTAATTAAAGGATTGATCAATCACTTGCTATGATAAGTTTAAGTTTTTTTGAGTATTGAACTCAAGTAAAAAGAAAAAAGTGGGAGTTCGAGTGAAGGAAATAAAGTTCTTTTTCTTTAGTCTTTTAATGAAGGAAATTAAGACAAATATTCTTAAACAATAATGAATTTTGTTTTGAATTGTCCCACTGTCCATTAACATAGTACATAGGACCAATTTATGTTTCAATTATTGCTTTTTAGTTTTATAGGTAATTTGTTTACTTTGATTTAGATTAAAAAGGCACTAAGAATTGTGATATTATTTTAGTTAATTAGAATTCAAAGACTGAGTTTTATAGAGGATAAAGACTCATTCGAGGAGTCTATGACCAGTCAATCTCATGAAGACATGAATGGCATCAATGGTTCCCTCACATGCATGGTTCCTGTGTAGTAGAATTGCATGGTTCTTTACTTATGATTTGGCTGCCTAAATAATGCAAACTATGTTTGCTTTGTTGTTGGATTGTTTTATGTTAAATTCTGCTTATAGTTGTACTTTCCTTTGGTGCTTGCTTTGTGAGTTATGTAAAATACAATCTATCGATGGATATGTTTGTTTTGGACCTCTTTGTTTATTGGCTTTTTCATCTGAGGTGTCATTTTGACATCACTAGTGACATAAGCTAATGTAACTGAGCTCTCATGTCATTTTGACATCACTAGTGTTTATATCAAATAATTTCTCAGACATTTCGACATCACACAGCACCAATTTCAACAATCGAAAGGCAAGAGCAATCCGGCGGTACATACATATACTCTATTTACTCCAGTATAATCAAGTAAAATCCTGTTTTCCGGCATAGTTCATGCTTTTACTCTTCAATTCCTTATTACCTGTTAACAATTTCTGTTAATCTAGAATTTTAATGTTCTGTAAAAATGGATCCTCGCGACTCCTGACTGTAAATTAAAATCGATTAGAGTTTTAATGGTAGCATGTGATTCGAATGTTTTGATATCGAAATGTCCATGGAGTACTTAGCATTTATCGCCTATGGTATTTGATTGAATCGTGTTTCTCTGAATAGAGCTTCTACGTTTAATCAGGTTAATCTATTTGTTGATGGCATCCTCTTCCATGTTTTCTACATGGACATCGAATGGTAGTATACGTGCTTCCATGGCATCGAATAACATTGTTGAGTTTATTAGAACAGTTGAGGGATACTCAGACATAATTGTGATGAGACATTTTGAAAGTGGTGCTGCCAAAAGGGCAGCTGTGACTGCCAGTATTCCTGTTATTAATGCAGGAGATGGCCCAGGACAGCATCCAACTCAGGTATGCAAAGTGGAATTCTATTTTTGGATCATTCATACTTACTAGTCAAGTTCATTGTATTTCATTCTTATGTTAGATATTAAACTGAATTTGGGCCTATTTAATTTGGAAACATTTAACGTTACCGGCTATGTTTTGAGGTTTCTCTAATATTTTGTTTTATGTGTTGGCGTGTGACAATTGCTTTTAAGAATTCTATGCTGAAACTTGTTTTTGTCCTCGAGCAAACAATGTTATTCTATATAAACAGAGGGGGTTTATGGTGTGGATTGTTCCGTGTTGTAAATTTTCGTACGAGTCTCTTCTTTATAAGTAGCTATGTTTCTCTCATATTTAAGTGATTATGAATGTTCTATAGGTGTTTGAATTCTAATTAATTCAAAGACTAAGTATTTTTCGTACGAGTCTCTTCTTTATGAGTATTTGAAGGTAGAGAATGTTCTATAGGTGTTAAGTCAACAATAGGACTCAAAACTCATATTTTCGTCTATTTAGATTTGATATGAATTGTTGGCTTTGAAAGCTGGATGAATAAATTTGGTACTTGCTTTACTTAATGGGATAAATTAGAATCTATTTAGTTACAAATGTTTCACTAATTAAAGTGTGGTCTTCATGCAGAAAATACTACTGCTACTTTGGATGGCTAATGAAAATGTGGTGGAGCTATGTCTATAGGCTAAGAAGTGTTAGAAGTTGAAGATATTGAAATCAACATGTGTTAAAGTTTTGGAAGTTAGGGTTCAAAAAATTTGATTTGAATTCCTTTTTGTGAAACTTAATAGGTTGTTGACAAGTGCTATCATTTTGTTTAATGCAGTTGTCGAGATACACATTTGAATATGAATGATATTGTGATTTTTGAACTAAAATACTTTGTAAGTTGGTTGATATTGTTATTTTGATAATCAATTTTAGTTTTTATAATTTTACTGTTTCAGTTTATCAATGAGGTGAAAAAAGTAAATTATGAATTCTAATAGGAATATTAATTGTAAAAAATATAGTGACAAATTATATTGTCACATAAGCATTTCTAGAATTTTAAATTAAATTTTTTTGTGACAATTTTTTTTGTCATAAAGGCAATTTTCATGTGACAAAATATATTGTCACATAAGGATGTAATCAATTTAAAAGTAATATTTGTTGTGACAAAATAATTTGTCATAACAGGTAAGATTTTTATGTGACAAATCAAATCGTCACACAAAGCTATGTCAAAATCATATTTATTGTGACGAAACACACTTTCGGTGACAACTTCTTTGTGCTTATGCGACAAATACATCGTCGCAAAACATCGTTTTGTTGTGACGAGTTAAATTTCGTCGTATATTTTTGCGACGAACATGACTTTTGTCACATTAGACTTTATTTGACGGGGCTTATGTGACGGACCCTGTGACGAAATATTTCGTCACGTAAACCTGTTGTGACGAAAAACTCGTGTTTCGTGACGAAATATTTCGTCACGTAAGATGCTTTTTTTTGTAGTGACTCCAACGAACTGGAGAACGTTGGGGTCCACGAGCGTGACTGAGATAGTCGATACACATAAGTGGGTGGCTTGCTGGGATGGCAAGTGCACTGAATACCCCAATTAGGAAATAGCTCACTATGGAAGCGATAGTCGCATATCGGGTTTGAAGTTATTCAAATTTACAATAGTATACGAGGAATGATCCCTAAATACATGAGGTGATATTTGGTGCGAGAACGTTTATACTTTGATGTGAGTTTCGACCGACTGGAGATTACTAGAAAGTCTCTGAGGATTCACATTAGGTATAGAGGAACTCGTATGCAAGTTCATATCATCAACAAATGATTCATTAACCCGACTTGATAGGTTGGGAATTTCTCCTATGGATTTCTGTGAGAAATTAATTCTGATGAAATCCTTGGCCAAGGTATCTGACGTCTTTATGAAAATAGCTCATAAAGATTAATAAAAAGAGAATTATTTCGAGATCAGAATACATAAGGTCAAGACGAAGAAAAGGGGAACCTATGAAAAGTCCATATTCTTAAGTCTCGACTGGGAGATCGATCGATGGAGAGATTATGTCGTATATGGAAATTTTAAATGATTAAAGGTTCACTTAATTAATTCATCAGAGATTGGGCTCTATGGGCTTGTGGCCAGATATCGACCGTAGAGTGTGGGAGACTTCCCAAATTGACAAGGGTGCTAATTTTGGAATAATCAGTCGACAGAGTGTTCGATTGATTTAGAGTATTTATTACTCGAGTAATTAAATAAATATTTAATTATAACCCACGGCCAATTATGTGGTGAACCTACGGGGGCATACACAATACACATGAAGCGAAAGCGATGAAGTAAAGAACAACTGGGTCAACTGGGTCGATTAGGTTGACTGGGTCGACCCAATTGGAGTGAATTTAATCCCATTGAAATTGGATCAAGATTATAAATTAAATTGGAATTTCATTTGTAAGTTAATTAATTAATTAAAAGAAGATTTAATTAAATAAAATTAGAGTCTATTTTAATTAATTGGAAGAGTAATTAATTAATTGGGCCATTTAATTGAGAAATTAAATAAAGCCCTAATTAAATTAATTAGTAATGGGCCATGAATTAATTAGAAGGCTTACTCTTCTAATTAAAAGGGCCATAGCCCATGTAGGAGACTTAGAGCCCTAATTTTGGGTGTTAGGACAATGAGATACTTATAAATAGGAGACTACGTCTCATATCTCATACACACAATTCAAGAGCCAAAAAGCCTAAGTCAAGAAAAACTTTATCTCCCTCCCTCTCCTAGAAATCGGCCGAACACCTCTTTCCTTTTGGAAGAGTTTTTCGTTTTCGATTTCAGCTCCAATCTTGTTCTCTAACCCTAGATCTTAATATATCTTTTGTTCTAGCCGATTAGGATATATTAATTTTCGTGATATTGTGGTGATAAACCTGTAGAGGCGCAACATGTGGGGCGCTACCAGGAGCTTGAGATCGAGCCAACTGAGGGAGAAACGCAACGTCTTTGCTAGTTGTTTGGATTTGCAAGGAGACAAGTATAACTTAGATCTAAGTTATTATTGTCATTTTAATATTCATATATGAGGAAAAAATATTTTTAGTCCCAAACTTTACCCCAGAAAACACATTTGGTACCATGCTTTGCAGAAAAACAGATTTGGTACCACAATTTAGAGAGTCTTGACACATTTAGTCATGCCGTTAAATTTTGGACGGAATTTGCGCACGTGAGCATCACGCGCCCCTTTAAGTTCACGAGTTTTGCACGTGACAAATTGGTCAAAACACTTTTGGTCCCAAACTTTACCCCAGAAAACACATTTGGTACCATGCTTTGCAGAAAAACAGATTTGGTACCACAATTTACATACTCTTGACACATTTAGTGTCCCCATTAAATTGATAAAAATTACATATAATGAACATACAACAATTTCTCTAAAAGATTTGATAAAAATCACAAAGTGTACTTAAATCTTTGAAAATATTCTTAACAAAAGTACCTTGGATACCTGACTTGGTGCACTTTGACTTGCACTTGTAACCATGGATCAAAATTTCGTTTTGAATGTATGTTTCGGAGAGCCAAATATTGAAAACTTTTCGAGACTATTCGGAAATATTTCAGAAACACTAAGGAAAATTTGTAAAAAAAGTTACTAAATTTAGGAAAATAACTGAGTTTAAGGCAAATAAATAGTTTCGGAATTACATCTTGTTTTCGTTTCGCCTGATTCAAAAATGGAAACTTTTCGATGTTTTCGATGAAAAAGATGGAACTTTTGATCGGTGCTTGTATCAACACTGGAATACAAGTACAAGTCAAAGTGCACCAAGTCAGGTATCCAAGGTATTTTTATTAAGAGTATTTTTAATGATTTAAGTATATTTTGTGATTTTTATCAAAATTTTTAGAGAAACTGTTGTCTGTTCATTATATGTGATTTTATCAATTTAACAGGGACACTAAATGTGTCAAGAGTATGTAAATTGTGGTACCAAATCTGTTTTTCTACAAAGCATGGTACCAAATGTGTTTTCTGGGGGTCAAAATTGCAATATCCAAAAATTGAGGGACCAAAAGTGCAAATTTGGATTTATGAAATCAGGGGCCGTATTGAAATTTTTAATTTTCTTAAAATACTGGACTGAATTGCAATTCTTGATTTTTCAAAAATTTAGGGTCAAATTTGCAATATCCAAAAATTGAGGGACCAAAAGTGCAAATTTTGTTCCTGAAAATCAGGGTCCGGATTGGAAATTTTCAATTTTTTTAAAATACTGGACTGAATTGCAATTCTTGATTTTTCAAAGATCTAGGGTCAAAATTGCAATATCCAAAAATTGAGGGACCAAAAGTGCAAATTTGGATTTATGAAATCAGGGGCCGAATTGAAATTTTCAATTTTCTTAAAATACTGGACTGAATTGCAATTCTTGATTTTTAAAAAATTTAGGGTCAAAATTGCAATATCAAAAAATTGAGGGACCAAAAGTGCAAATTTTGTTCCTGAAAATCAGTGTCCGGATTGGAAATTTGAATTTATTAAATTCTGGATTTTTTAAAAATTTGGGGTTAAAATTGTAATTTTCAAAAATATGTATTAGAGAGAAAGGTTTTCACATTCCAATAATAAATTTTTTTTTTGGATTCAATAATGGATCCATTAGTGGATCCAGAGGATCCATTGATGGATCCATCACAATCCATTACTTGTATATGTTGATCCAATATGAATCCAGATTTTATGAGATCTGATCCAGATCCGATCCGAGTGAAAATTTAATGGATCTTTATGGATCGGATCCTTTAGATTTGGATCGGATCTGGATCAGATCCATGGATCTGATCCATATTGCCACCCCTTGGCAGTCCTAATTTTACGTTTATCCTACTCATTGAAGCACATTTTGCTGTTTGTGGAAAATTAGGGTTCTTGATCCCCATTTGCATGTTTCTCGTTGAATTTCTCTGAGATTCACCTATGAAATCACACTGTTTGTCCTAAATCTTGTACTATTTTCACGAGAACTTCATACAATTGCTGCCCAATTTCAGAGATTGTCGTGTGGGTCACCATTTCTACGTTTCAAATTGGAGAATTTGGCCAAATGCCACTACTAAATTGTAAAATTAGAAAAATGACATCTGCTACTATTTGAACCTAAACCTTATTTACAAGAAAAGTCCCTTTAAAATCTAAAAGGAATAAAAGACCCATAGTTAACTAGAAAATATGAATAACTGAAGAAATATCAGATTTAGAAGATCAATTAACTATAATAAATAAAATATTACAAAAAGAAGAGGTTATTAAAGATAGTCATCAGAATTATCTAGAAAAAATAGAACAGAGATTTTAAATATTGAAATCTGGACAGAACAATATTTACAAGGAAGGCATTTATCAATAGAATCCTATAGTTTAATAAAAGAAAAACACAAATGTCCCCATGGATATAATTTTTCCCATTTATATCATACATTGGATCCACAATTAAATAATATTACTGACATGTTAATGCATTAAATAAATTACAACATCAAACAAGAATTTTTTTATGAAAACATAATTATTATACGGGGACAGTTGGGAGATTTAGTCCATGAAATAGAAATAATTAAAAAACACAACGCAAAAAAAATAATAATAATAACGGAAAAATATCTGATAAACAAATTCAACAAATTTCATCTCCAAGAAAATTTATCTAAATAATGGAAGAGCAAGTAGAAGAAATTAGAAATATGATTGACCAATTAAATATAGTTGAAGAAGAGCAAGGTAAAAAACAAACAAATTTTACAAATAATAATGAAGTAATTTACGGATACGAGTCAGATGCCCTGCATATATGGAAAATGGAGAAGGCAGTCAAGTAAAGAAGGAACAAGAAGATGATGAAAATAATTAAAAAACGAAAGTCTAGTAGGTTTGAGTGGATCGATGTTGATCCAGAAAACCTTAGAGAAAGAAATGGTTTTTACCAAAGAAAACAAGGAGGATTACGAAAACTACCAGATGAATATACACCTCTTTTACAACAAATAAAACAAGGAATATTAGATGTAGATTGCAACAAAAATTCAGAAGGATTAATACAAGAATGGGCAAACCAGGTAAACTTAATCCTACAAACAGATGATATATTTAAAAATGCCTCAACGGATAATGTATGGAATTATATGGCTTTTAAAACAAAAGGAAATGTATTTCAATATTTAAGTGATTACAAACACATTGACGAACTAAAAGAGGCAAGCCAAAATATTGTAGAAAAATTTTACTGATCAGTAATAGCACTTATATGGAGAGAATTTGTTGGTCAAGATCAAATAAATTATGCAGAAAAGGTTACAGAAAAACAAGATGAAATAGCAACCTGTCATTTAAATAGTATGACTATCTGTGACATGTGTTACTACGGGAATTTTGTTTGTGAGTTTTCAAAAAGTTTTTATAGACTAAAGGACGAAAATCAGGAACATACGAAAAAATTATTACTAATAAAACTACCATACCCAATAAATAAAGTTTGTTTAAACAAATTTAATGAAGGAGTAAAAAACGGAACTTTCGCAGATAGTCTAGGAGGAGCAATTCACGTAGGACGAGAATATATAATAGAAAAATGTATACAACAAAATGAAACAAAACTGGTAAAACAAGTTAGCAAAGTTTGTTGTGACGGTAATCCAGGAGTGCCACAGCAGTATTGGTGTAAAGAAAATAAATATAAAAAGAAATGTCATAAAAATAAATAAATAAAATATTAATGGAAGAAATGACCTTTTCAAAAATATAAAGAAGAATTTTATAAAAAAATCAGAACGATTTTTTAGACGAAAGCAAAATAAAAAATATTGTCCAGAATGAAAAAGGAAATGTAAATGTTGGTTATGTAAAGAAGAAGGTCACTATGCAAACGAATGCCCAAGAATTAATAAGTCTAGAACCAATTGAGTCTGATATATAAGACATTGAATGTATATATGTTTTACTAACTGATTCAGATTACGAAACAGAAATTAACAGAATTATCTACAGAATCAGAGTAGAAGAAACCCAAATTCTACTTCTATAAAAATAGAAATAAAGGGGTATTATTATTCAGCTTATATTGATAAGGGAGCAAGTATTAGTTTTGCTTCCAAAATATAAAAGGATTAGTCTGGAGAGAAACAAAAAGACCAGTAAGATTATGATAGCTAATGGAAGTACGCACAAAATAGAACTAGCAAGTTATTTTAATAAAATAAATTTTTTAGACAAAACAAAGACTCCCTGTATATTTATGGTACCATCCCTATATAGGCAAGAATCAGGATTTGATATTATTTTAGGAAATAATTTTCTTAGATTATACAATCATTTTATACAATGGTTAGAATCGCTTTGGATCTTCTGTTACACCTTTGTGTAACATCTAGTGTTACACAATGTAGATGATTGCCATCTGTCCAGTTTCACCATCAAGAAACAAACTGCATTACATATGATTTTGATTGAAATTAATTAAAAAATATATTTAATATTAATTAATCAATAATATTAAAGAGCAGCAGATCTATCCCAAAAATGACAATCACTGCACCGCAACACCCTCCACGGCGGACGAGCTCCATCATCCCCTTCAACAAAACCCACCTTCACAACTCATGTATGAAGTTAGATCAAATTATATCCCGTATTCAATACCTTCTAACCTATGGCTGAAATGAATATGTTGTTTCCGGTGGCGGCTCAGATGAAATTTATGAGTGGCCGAGATATGGATTTGGATCTTAATTGTATCTCTCAATTTGTTTATTTCAATTTACAGTTAATTCGATAAATAAAAGTGTGGCAATTTTGGATTTTAACTTAAGAATATTCTTAACTAGTTATTTTAGTCTCCATCAGCGCCATCACTTTCGACCCCGTCACAAATGAAGGGGATGGCGGGGAGATTGCCGGAGGAGGCTATGGCTGGTCTAGATCTGAGCCATGGATTATGGTGTGGTTGGTCTAGATCTGAGCCATGGATTTATGGTGGTTTTGTAGTAGAGAAATGTGGATATTGAATATTGATTGACGGCGGGAAAGATGGTAGTAGAGAAGGTTTTGGGCATGGTGAAGGTGGTGGACAGAGGATGGTGGGCGATCGGAATTACAGTCCGGTGGCTTTGGTTTGGACCTTTCATGTTGTTTTTTAAATTGTTAATTATATGGCTTAATTCCACTTTGCACCCTACAAATATGAGTGTTTTTCACTTTGCACCCTACAAATTTTTTTATCCCACTTTGCACGCTACAAACTATAATTTCACTTCAGATTGCACCCTCGAGTAATTTCAGGCCATTTTAGTCGCTGGAGTAAGGATAAATTCGTCCAATCACATTAATAACCATCCCAATTTTCCTCTAAAAACAATAAAAGGTCAAAATTAGATATAGTTAATGTCATAATATACCCAAGACATTTGCAAATTAAAACTGTATGCTACTCCACTTTTCATCCAGATCCAGATGGCCGTACTGTTATTGTGTTGGTTAATTTTCCCTTTTTTTTTTTTTTTTTTGATTGATTTATTTTGAAATTTTGAAGTTTTGCAACATAATTTTATGTATGTGTCATGAAATTCACGTGTTACTTTTTCTTGCATTTTCTTTTTTTAATTAATCTATATATATATATATATATATATATATATATATATATATATATATATATATATTGGATGCAAATCTTGATCTGCATATATTAAAAGCCATACGTAATTCTTTAATTTTTTTGACCCCCATTGTTCATTATTCTATATAAATATTCTATTAAGTTTTTGCTTGCTCCATTATTATATAGTATTTTATTCATTGCTTTTCCAGTATTTGAAATGTTTTATTTATGTTGTAATAAAATAATAGTAATATCTATTTTACTTTTATTAATTATTTTTCTAAGGGGAAAGAAAATTACGAAAAATAAATTGGGATGTTTATTAATGTGACTGGATGAATTTTCCCTTATTCCGGCAACTAAAATGGCATGAAATTAATTGAGGGTGCATTTTGAAGCAACATTGTGGTTTGTAGGGTGCAAAGTGGGATAAATTTTTTTGTAGGGTGCAAGGTGGAAAATACTCCTATTTGGAGGGTGCAAAGTGAAATTAAGCCTAATTATATTCATTAAGAAAGGTATCTGAATTAATTATATAAAAAAACATACTATTGTGTATTATTTTGTATCCTTATTTCATGAACTTGGACACGTGGAGCAAATCTACTTATGTAACAGAAGATGTAACATGGTTTTGTTACAGGTGATCCGAAGCCGGTTAGAATATATATAGTTAAAAATACCAATTGGAAAAATGATAAAAATTTCAATCATAGACAACCTCGAACGAACAAAACTAAAAATATTACATATCCTTAACGAAACGTTATTTTATATTAAAGAAAATGGTAAGACAAGTATTGAGCAAAAATTAGAAAATATTTTAGAAGAAACTTCCTCAGAAGATCATCTAGACGTAAAAATAAATATTAATGAAAAACAAATCGTTATAGGATTAAAAGATCCGAAGCAAGAAGTAAATGTTCCAAATAGGATGCCCTATTCAAACAAATATATAGAAGAGTTTACAAGAGATTGTAAAGAATTGTTAGATAAAAAATTAATAAGAGAAAGCAAAAGTAGAAATGTTGTTCCAGCATTTTATGTAGAAAATCATAATGAAATAAAACAAGGAAAAAGAAGAATGGTAATAAACTACGAAGATTTAATGATGCTACTATAGGAGACGCACATAAGTTACCCCGAAGAGATTCAATAATGGAAAAAATAAAAGGAATGACTTTGTTTAGTTCCCTTGACGCTAAATCTTGATATTATCAATTAAGGTTGCACGAAAATACCAAATCATTAACTACATTTACTTGTCCCCCAGAAAAACACTATGAATGAATATATTGCCATTTGGGTTAAAACAAGCACCCGGAATATTTCAAAGATATATGTGTAAAAATTTAGAAGGACTAGAGGAAATATGTCTTGTATACATAGATGATATTTTGATTTTCAGCAATAGTTCTAAAGAGGATCATTTAAGAAAAGTAGCAATTGTACTTGAAAGGTGTAAGCGAAAAGGTTTAGTCCTAAGTAGAAAGAAAGCACAAATAGCAAAATAAGAAATTGAATATTTAGGAACAATAATAAAATCAAATGGAAAAGTTGAATTATAAAAGCATGTTTTAGAAAAATTACATCTATTTCCAAATAAAATTGAAGATAGAAAACAATTACAAATGTTTCTTGGATGTTTAAATTACATATCCGAATTAGGATATTTAAAAGGATGCGCTAAAGAGAAGAAAAAGTAAGTACTAAAAATAAGTAGTGAGTAAACATAATTTTAACTTAACGAGTTAAAAAAAAAAAAAAAACATGAACTAATATCATCATACAACATAACATAATATTGATTAATATAATTCAAAACCACAGGATTTGAATCCCGTCACCTTACCCATAATCCCACCATTTAACTCCAACGTTTATGGCTTTCAAAAAAAAAAAAAAATCTCCAACGTTTATGATATATTCAAATCACAACTCAAACTTTTAAATTTCAATTGTCTAGTTTCGAGAGAATCTTTAAATTTAAATATCACTAAGATTCGTGTTCAATTCATTACTGAACCTTAGTCAAACCAGATCCAAACACAATTTCAATTCAACTGAAAAGTCAAATCAAAATTGAACAACTTGTTATTCGACTTACCTGACTGATTTACACCCCTAGCCGAGCATATATCAAAACATGCAATGTAGGATATTTTACAATGTTATTTCTGAAGCTACCCTACTCGTTTAGACTCATACGTACTAAAAATTTTAAGTGAATGGGGAATTAGTGTAAATTTTCAAAGTTAAGAGAGGAATTTTAGTCAATTTTTCAGGTGAATAGAGGTGTTTTGCATTTTATGGTGGGATAAAATTTTCAGTTTCCTGCAATATATGTAACCAACTTTGGGAATAATTTTTTGCCTAATAAAAAATAGCAAAGAGGAGGGGGTAAATGCAAAATACTCCACAGTGTTATGCTAAATTTGCAAAAAACTACCCCGTGATATTTTTATCGCACCAAACTTCCTTGTGATCTCAAAAACCCTGCAAAAAACACCAAATTTGTAAAAAGTAGGTCTTTTTGAATCGACATATTTCAAGAAATTATTTTTAAATTCTTCAAGTTGGTCCCTACAATTTCACGTTATGTCGATCCAAAATGTCCTATTTTTTACAAATTTGGTGTTTTTTGCAAGGTTTTTAAAATCGCGAGGAAGTTTGGCAAAATAAAAATTTCACAGGGTAATTTCATGCAGGTTTAGCATAAAACAGGGGTGTATCTTACATTTTTTCCCAAAGAAGAGTTTTGCTAATAAAAATAATACAGAGAGTTTCATTGTATTGCCTGTGTCGATTTAGATTTAATTATAAATAAACACGTGCATGTGTCGATTTAGATTTAATTATAAATAAACACGTGCAGTAGATATTACATGACTGGAGTGATGAAGATTGCGTTAAAATACTAAAGAAATGCAAAGAAGCAATTCCAAGCAAAGACAATGGAGAAAAGGTTATTGTTGAAATGATTGTGGATGATAAGGAAAAATTAGACCATTAAAAAGTTGAAACTCAACTTTTCTTTGACATGCAGATGATGACCAATATAGCTGGAAAAGTGAGAACTGGAAAAGAATGGTGAAAACTCTTCTTTGATGCTGGATTTACTAATGACTTGGAATTGCAATCTTGTCATTACAATATATTTTACTCAAAAGATCATGATAGTCCATTGATATAATCACTACATGCAGTTCGATCCTCCAATAATTGATTCGTAATTAGAGGTAGGCGTAATTACCGTTTTGCCCCCTCTAATTATTTCTTTATCCTTAAGTTCCATTAGTTCACTAATAAACAGTTTGATTTATGAACTTATTCATAAATCAGAGCGCTCTACTGTTCAGTTCCGGAACTAACACTTAAGTGAATCAATATTCCAGCTTCTCGCAAGAAGGGTTGGATTCCATATCTGTAAAACACATTCCCAGCCATTTATCTCAACGAATCTTCAAGACATAAGTTTTAGGCTCGATATGGTTACATGCCATTACATATGAGTCAAAAGAACTCGTTAACATATACAGAAGTTTATGCCTACTCAGAATTTTGATCAATTAGCATATGATCATCAATTGACATGTTCTAGATCCATAACATCAACGGTATCTTATTTATGATTCTAGATCATGTCTGGTCCAATCCTATGTAATCGAATTACACAAATTACATCCACCTTTGATGTCTCTACATCAGTAATTCGGACTAAAATTACTACATTGTAAATGTTTTGTGGACCGTAATAGTAGTGTTTAGTTAAAGATCTCAACCTTAACTCACTATGGACTTTTAGTCTATTAGCTATAACTTAAATCCTCCAGTATAATATATATACTTAAATCATAGTCTCTTTAATAGACTTGAAATTTTCTGATGTTTATATTATGCATTAAATGCATAATCGAAATGATTATATCAAAAATGAATTTCAAATTTATTTATTTATTTCAATTAAAGAATGTCAAATGCATGCTTTAAGAGCATCATGGCTAACATACCATAATTTTCATTAAATTAAAAATTTAATATTGGGACTAAATTCATATAAAATGGTAAATAATGGGACGAAATTCGGCGAGTTGACATAATTTGGGGCGAAAAATCAAAATTAGTAATTATTTCAAATATTAAACTGCGGGACAAAATTCGGTGAGGTAATATAGTTTGGGACGAAAATCCAAAATTACTAATTAATCTGGAATGTTTTCTGCAATTTTACCTATAAAATTTTAAAAAGACATACTCTATGCACTAACTTGGACTGACTTAGAAGACCTTAGCTAAAATCTATACTATTATAAAAGCATGAATATTTCCTAACTTTTTTGTGAAGACTAAAATACCCCTACTTGAATTATAAAATGATATTTAATTAAATAGTAAATATATAAAATAATAAAAGTAATTGAAGAGGTATATTTAAACGTGAAGTCCTATTATATTTATCTCCTACATAAACTCCTAATATTTATAAATTCTCTTTTACAAGAATTTTTGTAATTTTAATCTTAAGAAGACACTATTATATTAAATAGCCCCTAAAATATATATATAAATTATTATATTTTAGTATCAATATTTATTTAAGTAAGAAAATGTTAATTTAAAGATTTAGTACAACATAAGTTATAAACACTCTAAATATAAATATTTGAAAGGAAATTATCTTAAATATCATTATGTTTCAAAAAAAATTAAAATTGAATCGCCGTCTTACTATGAAAGAAAAAATTACTTATAACTTAGCTAATTATGTAATTTTACTTTGGCTAGAATATTATGAAGAATATTCAATAATTTCAAGACATGCGTAACCTCTATGTAATTATTTTCGTGAAAAAATTGGTCAAATTCTTGGAAAATGGTGAAATAGATAAAATATAATCATTGAAACATGTGAAATTAGTGAAAATTCGAGTGAAATTTGTGAACACTGGCGAAATTGATGAAAATTTGGTTGAAAATGATACAAAAAAATACCCTGAAATTAATGAAAATTTGTGAAAAATAAATAAAACCGGTGAAACGACAACAATAGAGAAAAGTAGGTGAAATCGGTGAAAAATGAATAAAGTTGGCGAAAACATGTCAAATCAATGAAAATTCAGGTGATATTGGTGAAAAGAACATATGAAATCAGTGAAAGTCATGTGAGAAATAGGTGAAAATGGGTAATATGACAAAAACGTTTGAATCAATAAAAAAAAAAGTTTAACAGACAAAATAAGGTGAAACCGATAGAAAATTAGTTTAAAACGGATAAAACAAGAGGACAAAATTATAAAAACAATGAAAATAAGTTATAATTGATAAAAATAGGTAAAACAGTAAAAAAAAAAAAACTAAACTGGTAGAAATGAATTAAATCGATTAAAAAACAGGTTAAATAGGTGAAAAATGAATTAAACTAATGAATTAAATAGGTGAAAACGGGTAATTTACTTTATTTTATGACATAATAAAATTAATTTTACTCTAATTTATAAAAAATACCAATGAAATTAACTAGACATGTACAATGTACGTGCACATTCCTAGTAACCCAAAAAACAGAAATTGAAATGGAAATTTAAAATAAATGGAACTCTAAGAACCAATATTTTATATTAATGTCTTCTCGTTGATATACTACATTGGACCAATTAATTGTCCATCTCTCCTATCACCTGAACCTGCACAGTGTTCCTTATTAACAGAAAGAATAACTATGCAATACTTTTTTTAAATATGGAGGCGGAACTAGAAGGTTTTGATTTGGGGGGCGAGATTTTTTTAATAGCAAACTCATTATCATTTTTATGTAGTGATAAAATGAAATAAAGTAATGATGTCTTTTTATTCAATAAAAGGTGAAAAAATATTAATTTTTTTTTTAAGAATCCATTTAACAAATGATTTAAGGAATTAATCAAATATAGAAATATTTTATAACATAAATTTAATTCTGTGAAAATAAATGCTATAAAAGTACCAAAATTAACACTAAAATTCCCCTTTTTTTTTGTACTGCTTTTAATGTTCTTGAGTGCATTTATGAAAATTAAATATTTTTATCATAATATATTTACATTTCCAATTCAAGGTAATATGTTAGTCTAGCTAAAAAATATTTATAAGAAAGAAACAGTTAAAAAAATGAAAAATTAATCTAGCATAAAACATTTAAAAGAAACAAAAATAGCATAAACCATACAATACAGTAAAAGAAAAATAAAATTGGCAAAACATATTTAAAAGAACAAAAATAGGCATCAGACATCAAACATGAACCAACTTGGTACTACTGCAATACACTAGCCACTGGACTCTAAATTTACAATAATATTACATATATAAACTTAATTCGGATTATTCTTGGGGGCTTGGGGGGCGACTGCCCCCCAGCCCCTAAGGCGGTCCACCCCTGAATTTATATGGTTACCAAAAGAAATTCAGCAATATATTCAAGACTCTCACAAAATATACAGATAACTATAATTTCACATTAATTTTATTAGAATTATGTATAGCTAGTTTCATCCATCGGTCTCTCTTCTAGACCTGTCTATGAGTACGAGCACCAGCCTGATAAAGAGTAAGCTGATGAATGGCCGTAGCAAATAGTTCTCTCAATTCCGGATGTCGTGAAATCACGTGTCGAGCTGCACCCTCTAACACACTAAGAGCTCTAGCTTGTTCAAGAGACTTGTTGTTACCAACGTTTATAGCAAGATTACATAGTAATATAAGCTCATGCAAACGCAACTGAACTCTATCATTGCTTCTAAGCAAATTCATAAGCTTTGGCAACCCATTAAACTCGATTATCTCTTTAGAATGTTCCTTTCTATTAAAATTATCCTCACACACAAACTTCCCTAGAGCTTTAGCTGCTTCTGCAGCAACATCGGTGCTAGAATGAGCAAGCTGAGCAACCAAAGGCTCAATCACTCTCATCTCTTTTGCACGAAACGTAGTTGCCAAACACCCGATAGCTTTAATAGCGGGAGTCACTATAAGCACACTTGTATCCTCGTTTATCACCCTCAAAAGTTGATCGAACACAGCCTTGGCAGCTGGTGAAGTTGGCTTAAAAGCCTCTCGTTTAAGATCAGCATTAGACTCGGCAACTGCTGCCAACTCCATCACCACCATCAAACAATTAATCTGCAAATCTCCTCTCTCTTTCTCGATTATCTTAGCCAAAACAAGCAAGGCTTTAGTCTCTGTAATCTTCCTACTATTTAACAAACTCCTCCTAGCCAATTTCCACAAGGCAGTCGCACAACTCACTTTAAGGCTCGATTTCACCTCCGGTGACTCCGCTTCCCTCTCCTTGTCCTTCTTATTACTATGATAATTCTTACTCCATTCAAAACTTTTTTCCGTCATTTCCTTATGAATCTGAACAAGCGAGTGCAAGTCATTGACAGTCCTCTGCCAACTCACTTCCAAATTCACATCCATACCCAAAAGGCTCACAAGCGGCCTGGTCACGTTTTCCCTCCCAAACTCCTCCTGCACATTCAAGTCCGCCTCTGACATTTTCGAGACTAAATCTGCCAACGTGACCTGAACCCCCATAGGCGCTTCCCCCAGCGCCTTGGCAATCACCTGAACCCCACCCGAACTAACGATCCTGCTCACACGATCTTGAGTATCCGCTATAATACACAAAGCAATTGCAGCAGCGTTTAATGCATCAGTATTACTACTTTCTTTCAACAAATTTAAAAGGGGAGGTATTCCATCTTCCTCCACTATAATCTTCTTATACCTATCGTTATCCCGGGCCAAACTGGCAAGCTCATGAGCACCTTCGGCTTGGCCCATTTTCACAGCAGCTATGAAAGACCAGATCCAAGCTAATATAGGATCAGTACTAGCAATTGGAGGCAGAGACAGAACCACATTATCATACTCCTGACTGAAAATAGAACGAACCCATTTAATATTATCTAATGAAGAGTCAAGTAAAGCTAAAACCTTTCTGAAATCTTCGGCTTTGGTGAAGGAAAGGACGTAGCGGAGGACGTTGGTTTTCTTGTATCGGCATTTTCGGGTCAGGGTTAGGGCCCGGTTGAGGGTTTTGGTGAGGTCGTATGTTATGCGGCTAATGGGGCGGTCGTAGATGGCGGCGACGGAGCGGAGGAGCTGAGAGAGTCGGGTTATTTGGAGGGCGAGTTCTTCATTTTCCTGCTTAAAGGTTACGGATTCTTGAGTTGATTTGATGACCCGGTCAGCTAGGAGTATTTCGAGGGAGAATACTTCTGGGAGTGATTTTTCTTCTTCAACAACCGCTGCCATTAAAAAAAAAAAAAAAAAAAAATTATTGCTGGCTCTCCTACTATTATCTGGGTTCAAGATTTTATACAAACAAATACAATATTCAATTCAGATGCGAGAGTAGGAAAAGATTTTGTAAAGGAAATGGCTTCAAATGGAATAACCCAACATATTCAATATCTAATCTACATACTCAGACCTTACTCTATTTTTTCTTCTATCTTTAAACCTAATACTTAAATTTCAAATGGGTATATTAACCTAATAAGATTTCGATACAATAGCTCAACTTAAATTCCCCATCTTTAAACCAAAAATACTTACTTGATCGAATAAATAAAACCCACAATTACTCAATCCACAACCATTCATTTCAAGAAAGGACCCCTGAGCTTTGAATTAAAATTACGTACCATTGAAATCAAGAGAATCGAAACTTGAACTCAAATCAATGGAACTTGAGCTGCTTAAGCTGGGACAAAGAGCGAGTTCCCGAAGAAGTTCTCTTTTGAGAGTGGCTTCAACAAGCTTTTCCCAATTGTCGTACACCCTCGACATGTATAAAATATAAATGAACTCAATTCATTCCACTTCAAAAAACATAAGCAATCGGACTTTTATTTTTGGCTCAGTGGAAGACTTGCTTTCTGTGTGAAGACTTTTCAGAGAAGAAAAGTAAAGTAATTATTTTTTGAGTGTATGTTTCTTCACATCTTTTCAGTTGTATTTGGGAGGAATCGCTCCAAAGACCCACAATTTTTTAATCTAATCAGTTAAATATTGAAAACTTTTTAAAAATTTTGAGAAATATTAAGAAAAAATTAATTCATCATTGAAGGTCTTTAATTTCTTATTCAGTCAAAATAAAATTATTAAATAAAGTATTAAAATATTTTTCAGTACACCAAATACAACAATGAATATTGTTTATTTTCATATTTGTCAAATACGAAAAGTTTTCATCATCACAATTTATTTATAATGTGAATGTGACACCAAATGTAATACAACGACAATTATGTTGATTATATAACAAAAGTCCACTTAGATGGATGGATTTTGATTTGCCCAAATATTAAAAACTTTTCGAGAATTTTGAAAAATACTAAGGAAAAATTAATTCATCATTGAAGGTCTTTGAATTTCTTATTCAATCAAAATAAAATTATTAAATAAAGTATTAAAATATTTTTCAGTACACCAAATACAACAATGAATATTGTTTATCTTTATATTTGTCAAATACGAAAAGTTTTCATCATCACGAATTTATAATGTGAATGTGACACCAAATGTGATACAATAAAGACAATTATGTTGATTATATAACAAAAGTCCACTTAGATGGATGGATTTTGATCGGACGAATTTGAAATATCTAGCTCAAATCTTTTGCATTGTTTAACAATAAAAATAATGAATCCTAGTTTTTGATCAAATGAATTTTGGTCAATTTTTAAGTAGATTTAATTTTTTTTTCCCTCTTACTAAGTCATTTGAAATGCATTATTTTACTTACCTAAACACCTATTTTTTACCTATTTAATTTATTATTGTACTCCATTTTTTATCGGTTTAACCTGACAGACAACTTGGGCCAAATTCGATCATTTACGCGTTTGGGTCAATTTTTAAGGCGAGACGCATGTTTCGCTGGAAACCCAAATATGAATGGGCCTGCCTCTTCTTCCATTAATTATGTTTTGTCTCTCCAACTCTTCTATCTCGTCTCACTTCAATTTTCATAGATTATTTGATATGACAACTGTATTTAACTTTTTACCCTTAAACCTCCACATCTAAAAATAATGCAAATCATATAGTATCAAATTTTTTAAAATTTATAGTTTATTAATTTTTATCATCTCAATATTTCAATCAAAATTAATTTAAATTGTGTTTCCAAATTTTTTTTTTATCAAAATAATCCAAACCACTTTAAAAAACCTAAACAGAACAAAACAGATACCAAAATCAATCCAAACAGGACCACAAAGCTTGGATGCTCTAATGCAGCAAACTTTTGATTTCACATATGAAAATGCCATATAGGGCTCAATTGGAGCTAAAAAATATTTTTCCTTGTTTAATATACCTAAGTCTATTTTCTAATTTTGGGGGGGGGGGGGGGGGGGGGGGGGGATGGGGTTGTCATTTACTATTTATTTATTATTTTTTAGTATGATTACTTTCTCTCTCTCTTTTTTTTTTTTTATTTTAAAAATAATGAATAAAGTTGGGATCTCAAGCAAACAAGAACATATGGATATTAGGGAAAAATAAATTATGGATTAGGTACATAATTCTAAGAAAATTCATTGTTCTGTTCTCTAGTTTATCACAGTTTAGGATGTTTAGATTGTGATATTAATTATTTTAAGGTGATTGGTATATATCTAAAGTATTTTTTGTTGATTTATCAATATTTCTGTGCTTGGAAATATATTTCTACAATAGCAAAATGTAATTTCATTTAGCATAACATATAGATGTGATCGTGATTAGACACTAATGTTAAACAAAAAAACCCAAATAACATTAATAAAAAAATTACTAACCTTTTTTGGCTAATTAATATTTTAAAATAAAGGTTACGTACAAAGCTATGGAAGTGCTTAATATCACAATAAATTAAAGAGTCTAAAGTCAATTAATCTTCTAACATAAGTGATCAAGGGCATGCCAAGTTAATTTAAATGCCCAACAAACTTTAGAGTGGAAAACATGATTATTATTCTGAATTTTCTGTTTGAATATATTAGCAAATGGAGAAATTTGAAAAGAATAATACCCATAATGCTCCATATTCTTCATTTAAAAAAAAATAACAATAAAAATATTATTCATAATTACTTGTATTTTCAATGTGCACGGCGCCATCTTCCCAAACACGCACATAAACGAGTCAAAAAGATTAAAGAAAATTCATTGTTTAAGTTTGATTTTGAAACAATTAGTTTGATAACTAAAATGATGAAGCTCTCGAGAAACTCGATGTTTTATAAATATTATGTAATTTTTAACTGATTGAATTCTAATTGAGCTTCAAAATAGTTATCAAACAATATTTTTTTTTTTAAAGTTTTTTCAAATTTGAGCCAAAATTTCAAATAGGTTAATATGATATTTAGCCATATCCAAAGAAAGAGTACAATAAATATATAGATTCTACTTATTAAGTTGGAGGCTAGATAACAATTAATATCAATATAATATGAAACCCTCAACGCTTTGGATGTAGATGAAAGATTTGATAAATACATAATTATTCAATGTAGTTTTCAATGATTTTGATATCTTATGAAATGAAATAATTAAATTTTACTAGTTTTTACTGATTTGATAAACCCTCAACTCTCGTCCTTTGGTTTTTGAGGATGCAGAACCTGGTGGGTAGCGTTTTACTGGTTTTTATGGTGATCCGGACTCCAGTAATAGGAAAGATTCCTGGGACCTTCTTAGGAACTTATCTCGTATTAATCAGAAACCGTGGATTTGCTTGGGTGATTTTAATGCTATGTTGTACCAGTCAGATAAAAAAGGGGGTAATCCTATTCCGGGCTATCAACTTAGGGAATTTCGAACAGCTTTACAAGACTCGGGGTTGTCCGATTTGGGTTTTTCGGGGTTTCCGTTCACATGGTCAAACAGGTGGGATTTTCCACATACTGTATTTGAGAGACTAGATAGAGCTTGCATAACTGATTCTTGGTTTAACAGATTTCCGTCAAGTAAGGTGGAGCACTTGCAATTTGGTGGATCAGATCATGCACCAATTCTGGTTCGAGTTCGTGACCATATTGTTGAAAAATCCAGCAAACAGAGAAGGAGGTTTATGTTTGAGTCAATGTGGCTAGATTCTACTGATTGTTCCACAGTCGTTCGGGATTCGTGGCTTCACTCCACTAGTGGAAATAATGCTCTGGGAAAACTTGAAACTTGCAGTAAGAATCTTGAAGCTTGGAGCACTGACTCTTTTGGGAGTGTTAATAAGAAAGTTAGGAAACTTAGGAAAAGTATACATCTTCTTCGAACAGGGGTCATTTCAGATTCGTCAAAAAAAGAGGAGAGTATTCTTGCTTTGGAGTTAGAGGGGATTCTAGATAAGGAAGAGAAAATGTGGCAACAAAGGGCCAAAGCACATTGGATGCGTGAGGGGGATCGCAATACACGTTATTTTCATATGAGGGCCTCGGGGAGAAAAAGTAAGAACAAAATTTGTGGTATTAGGAAAGAGGATGGTAATTGGTGTAAAACCGAACCTGAGATTGAAGGGGCAGTCGTCGACTACTTCCAGAAAATTTTTACTTCCTCCCATCCTCCGAAACACGATATTGAACTGGTATTGAATGCAATAGGGTCGAGGGTGAGCTTTGAGGACAACCAGTATCTCCTCCAACCTTACACTGCAGATGAGGTAAAACAAGCTCTTATTTCTATGCACCCCCTTAAATCCCCTGGTCCTGATGGTTTCCCCCCTCTTTTCTTCCAAAAGTATTGGAATTGTATAGGTCCTGATGTCACTTCTTGGGTGCTAGATTTCCTTAATAAGGGTATTTTTGATGTTAATTGCAATTATACTAATATCGTCCTAATCCCCAAATGCCCCAATCCTGAATTAATGACCCAATTTCGCCCTATTAGCCTCTGTAATATCATCTATAAAATAGCCTCCAAAACTATAGCCAACCGTCTTAAGCCCCTAATGAACTCTGTGATATCTGATTACCAATCTGCCTTCGTTCCGGGTAGGCAGATTACTGATAATGTTCTTGTTGCTTTCGAAACTACTCACTACATGAAAACAATAACTAAAGGTGATGTGGGCTATATGGCCATTAAGTTGGACATGAGTAAAGCCTATGATAGAGTAGAGTGGGAGTTTCTTAGGGCTGTGATGAACCGATTAGGCTTTGATGAGCGATTTGTGAGGCTTATTATGTTTTGTGTTACTACGGTTTCTTACTCTTTTGTGTTAAATGGTTCCCAAATTGGTTTTGTCAAACCGGAAAGGGGTATCCGTCAAGGTGACCCCCTTTCCCCGTACTTATTTCTCTTTTGTGCAGAGGCTCTTAGTTCCCTTATTTGGCAGAAAGAAATGGAAGGCGTTCTAAATGGGGTTGCTGTTTGCGAGGGGTCACCACAAATCTCACATCTTTTGTTCGTGGACGATACTTTGATACTTTGTCAAGCCTCAGAAAGGGCAGCTACTTGTATCCGAAATTTGTTACACTCTTATGGGCTTGCTTCGGGGCAAAGTATCAATTTCGACAAGTCAAGTGTGGTTTTCACCAAAAATACCCCTACTTCGGCTATTGATTCCATCCTATATGTTTTGCCACTTCGACGGGAGGATAGTCATGACATATATCTTGGTCTACCTTTGACCGTTGGTAGATCAAAGAGAGCAATTTTTGGCTATGTTAGAGAACGAGTTTGGAGTCGGATCCAAAGTTTGAGGGTTAAATCACTTTCGAAAGCGGGACGAGAAGTACTCATCAAGGCAGTAGTGCAAGCTATTCCTTCATACTTAATGAGTTGCTTCAAACTACCGGGCTATTTGATTAAAGAAATTGAATCCATGGTTGCAAACTTTTGGTGGGATGACAACGACAAAAGGAAAATACATTGGAAAAGTTGGAGTTCGCTTTGCCTTAGTAAGAGAGACGGTGGTTTGGGGTTCAGGGATCTCGAATCATTTAACACAGCACTCTTAGCAAAACAGGCTTGGCGTATCTTAACAAACCCGACAACTCTTCTCAGTAGAATTTTAAAGGCCAAGTATTTCCCAACGAGCGGCCTGTTGGAAGCCTCTCTGGGTTCGAGACCCTCTTTGACTTGGAGAGGTATTTGGGGATCGTTAAAACTATTAGAATCAGGACTTAGATGGAGAATAGGAGATGGAAACACTGTTAGGATTTGGAGTGACAGCTGGCTGCCCCGTAAAGGAGCTTTTAAAATCTGCTCACCACCTAATTCGCTCCCTCTAAATGCGACAGTTAGTGCACTTATGGATACTGATCTGAACACGTGGAATAAAGAGCTAATCAAGGGAATATTTTGGGAAGAAGAAGCTAGGGCCATCCTCTCAATTCCGATTGGGAATCGCACCACTAGAGACGGCTTGTTGTGGCATTTTGATAGACTTGGGAGTTATACGGTTAAGTCAGGCTATCGACTTCATCAAGATCAAAAAATACTTGCTAGAGAAGCCCAAACGGGGGGTCCGAGTTCTAGATTTAGCCGAAATTGGAATTGGATCTGGAGTTCTGCAGTACCACCCAAAATACGTATGTTTCTTTGGAGTTGCTGCTCGTTTTCACTTCCGGTCCGCGAGCGTCTTCAGTATCGCAAACTCATCTCGGAAAGCACTTGTCCTCGGTGTGGTCTTGCCCCCGAAACCATTATACACTGCCTCTTGAAATGTCCGTATGCACGACAAGTCTGGGCCCTCTCTGAAACGCCTTTTGCTGCCTATAATAGTGATCTTGAGGTGGCTGAAAATTGGCTTCATCTGGTTCATAACAAATTAGACAAAAAGGAGTTTGGGCGCTTCGCAATCCAGTGTTGGTGGATTTGGTTTAGTAGAAATAAGCTATTGTGGGAAGGGGAAGATTTTCCGCCACACTTGACCTGCTCTTTTTCTTCTATTTTCTTTGATAGGTATGCTTCTTTGGCCCCTCATGTCCAACATACACAAGCAAATAGGGCTGCTGCTAATTGGAATCCACCTCCACATGGAAGTGTTAAAATTAATTTTGACGCTGCGCTTAGTGTAAATAATGAGACCATTGGCATTGGACTTGTGGTAAGGAATTCTTTTGGGGAATGTATTGACTGGAAAGGTCTCACTATCCAGTTACCTTTAGATCCCGAGGCTGCTGAAGCTTTATCGGCGCTACGCGCTTTAGAGTTTTGCCGACTCTCAAATTGGCAAAACTTGATTCTCGAAGGGGATTGTCTTGCCGTTATCAATGGAATCTCAAACCAGTATGTTTCTACAGGTGTGCTTGGACCTATTTATGAAGATATAAAACTCCTAGCTGGGAATTTAGTTTCTTTTAAAGCTTGTCATGTTGTTAGGGAATGTAATAAAGCGGCTCACTGTCTAGCTAAGCTTGCTTCTATTTGTTATCCTTTCTCTTCTGTTATCCCTACTTCTGTGCTTGACATTGTAAGTTTGGATTATCCTTGAAGTTAATATACTACCCTCGGGTGTTTCTAAAAAAAAAATAAAAAATAATTAGATTTTGTTTTATTAGAAAAAATTAGATATGGAATTATGATACTGTAATGAAGTGCAACATATTGATGATCTAACTGAAAAAAATTTAAAATGCAACCTCATGTGCAGGGGCAGATCCAGGATTTTTGGTCGGGGGGGGGGGGGGGGCTAAACTTATACAAAAAAATAATCTATCAAACAGTTAAACTTAAAGTAATATATGACGCATTACAAAAATGGAGAGGTGGAGTTTGACAAAAATAAACTTTTGAGCAAGTATGCTCTTCAAACTCTCTCTCGAATGTTAGAATCATATAGTGTTATATGAGGTTGTAGACCGGGATTACTTGGAAGCACGGGCAAGTTCGTTTCAATATGAAAGATCGGAAGCTTGTGCGGATCACTTTGAATGTGAACGTTACTTGAAAACTTATCGTGAGGTGTAGGTATAGCCTTAAAATATCTCTCCATATTTCTAACACTACAAAATGTACAAAACATAACTATCTCAAGAATTAAGACATACTCAAGAAGTAGAAGTTAAATATAATAGAGACATAATAATAAAAATACGTATTTTTCATTCCACTTGATAAAACAAGAGAGGTTGGATCACAATAGGCCACTAAATGCCAATAAAAGACTATTAAGAATATAATATTAGTGTTTGACATTTCAATTAAAAAAAAAAACTATTAATCATCTAAGATTAGTGTTTGATATGTAAATAAATACTATTAACTCTATTGCATCTTGATTCAATCATCATATTATTTTAATTTAATGTGTATCCTCATATCTTAATATAATAATTATGAAAACCTTAACAAGTATATAACTTTAAGCACAAAAATGAAACTTGAATCTAAAAATTAATTTTGGGAAGTGAATATAAACATTAATAATGAATATATAACACTATTAGCTTATTACATAAGTAGAACTGCACAAACATATATATATATATATATATATATATATATATATAATTACTAACATTTACAATTGGATTTTTTTGTGTTCAAGACTTCAATGGGTTGGGACTTGGGTTGGATGGATGGCCAGAGGTGGGGCGACGACGGTTTGGTGGCTAGAGTTAGGGTTTGGAGATGTTGGGAGTAGATAAAAATTGGGTTTTTCATTGAGGCTTAGAAATTGGGTAGAATGAGTTATTATTAGAGTAGGTTTTGTGATATTAATTGGACTAAGATTATATTTGGATTGAAAATTTCATATTGGACTAATTTATTGAATTTTTCTTTAAAAAAAAAAAAACCAAACCTATACTAAAAAAAATTAAAAATTCAGGGGGGGGCTTGTGCATCCGCCTATTTCACTAGTTTCACATGTTATTCACTTAAAATTTTCATTGATTAAACATCATGTTTTCACCGACTTTAAGCTTTTTTTGTCCCTTGCTAATTTTACCTTTTTTCACTGATTTTATCCGTTTTTGTCCATTTCTTTATAAATTTTACCCAAATTTTCATAGATTCATATTTTTCTCACTGTTTAATTTTTTTTACCGGATAATAACATATATTATCTTAAAACATATTGTTGCTAAATTAAAATAATTTTACATATATATTATAGGAGTAATTTAAAATAATGACGAGGTAGTCATTGGAAATTTGACTTGAGAATTAGAGATGTCTATGGCCTTAGATACGACAGGACGCCCGTTGGGGTAAATTATGGAATCTCAAAATACTCTTTCCTATTTGCAAAGAAAGCACAAATTAATCAGAAGTAATGAGAAGAAAACGAAGGTACAGCCGAAGAATTTATTTTAATTTAGCAACAATATTTATAAATTATACAAAGCCAAAAATGGAACAAATCCCTCGATCAAAATGAATCATACAAAGCCAAAAATGGAACAAATCTTAAAATCCACATATGTATAAATAAAAACCCATTTGAACCAACATAAGAAACATTTAATTCGGAATTAAATAAGCCAATTCAAAAAAGGTAAAATTGCAGAAAACGTCCCAAATTAATTAGTGATTTTCGATTTTCGTCCCAAACTATATTATCTCACCGAATTTTGTCCCGCGATTTAATATTTGTTTGAAATATAGTCCAAAATTAATTACTAATTTTGATTTTCAGTCCCAAATTATATCAACTCACCGAATTTCGTCCCATAATTTACCATTTTGTATGGATTTAGTCCCAATATTAAATTTTTAATTTAATGGAAATGACGGTTCAATTTTTTAATTAGTTTGAGACAAATTCTGTAATATTATATAATTATTCATGCTAAAATTTACCACGTCATGACATGTAAGCAACCATTTGATGATTTAGCGGCAAAATGCACAATTTTCGTCTTATAATTAACGGTGGGACGATATTCCAAAAAAATATTAAATTCCGGAAGGAAATCAGCCAAGTTGAATAGTTTGGGACAAAAATCCAAAATAATAATTAGTTTGCCATGATTTTTACAATTTTGCCTTCAAAAAATTAAGTTATTAACCTTCACTTCTTTGATATAACTTATTGTTTCAATAGTGTCTCTTAGCAACTTATTCAATCCATTTGTTTTTATTTTAGCTAGTTGATACAACTCAACAATTTTGGAAATAGATTTTTTTTAAACTGAAAAAAGAGAAGAAGAGTAAGAAATATATATAATTTTTATGTCAAATTAAAATTGTTATACGATTGAAGTATGCTAAGATAAAAAATACTATAATATGTTATAAATAATAGATTATTTTAGGTCAAATCAAAGAATTTTTTTTTTTTTTTAATTTTTGATGAAAATTTAGAGAAAAACAACAGTATATTACTTATTAAGTCTCATTCTAGTGACATGTGTCATTATATATTGATGTGAAATTAATATGTGATAATATTCGCTCCATATTCCAGAAAGAACACTTTATTTTTTTTTTTCCTTTCTTTTTTCTAGTTTAAGAATGGCTAGCGATATTGTCAAAACAATTATTGTTACCATGCCAAAGCAAAAAAAAATTATTGTCGAATTTACCCTTCTCAAGTCAACACATTTATTATTACTCTATTTTCTTTATCACGAATCACGAGACTCTCTTCACTCTAAACCAAAAAAAAAAAAAAACTGAAAATTCATTTTCTCTATCAATCGCCATTACTTATTCTGAACAGAGAAAATGTGACTTTCGCCCATGATTTTTTTTTTTTTTTTGTTAAACTGATTCTTATATATATTATTTGTATATAAATATACTAATTGATAGGATATATATTTTCAGATATGTAGTAATATACATAACCATATAATCATGTAATATTACAACACTGATTATAGTATAAATCAATTTTGAGATAATAAATCAAAAGACAATGGCCAGATAACTGATTACAATCCAAAAGCAAGGTGCAATTGGTTGGTTGACGGAAAAAAATATTTTAGGTATTGCTTTCGACTTCAGAGTTGAAAGTTTACATAATGGATCACGTTGTAATAGAGTTGGAGGCTGAAAAATTACGTTAGCAAATGAATTCTGGAAAAAGATGAAAAGGCGTGTAAGTTGTAGTATAGGAAAAGTGTAAACTGTAAAGAAGTCTTACTGGAAAATTGAACATTTGTATTTAAGCTCTCAAATGGAAGTTGCATTTAATTGTTCAACCAAGTCTATATTAATAGCAGGGTAAATTAGACAATTCATTAAAATTGCTCTGGAAGCAACAATCATTGCTCTGGCAATATCGCTAGCCTTTAAGAATACCTAATTGCTTGTCTGATAACACCCTAATGCTTTTAAAAAGTAAGTACTAAAAATTAGCAATCAACAAAAGTAGGTCTGGAGTTGAGACCCGAACCAATGAATTGCTTGTAAATTTCTTTTTGAACACTTAAAGCTAGGCTTAATATGTAAGTAAGGGGTGGGCATTCGGGATCAGATTTCGGGAACCCCAATCAGGATTTTGCAATTTGAGACAGGAAAAATTGAGAATTTTTGGGCTTTGAAAACCCGAAAACCCAACGCCCGAAATCGAGACGAGAATCAGGTGGAATGCACTATCTGAACGGGAAACCCCAATCCCGAACTTTAATTTAACTTAAAAATTATTACACTAAAATAATTATAGTAAAAGGGACTGAAATAACAGTATAGGTAAAAAATCACAAATCTGAAATTACGAACTTTCCCCAAAATCTGAAATCATAAGTCTTCGCCATTCCCTCCAAACTGAGAAAAAAATAAAGCAATTTTTTTTTTTGTTGGAAGCAGAAGAGAAAAGGAGATTCAAATTAAAGCATTAGTAAATGATACAATCTTTGTAACCAAAACCTTTCTGTTTTTCTTTATTTATTCGGGTCATAAGCAGTCCAATTTAAAAAAATAATTAAGGAATCCAGGGATTTTCGAATCCGTCCCGAAAAACCGATATTCTTTTGGGAACCTGAAATGTCGGGTAGCTAGTAAGTCGGGACGGATTTCGTAATATGGTTCTCAAAATTTTCGAAATTACTGAAATTCGTACCGATCTCACCCCTACTAAGAGTAGTTTGGTTGAGTATCGTTTCGGTTTGGTTTTAAGGAGTTAAAAATACTTTTTATATCAAACTTTAATCTAAGAACGCATTTTGATATCAAATTTTTCGAAAACACACATTTCAAACCATGATTCACAACCTATTGACAAATTTTGTTTTCCTGATCAATTTTAGGACGGAATTCAGCACGTTTCTGTTATGTTAAAAATGGTGGGTCTTTAAAACTTGTGCATGTTATACCTCATTACCTCCCATTGTCAACTTAACGGGCTTCTGAACGACACATGTTGAATTCCCTCCAAAAAATTGATTGCAAAACTAAATATGCCAAGAGGGTGTGAATCATGGTATGAAATGTATTCTTTTCAAAAAGCTTGGTACGAAATGTGTTTTTTGGACTAAAATTTAGTATCAAAAGTGTTTTGGTACAATGCTTTAATATGTTATGACACATTGGTTACAATCGTTAAATGGTGACGGGAAAGTTATTTTAAATTTAAAAGTTGATGCAATTACTTATGTTGATAATTTTATCCCATAACATTTCAGGCTACCAAAATAGCCTCACATCTCCAAATTTAGTGACGAATTAAGTCTACATTGTTGCCATTTTTCAAAATTGTCTCGAACAAGACCACGTGCAGGCCAATTTGAAATTTAGGTTATTTTATCTAAATAACTAATTTGATTTATAAACAATATTAATAAATTAAATAATACTTTAACATAAATATAAAACAAAATTAAGAAAACATTCTTTTCAAATATAAGATTTATATAATAGTATTAATCTATTAAATAATTATTAAAATAATAAATTATACAATAAAAAATATTTAATATTGATTAAAATATTAAATAATTATAATTTAAAAAAATATAAAACCTACCCCTTCCCCTCAAATGGCCAGGTCGTCGGTGGTCTAGGTTCTCCGATCCCAGGCCACCGGCGGCCTAAAAATATTATAATTTGCAACAAATGTGTTGGACATATAAACTATATATCAAAAGTAAATATTGACCTAAAGTTCAATATTAAAAATGCAATTCTCTAATCTCTCTTCAAATATGTGTCAAACTTTCATGCCTAATCTAGGAGGCTATTAATTATAGTTAGATATCTTACAATAGGGGCGGACCTCTTTGGGGATTAGGGGGGCCATAGGTCCCCCCCAAAAAAAAAAGAATTTAAGTATATTTGTATGAGTAACATACTCAATGTATAACTTGGTGCAGTGGTAACCTGCCTTCAAGTGAAGCTTGAATGTCCTAGTAGACTAGTTCGATTCCCAGCTTCGGCAATATTTATCCATTTTTTCCTTCTTTTTCTTTATTGCCTGAGTTTTACTCCCTGGGTTTGTTTTTTCCTTTTTTGTTTCTAGTATTATTTTTCAGTAATGATGACTCAATAATGCCTTACTTCATTGCAATTCCCAAATCTTCTTTTTATCCTTTTATGGTGTATTTTTTTTCCAATAATGATTCAAGTCTTTTCTACAATTTAGCCTGGATGCATGATAAACAAAAATCTTTTTTATGAAAATTTAATTTATATGAACTCTTTTGTTGACAATTTTTGCTCCATTTTATCCTCAAATTCATCTAGCTTTATTTCGTTAATCGAAATTTTTCATGAACTTTGCATTTAAGCAAGCTTCAAGTTCATTAACCATGATAATTGTGATTTTGTGTTGAATTATGAGAACAGCATTGTACTATAATTATAATTACATATGTCAATAACAAATGTGATTTTGTGGTAAATTATGAGACCAACATTGTACTATAATTATAATTACATATGTCAAAAACATAGTTTTACATTGATATTACACGTACTAGTGACATATTTTTCTTTTATTTATTGAATTTTTTTTTCTATTCAACTTGATTGCAACTTAAATATATGTATTAAGTGTTTAAAAATTCATACTGTTAAAGAAAATTGTTTTGTGTATTTTTTTATACTTTATTGAATAAAATTACAGTATTACTTAAATTAATTTTGACATTTTATCAAAAATAAAAATGTCGATATTATCAAAAAACTTAAACAAAAATAACAACTTATTTTATCTTAAGTTAATTTTTATTATTGTATGAAAAATTCAAAAAAGTATCGAGTTTCCTTTTAAAAAAATCTCGCCCCCCCTACAAATATCGGCTAGGTCCGCCCCTGTCTTACAACTTATATGTTCAACATACCCAACTTCAATCAAATTTCAAAAGTTGTCCGACAATATATGTTGTTCTAGTTTGGTGAACCAAATTCATGCATCTTTGCCTGATTGAACAGTCGAATTGAATATATGAGTAATGTGTCCAATAGTGCTTTGAAATAAGTTAGTTCGTAAAGGCGTAAATACCAAAAAAAGAAAAAATGTTTGTACAATATCACTAAATTATTTCATTTCCCGAAAAATGGCAGAAGGATATAATCGTGGATTTTGTTATGGAATCATGTGCCTCCTTGGGACTATACTAGCTAGAACCTCATCTTTAAGAAGGCCAATAATTTTGGGGTAAATGCAAAATACTTCCCGGTGTCATGTTAAATATGTAAAAAACTATCGTGTGAAATTTTTATTGCGCCAAACTTCTTCATGATTTGAAAAACCATGCAAAAATACTCAATTTGGTAAAAACAATAGTTCCTTTTAGATCGACATATATATTTCAATAAATAATTTTAAAAATATTTTAACGTGAAGTTGTAGACACCAATTTGAAGTATTTTAAAATTGATTTCATTAAATATGTCAATCCAAAATGACCTTTTTTTTTTTATAAATTTTGTGTTTTTTACAGGGTTTTTGAAAATACGAGAAAATTTAGCACAATAATTTTTTTTCACGGGATAGTTTCTTATAGATTTAACATAACATAAAAGAGTATTTTGCATTTTCCCCAATAATTTTCCTTCCCTCCATGCTTCTATATAAGAGCATCTCTAATGACTCCGAGAGGGAATACCCTCTCCCTCTCCCCCTCTCCACCCTCTCCCTCTCCCCCTCCCTCTCCCTCTCTCCCTAGATTTTTAGTCATCTCTAATGACTCATTCTATCAAACCCATTTAATAATAAATTTTATCATTCTCCATTATTATTATTATTATTATTATTATTATTATTACTACTACTATACCAAAAATAAATTCAAAATTAACATTAATTTAAAATCAAAAGTACATTAGGGAACTTAGAAAATAAAAAATTACATCAAATATTAAATTATTTCATATAAAAAAATTCATCGTCTCCGCCATATTCGTTTATGTTTTAGTCGAACATGATTTCATGATTGTATCGTATTATTTTAAATTTTTAGAAAGAATTATTTTTGGGTGATAACTACAACCCCAAAATTAATAAAACAAATCAATATAAATAATAGTGTTAATTTAATGAAATGAAAGTTATATTTTTATAATTAAAAATAATTATCTACAAATAATATACAAATTTTAGGAATTTTTTATTTTTAAATAAAGATAAAAAAAAAAACCAAATAACACAAAACAAAATCACAAAAAAAAAAAAAAAAAAAAAGCATGTGAAGGAGGGGGCTTGGATGGGAGAAGCTCCCCCTCCCCCTCCCTTCAAGGTCCCTCCAGGGTCCCTCTAGTCCGTATACCCTCTCCCTCCCCCTAGTCATTAGAGATGAAATTTTTTTTCCTCTTTCCCCCATAGGGTGGCTTGCTGGGATGGCAAGCGCACTGAATACCCCAATTAGGAAATAACTCACCATGGAAGCGGTAGTCGCATATCGGGGTTGAAGTTATTCCAAGTTTATAATGGTATACGAGGAACGATCCCTAACTACTTGAGATGATAGGGTTTATATGGTGCGAGAACGTCTATGCTTTGATATGAGTTCTGACTGACTGTGGATCACCAGAAAGTCTCTGTGGACTCATATTGGGTATAGAGGAGCTCGTATGCAGATTCATATCATCAACAAATGATCCATTGACCCGACTTGATAGGTTGGGAAATTCTCCTATGGATTTCTGTGAGAAATTAATTCTGGTAAAATCCTTGGCCAAGGTATCTGACGACTTTATGTAAGTAGCTCATAAAGATTAAGTTTATTTCAAGATCGGAGTACATAAGGTCAAGACAAAAGAAAAGGGAATCCGATGAAAGACCATACCCTTAAGTCTCGACTGGGAGATTGATCGATGGATAGATTATGTCGTATATGGAAATTATAAATGATAAAAGGTTCACTGAATTAATTCACCAGTGATTGAGCTCCATGGGCTTATGGCTGGACATCGACCGTGGAGTGTGGGAGAATTCCCAAATTGGCAGGGGTGCTAATTTTGGAATGATCAAATCGACAGAGTGTTCGATTGATTTAGAGTAAGTCTTACTCGAATAATTAAATAATATTTAATTATAACCCACGGCCAATTATGTGGTGAACCTACGGGGGCATACACAATACACATGAAGCAAAAGCGAGGAAATAAGAACGACCGAGTCGACTGGGTCGACCCAATTGGAACAAAATGGGATCCAAATGGAATTGGATCAGGATCATAAATTAAATTGGAATTTAATTTGTGGATTAATTAATTAAGTTGGATTTAATTAATTAGAAGGGATTTTTAATTAAATGGACTTAGAGTCTGATTTAACTAAATGGGAGATTAAGTTAATTAATTGGGCTATTTAATTGAGAGATTAAATAAAGCCTGGTCAAATTAATTAACTGGGCCATGAATTAAATAGAAGACTTGGTCTTCTAATTAAAGAGGGTCATGGCCCATGTAGGAGAGAAGAGCCCTAGTCCTAATAGGACTAGGTTAGAGAGATAACTATAAGTAGCTATCTTGTAGTTATTTTTCACACAATTCCATAAGCAAAAATTGAGCAAGAGCAAAAATTCTCTCCCTCTCCCTGTGTGATCGGCCGAACCCCTTCCTGTGCAAGGAAGAATTTTTCGTTTTCGATCTTGTTCCTAAATCGTTCCTAATTCCTAGATCTTAATATATCTTGTGTTCTAGTCGATCAAGATATATTATTTTCGTGATATTGTGGTGTATCAACTCGTAGAGGCGCAACACGTGGGGCGCTCCTGAGAAGCTTGGATCGATTTCTGCTGGAGAAGAATTCAGAGCTCGTTTTGCTAGCCAAGGATTTGCAAGGAGATAGGTATAACGTGAAAACTTATACTATCGTTTTATTTATATTCATATATATACAACTAGAGAATATCCTGGCAAGATTCCTTAAGAGGTCCTAAAAGTTTTATATTCCGCTGTGCTTAGGGCTGTTTATCTTACCGAATCCCAACAGTGGTATCAGAGCCAACTCTAGGCTTTGTATATATATGAATTTGCAAATTCTGTGTTTATTAAATCATATGTTTGATTTATGTGGCTAGTTCTTTAACTTTGCATGTTATTGGACGTATGTTGGTTAACATAGAGTTAATGTTTAATTTTGGATTCGAAAATTTTATCATGTTAGTTTTATTTTTGGATTGTGATTTAATTGACTGGGTTTGTTTAATTAAATCATAAGTAATCGAAGAAACAAATTTTTTTTTTTATTGGATCCAACCCGCAGTGGCACGCGGCGGTGCGCGGCAGCGCACCGCGAGCCGCGACCTACGGCAGCGTGCGAACATCACGCTGTCCGCGCACGCTGCGCACAGCAGCAGCCCACGGCCTGCTGTCTGCGTGCTGCTGTGCGCGGCAGCCTGCTGCCGCACGCAACCCACGCGCCGCGGCTACTGTCACGGGCAGCTCACGCGCACCTGGTGGTCGCGCGTGGGTTGTCCACGTGGCAGCCCGTGATTGGTCTCGACTGGTCATGTTTGGGTTGGACTCTAATTCTGCCTATTTTTGAAAAATTCTGAAAATCTAGAATTTTGGGAGGTTAGAAAACTTGGAGTTTTTGGATAAGATGTTATTTTGTTAGAACTAAACACTACCTTAGTTAAACTAATCTAGACAAAATAGGATTATCTTGAAAATCTTGGAGATTTGGGAAAATTTGGGAAACTTAGAGTTTTGGATAAGGTAAGAATCTTAGAGATTTAGATTACCTTAATTAACCAATTTAATCAAGATAAGTTTGTAGATTACTTAGAGCTCAAGTAAGAGCTAATTAATCTTAGAGATTAATTGTTAATTCAAAATTAATTAACTTGGATGAATTTTTGCGAATTAAAATTAATGGAGCCGGTAAATTTACATTTATGCCCTTGTGTGAATTTATGCATGTTCTTGAGTGAATGTGTGGATTGGTCGATTTTGCCCTTAAGCCCTGTGTAGTTTTTGGTTTATTTTTTTTGGGTTGTAATTAAATGGGCCTGATTGGTGCCCTTGCTTGCGCAAACAAATGTAATAGAATAGGACCATTTAAATTATGTAAGCTAGGCTTAGATTAGGCTTGGAGCCGAGAAGACCTCATGAAGACTTGGAGATCCGCATGGAGGCCCATTTGCCTTGGAGGACATGGAGGCCCAATTCATTACATGGAGGCCCAATCAAGCTGGATATTACAAGAAGGCCCATGATGTATGGGTTTGTAAATTGTAATAGTTAGGACATTTAATTTCCACCCTAGACTGACCAATTGATTCATCACATGGCTCGTGATGAATCGCATAGGATGGGCAATCGATCAATCATATTCTGCTAGGTGATGTATGTTTACTATTATTCTTTGATGTATGTTATGCATGCTTAGAATAGATCACGTAAACAAGATAAGCATAATCTGATGAGACCTCGCACAAGAAAACTTAAAACCTCCAATTGAACATTAAAAATTCAATTAGAATATTAATAACGGGCGCATATGAATGGAGTCTATGGTCCGAGCCTATCCAATTACTAGGTCTTAGGCATATTGTACGAATATATCTCGATGTCTCACGAGTCGTGGGTCGAGCTATAGGAAGATGATATGTCTATTGCCTCGATGCACGAGTTTAGTGCCAAGGGAGGGGATATCAAGGTTTTAGGCACTGTCTCACGAGTCGTGGGGTGTCTAGGATTGAACTATTTCTCTCCACGAGTATTGGACATGATTTAACGCTAGTAAGTATGGATGTCTCACGAGTCGTGGGTCCATATCGAAAAACGAGGCTAAATGAACTTAAGGGTTAGCTGCGATGGTTAACCGTCGACGTAATCGACCACCAAGTGAATCAAATAGTATGGCCAACGAGTCGTGGGTACTAGGAGATTGCATTTGGGCCTTAAGCCCGCTAGGATATTTTAAATTCCCGAAACTTATGTGGGGGCATAAGATTTTGATTAAAATAGTGGGAGTAATTTACAAATAAAAACCATGTTTGTAAATTGTGCATTTTAAATTAATCTTTCGCGTATTTATTTCTTCTCTCGTCATTTTGTAGATATAATGTCTAAGAATCCGATTTCCATGACTGGGTCAGGAACCTTAAGATCATTCTCGCTTCTGAAAAGCGAGGTTTTGTCCTTGATGGGCCCCCTCCCGAACTTGCTAAGGATGCCGATGATACTGAGAAAGAAGCCGTGGATTTATGGCTTGACGATGACTTGCAGTCACGTTGTCTCATGTCGGCATCCATGTCGAATGAGCTTCAAAAGCAGCACGAGCATATGAAGTCTTCTTTTGAAATCTACACGCCCCTGAATGGTCTATTTGGGGTGCAAAGTAGATACGAGCGGTATGAAACTGCTAAGACTTTGCAACAAACGAGGATGGCTGAAGGTGCTGATGTTCGATCTCACTGCATCAAGATGATTGGGCTTATTGAAAAGCTTGGTCATCTTGACGTAAAGATGGACAAAACCTACTGCCAGGATATAATCTTCCAGTCGTTGCCAAGATCATTCGAGCAATTCGTAGTGAACTACAACATGCACAAGATGGATGTTGAACTTCACGAGTTGGCTAATATGCTCGCCACTGCCGAGGCTTCCATGAAAAGAGAGAAGCCAGTGATGGTTGCTACCTCGACCCAATCCAAGTCCAAAAGGACAAAGAAAGGGAAAGGGAAAGGAAATGCTTCTTCAAGCAAAGGCAAATGACCATCTGGGCCCATAGGGAAGGGAAAGAAGCGTAAAGCTTCGTCTGGTGAACAGAAATGTTTCTACTGCAAGAAACCTGGACACTGGAGGAGGAACTGCAAAGAGTTCTTGGAGAGCTCAAAAGGTATATTCCTTGTTGAAGTTAATTTATCAATTAACTGTGCATCATGGGTGCTAGACACTGCTTGTGGTTCTCATCTTTGTAATGATTTACAGGTGATGGGAGCAACAAGGCCACTTAGGCCAGGGGATTGGATCCTAAGATTTGGCAATGGAGCTAGAGCTGCTGCCGAGGCAATAGGCGAAGTGGAGTTAGATTTAGGTGGTAATAAATTAGTCCTTAGGAACGTTCTTTATGTACCTGGTTTGGTGAAAAACATTATTTCTATTCCTGTTTTGGATAATGAAGGTTTTAATTTTACGATTAATAAAGGTTCTTTTTCATTATTCATGAATGATAATATGTTTTTCACTGGTACATTAAAAGATGGACTATATACCATTGAACCACCTAAGTTAGTGATGCATGTACAACAAAACAAAAGGAAACAAGATAATGAAATATCTGCCCAATTGTGGCACACTCGACTTGGACACATATCTAAGTCAAGGATTCAAAAGTTAGCATCATCTGGCGTGATTGAAATCAATCGCATTGATGAAATGCCAACATGTGAACCTTGTTTGAAGGGTAAAATGGCTAAGTTGCCATTTAAGGGAAACCCTCAGCGAGCCAAGCAAACATTGGACTTAATACATACTGACGTATGTGGACCACTAAGAAAAAGCTCCCGTGGTGGCTATGACTACTTCATCACTTTCACTGACGACTTTAGTCGTTATGGATATGTGTTCTTGTTGAAACACAAGTCTGAAGCCTTTGAGCGATTCAAAGAATTCAAGATGGAAGTAGAGAATCAACTTGGTCATACGATAAAAGGCTCTTCGTTCTGACCGAGGTGGAGAATTTCTTAGTAACGAATTTCTGAATTATCTTGTAAAGCATGGAATACTATCGCAGTGGACTCCTCCTGCAACACCCCAATTAAATGGAGTAGCAGAGAGAAGGAATCGAACCTTGATGGACATGGTTCGATCGATGATGAGTGCCACTGACCTACCTCTTTCATTTTGGGGACATGCCCTCCTCACGGCAACGAAGATACTGAACATGGTACCTTCTAAATCCGTAGAAAAGACACCATACAAATTATGGTTTGGCAAGGCACCCTCATACGCATTCATGCGCATATGGGGATCTCCCACTTACGTTAAAAAGCTAGTGGGAGATAAATTGGAAACTAAATCCACTTTGTGCAAATTTGTGGGGTATTCGAAAAACTCAATAGGATACGAGTTCTACGATCCTACAAGACAAACTACGTTTGTCTCGAGGAACGCTCACTTCTTGGAGAAGGATTTCTTGGTTGACAAGAAGGAAAATAACGTAGAACTGGATGAGGTCACTGAAGCTGAAAAGGCCGAAGAGGTCGATCGAGCTGACCCGTCGCCACAGGCAGTGGGAGAACATGAGCATGAAAGTGCACCAGAAAGTACACCAATTCTTCGTAGGTCAGAAAGACAACGTAGAGAACCCGAGAGGTACTACGGTCTGCTGCATGAGACTGGACAGTCTCTGACCGACCCAAGGACTTACGAAGAGGCTATGCTAGACATAGACTCGGGAAAGTGGCGCGAAGCCATGAAATCCAAATTGGACTCCATGCACTCAAACAAGGTCTGGGCCTTGGTAGATCCACCAGTGGGAGTGGCTCCCGTGGGTTGCAAGTGGATCTATAAGCGAAAGCTTGGAGTGAACGGAGAGGTAATAACCTACAAGGCGCGACTAGTGGCAAAAGGATACACTCAAAGACCAGGTATCGACTTTGAGGAGACCTTCTCGCCCGTCGCAATGCCTAAATCCATTCGGATCTTGCTGGCCATAGCTGCTTGGTATAACTACGAGATATGGCAGATGGATGTAAAGACTGTCTTTCTCAATGGGGACATTGATAAGGAGATCTACATGGAGCAACCAAAAGGATATACATCCAAAGGAGATGAACACAAGGTGTGCAAACTCTAGAGGTCCATTTATGGACTGAAGCAAGCTTCCCGAAGTTGGAACATTCGTTTCGATGAGACAATCCAAACTTTTGGATTCATCAAAAACATGTTCGAACCTTGCGTGTACAAGAAGATCAGTGGGAGTACAGTTGAATTTTTGGTGCTTTACGTTGACGACATTCTTCTCATTGGAAACAATGTGAAAGCGTTGTCTGAAACTAAAGCATGGTTATCTACACAATTCTCAATGAAGGATATGGGAGAAGCATCCTTTGTACTAGGTATAAGGATCTACCGAGATAGATCAAAAGGACTGCTGGGCCTCTCCCAATCCCAGTACATAGATAAAATCTTGAAAATATTTAATATGGAAGAATCCAAAAGAGGATTGCTTCCAATGAGACATGGGATTGCACTCTCTAAGTCTATGGCCCCAAAGACTCCTGAAGAGAGAAGCAATATGTCTCGAGTACCATATGCATCCGCGATAGGAAGCATAATGTATGGTATGTTATGTACTAGACCAGACGTAGCGTACGCTCTTAGCGTAACAAGTCGCTACCAGTCTGATCCAGGTGAGCAGCACTGGATAGCCGTAAAGGCAATTCTGAAGTACCTGAGAAGGACTAAAGAATTGTTCTTGGTATACGGTGGAGGAGAATTGAAATTGGAAGGCTATACAGACTCGAGCTTCCAATGTGATGTAGACGACTTCAAGTCGACATCAGGATACGTGTTCTGTCTCAATGGTGGTGCGGTTAGCTGGAAGAGCTCCAAGCAAGAAACAACCACGGATTCAACCACCGAAGCAGAATACATTGCTGCGAGTGATGCAGCAAAGGAAGGTGTTTGGATGAGGAACTTCATCCAGGAATTGGATGTGATACCTATCATCGCTGAGCCCATTACTATCTTCTGTGATAACAATGGGGCAATAGCGCAAGCAAAGGAGCCGAGATCTCATCAGAAATCCAAGCACGTACAAAGACGATACCATGTGATAAGAGATATCATTGGTAGAGGAGACATTAAGATGGAACGTGTCGACTCAGAAGATAATACGGCGGACCCGCTAACGAAGCCTCTGTCTCAAAAGGCATTTGAGAAACATCTGCATAAGATGGGACTCAAGAACATAAAAGACTGGCTTTAGGACAAGTGGGAGATTGATAGAAATAGTGCCCTGCAAGCCAGCTGTATGGCTAGGATTTATTGTAATAAATGAGGAACTATTCAATTTCGATTAATAAATGCACTTTATTAAATGGTCATCTTTATCTTATGTAATAATTATCTACGCATAAGGATAGAAGTCCTTAGATCACAGGGCTATGGGACAACCCGTGGACTGATCTCCAAGGCCGTGATCTAGAACATATTCAAGAGTCGTAGAATCCAATTGAGATAGGACATCATTGGATTCGGTTAGACTCTCACTGTTGTGTATACTCCGATGAACTGGAGGACGCTGGGGTCCACGAGCGTGACTGGGATAGTCGATACACATAAGTGGGTGGCTTGCTGGGATGGCAAGCACACTGAATACCCCAATTAGGAAATAACTCACCATGGAAGCGGTAGTCGCATATCGGGGTTGAAGTTATTCCAAGTTTATAATGGTATACGAGGAACGATCCCTAACTACTTGAGGTGATAGGGTTTATCTGGTGCGAGAACGTCTATGCTTTGATATGAGTTCCGACTGACTGGGGATCACCAGAAAGTCTCTGTGGACTCATATTGGGTATAGAGGAACTCGTATGCAGATTCATATCATCAACAAAGGATTCATTGACCCGACTTGATAGGTTGGGAAATTCTCCTATGGATTTCTGTGATAAATTAATTCTGGTAAAATCCTTGGCCAAGGTATCTGACGACTTTATGTAAGTAGCTCATAAAGATTAAGTTTATTTCAAGATCAGAGTACATAAGGTCAAGACAAAAGAAAAGGGAATCCGATGAAAGACCATACCCTTAAGTCTCGACTGGGAGATTGATCGATGGAGAGATTATGTCGTATATGGAAATTATAAATGATAAAAGGTTCACTGAATTAATTCACTAGTGATTGGGCTCCATGGGCTTGTGGCTGGACATCGACCGTGGAGTGTGGGAGAATTCCCAAATTGGCAGGGGTCCTAATTTTGGAATGATCAAATTGACAGAGTGTTCGATTGATTTAGAGTAAGTCTTACTCGAATAATTAAATAATATTTAATTATAACCCATGGCCAATTATGTGGTGAACCTACGGGGGCATACACAATACACATGAAGCGAAAGCGAGGAAATAAGAACGACCGAGTCGACTGGGTCGACTGGGTAAATAATCGACTGGGTCGATTATTGTGGGTGGGTCGACCCAATTGGAACAAAATGGGATCCAAATGGAATTGGATCAGGATCATAAATTAAATTGGAATTTAATTTGTGGATTAATTAATTAAGTTGGATTTAATTAATTAGAAGGGATTTTTAATTAAATGGACTTAGAGTCTGATTTAATTAAATGGGAGATTAAGTTAATTAATTGGGCTATTTAATTGGGAGATTAAATAAAGCCTGGTCAAATTAATTAACTGGGCCATGAATTAAATAGAAGACTTGGTCTTCTAATTAAAGAGGGTCATGGCCCATGTAGGAGAGAAGAGCCCTAGTCCTAATAGGACTAGGTTAGAGAGATAACTATAAGTAGCTATCTTGTAGTTATTTTTCACACAACTCCATAAGCAAAAATTGAGCAAGAGCAAAAATTCTCTCCCTCTCCCTGTGTGATCGGCCGAACCCCTTCCTGTGCAAGGAAGAATTTTTCGTTTTCGATCTTGTTCCTAAATCGTTCCTAATTCCTAGATCTTAATATATCTTGTGTTCTAGTCGATCAAAATATATTATTTTCGTGATATTGTGGTGTATCAACTCGTAGAGGCGCAATACGTGGGGCGCTCCTGAGAAGCTTGATCGATTTCTGCTGGAGAAGAATTCAGAGCTCGTTTTGCTAGCCAAGGATTTGCAAGGAGATAGGTATAACGTGAAAACTTATACTATCGTTTTATTTATATTCATATATATACAACTAGAGAATATCCTGGCAAGATTCCTTAAGAGGTCCTAAAAGTTTTATATTCCGCTGTGCCTAGGGCTGTTTATCTTACCGAATCCCAACAATGAATTGTTTACCTGATTGGCCAGAAGCGGCGTTAACAGGGGCATTCATGGCTGGTCTCAAAGAAGAAGTGGCAAGTGATGTGAGATTATTTAAACCAAGGGACCTCCAAACAGCAATCGAATTGGCGAAAAGAAAAGATGAACAACTACAATCGGGTAGGAAATTTGGACTCTCGAATCGATCAGCCGGAAGGGCAGCACTATCAGGCCAGGGGAGTGGAGTGAATAATCGGGGAACTTCAGCGGGGGAAACACGTAGAATGACTTTGGACGAAATGCAGCAAAGAAGAGAAAAGAACTTGTGTTTCTACTGTGATGAGAAATTTGTACGGGGACATCAGTGCAAACGGGCTCAAGCTCTTTTAATTGAGGTAGACAGTGGGTGTACCGAAATAGAAGACGATCTCGAGGAGGAGCAAAAAATATCATTGAATGCGTTAGGGGGTGAGACAGGGGCGCCAACTATGCGTCTTACAGGTAAGCTTCGGAACGTGTGGGTAGAAATGCTCATAGACAATGGGTCTAGTCTTAATTTTATCAATCCAAGACTAGCTAATATGTTACAAATGCCTGTCACACGGGTCAAACCATTTACCGTGAGGGTGGCGAATGGAGACAAGTTGTAGTGTCGTGACAAGTTGTAGAAGGCGCTGATTTACATTCGATATTGGCTGATTGGGAAGAAGGCGGAGAAATGTTCGGTATAGGAGTCGTTTCGAACACAAAAGAGGACAAAAAATCTGAGGAGCAGGTGAATGACGAGGTTCGGCGGGTATTGGAGGAATTCCACGATGTATTGGAAGAACCGCGAACGTTACCACCACCACGAAAATTTGACCACAGAATCCGTTTGCACGATGAATCAAAGGTCGTAAATGTGGCTCCATATCGATACGCCCATTTCCAGAAAAATGAGATAGAAAAACAGGTGGGTGAGTTACTTGAAACCGGGTTGATACGACACAGTACAAGTCCGTTTTCATCGCCCGTATTATTGGTGAGAAAGAAAGACGGGTCGTGGCGTTTTTGTACCGATTACCGGGGGCTGAACGAAGCAACTATAAAGGACAGATTTCCTATACCCACGGTTGACGATATGCTGGACGAGTTACATGGGGCGACATTATTTAGCAAATTGGACTTAAGGGCGGGTTATCATCAAATACGGGTTCATCCAGAGGATATTCACAAAATGGCTTTTCGAGCCCACAACGGCCACTACGAATATTTGGTGATGCCTTTTGGTCTTTGTAATGCACCATCGACATTTCAAGCGGCTATGAATGAAATTTTCAGACCTCATTTGCGCCGCTTTATCCTAGTCTTTTTTGACGACATTTTGGTTTATAGTAAAACGTGGGAGGATCACTTGAAGCACTTGGTAATCACATTGCAAATATTACGGAAAGAAATTTTTTTTGTCAAGCCGAGTAAATGTAGTTTTGGGCAGCGTCGAGTTGAGTATTTGGGTCACTGGATTTCATATGACGGGGTAAGCGTCGATCAACAAAAGGTTAAGGCGATGGTTGATTGGCCTCAACCCTCTACTGTTCGAGCTCTACGCGGTTTTCTGGGGTTAACGGGGTATTATAGAAAATTTGTAAAGGATTACGGAGCTATTGCTAAACCATTGACGAATTTGTTAAAAAAGGGACGCTTTGAGTGGGATGTTGGTCCCAAGTGGTCAGAAGAGGTTTAGAGGGGGGGGGGGGTGAATAAACCTCTTTAAAAATTTCTTCAAATTTAACTTTAAAACTTTTACTCTAACTGAACAGACTAAGCTGATCAGATTAGTTAGTTACAATTTTGTTCGCGAACAAATCTTTGAACAACCTTGTTGACCACTCGTCTAATTGTTACTTAGCTGATTATGTTAAAATCAGTTTTAATACTTAGAGTACTTGCAGCGAATTTTCAAAGTGTTTTTCACAAGTAAACTTAGCAGTTTGAAAAATGTTTCCCCAGATTTGTAAAATCTCCTTTTGAATCCTTTTTCAAACAGTTAACTTAATGTGTTTTATGCAACTGAAAATATGCAGGTAAAATGCAAATAAAAACACAAACAGTTTTTATAGTGGTTATATGGATTTGAATATCCTTTAGTCCACTCTTCCAAGTCACAAAGATCTTGGGTTATACTAAAAACACACAGTAATCAGTATACTCTGCTTACGCCTTACAACAAATGAACAGGCCGTAAGTTCGCAGTAAGAAATCACAAAGAGATCCTACTTCTCTGAAGTAATATCACTCACTAAGACGGATATCTACTTCTCACAACACTCAATGTTTACAAATTCACTCAGAAGATGTATTTGGCTTGATTCTTCAACTCTGCTTTCGTCAACAAATGACTCAGCTGATGAGTGAGCTGTTCTTGAGACTTAGAGAATTTTGCTTCGAAAATTTCTCAGAGATTGTGTTGCTTACTTCTTCTTTGTCTCTTCCAGCTATTTATACTTGAGGATTGAAAAGTGTCCGTTGAAGAGAGACAAGATTCAAATTCCTCGAGTACTGGTCCTTAAAATCCGCGAACGGCTCTTTTGCAGTCTGTCCGTACTGTGAACAGTATTATTCTGCAGGCAGCATTAAATGCAGCATTAAATGCACCCAGCTGATGCGAAGCATTTCTTCAATCATTTGTCTTTAATAACCTTGTACTTCAGCATTTATTACTCCAAGGGGCATTTATTACCGTTGGGAACACTTCATGATCTTCTTCACTTGGCTGATAAAGGTACGCGTCTGATGGCGAACAAAGCTGATCTCAATCTTGAACAAATCTGATTTGAGTCGGCTGATCTTCACCAGTCTGATAACTTTTCTTCAGCAGATCAGAAGTCTTGGACCTCGAAACTTTGACTCTTCTGATGTCTTCTTTACTTAGTCAAAATTCCTTGATGTTTATCAGCTAAGTTACTCCATACTTAGCCAAATATGAAGTTTTGGAATGCATCAAAACCTCCCTTATCAAACTTCCTTTAGTGCCTTCATCTTCATCCTTATCCAACAATTTCCCCCTTTTTGATGATGACAAAACTTCAGCTAAGTACCTGTTGAATATCTAAGCTAAAGAATGTAATCCTCAAAAATTTTCTGAGATAGAAAATAGTATGTTGGAATGAACTTGACTTTTTATTGATATGATAAGATTGTTACAAATACAAGTACAAGTTCTTCAGATGAGATGTCTGAAAGATAGATAAAAGCAAACTGATTACAAGATTTTCTCAATTTTAACTATCAGCTTCTTCATCTGATCCTTCAAGCACTTCTTCATATTCATAAGATGACTCTTCGTCATCTTCTTCTTCATCATCAGCTTCATCATCCAGGTCCATGTTTGCTTTGGCAGCTTCCATTTTTTCTTTGAGTTGCTGCTCCCTTAAAGCTTCCATGGCCTTCCTGGCTGATTCTGTATTTTTGTACTTAGTCAAAGGCTCTGATTGATCAGCAGCAGAGTCTTTGGATTCAGCCATTACTTCATCAGTTTTGGCTTTTTCCTTGGTCTCTTCTTCAGACTTGTCTTTGCCTTGTTCCTTTCCAAGATCTTTTTCAGCAGGCTTGGTCAGTTCAGTAGCTTTATCAGTCTTGTTGGCTTCAGTAGTAGAGGTTTCCTTGGTTGATTCATCCCTTTTCTCTTCCCCCTTTTTGTCATCATCATACTGGATGACTTCTTCAGGTTTAGCAGTAGGGTTGAGTGCAACTGTTGGAATCTTCATTTCAGCACATAAAGTCTTCAAATTCTGATTCACTACATCGTGACTTGCTGTAAGATGATGAATAGTTGTGCTGATATCGTCAGTCTTATCATTGAAGTAGTCAATGTTCAGGTTTGTAGTTGCAATTTCATTTTGGATTGTCTGTACAATAGATGATACTTCATGCAACATCCCTAAATTGATTTCCTTCTCCTCTTCACTGACTTTGATGAAGGTTGCAGTCATATCAGCGATCTTGTGTTCAGCTCTTTGGAGTGCAGCATGAAGATGATTAACATCACTCTTCACATCTTCCACATTTCTGTTCATATCATTCAAGCTGTACACTAACTGCAAGGAGTGATCTTGAGGGATAGGAATACTTGTGATTTCAGTCTTGATGATCTTTTCAGTAGACTGTTGCACAGTTTCCAGCTAAAGTTTGTTTGACTCTGTCAATTCTGTCTTAAGCTCAGTCTTCAGCTCCTCCTTGACCTTCATCAGCTGTTGTTGATGCTTCTCTTCCAGTTCCTTCATAGAATTTTCCATCAACATCTGGAAAGCTTCCATCAGTGATGAGTGTTCATCACCTGATGAAGCAGAAGCAGCAGCTTCATCCTTTTCTTCAATCTCCTGGTGGACAGGAATATCTTCCATCTTTTCGTCCTGATGATCTTCAGAATCCTTAGCATTCCACTCAATGGCTAAGGGTTCGTTAGCAGCCTTTTCAGCAGACTTGTCAGTAGCTTGGTCAGCAGACTTATCAGCAGTCTGATCAGCAGACTTGTCTTCAACCTGTTCAGCAGACTTGTCTTCAGCCTGTTCAGCAGACTTGTCTTCAGCTTGGTCAGCAGACTTGTCTTCAGGCTTGTCCGCAATCTGATCAGCAGACTTGTCAGCAGGCTTGGCCGCAGCTTTGTGTTCATCAGTCACGTCATCATAGAACAGATCAGTGATTGTGCCATCATCATTGAAGCAAGTTGTCTGACGGATTTGCCTCACAATGATCCAAGGGTTGACAAATGCATTGTTACCCTCTGGTACTTCACTGAAATCTTTCATTTCTCTGCCAAAAATTACATGTGGAATACTTGGTAGTTGGGGGAGTTCACTTGAATGCCCTTGCTGATATCTAGACTTTTCTGCCCATTTATTCAGTGCAGTGATAACAGCAATCTTCACAGCCCTTTCTTCAACATCATCAGTCTTCTTCCTTTTGGCAGGCAGGGTACTTCCTATTAGCTTAGCTTCCTCAAGGGCAAACTCCCTGGCATAGTGATGCATATCATCCCTAACATGATGAGGATCCAAAGCTTTTTGGATGGAATCTGTCTTTAGCCACTCAAGTACCCATTTCTCATCAGCAGCTATGTTCTCCAGATTCCGAAGTTCAGTGATGGACCTGTTCAGCCTATTGTCTCTCCATCTGATATATCTAGGCTTCTCTTGAGTGAACATGGTCTTCAACATTAACTTCTGGTTGTAATAGGCTAAGGACTTTTCAAACTTTTGGAAAAGCTCTTTGTTATTATATATGATCTTGAAGGCTTTCTTAACCTCAAACTTTTCCTTTGGTTTTTCTGCAGCAGCATGCATCTTTGGTTTTGTGGGTTCTTCTTCTCCTTCAGCCTCCTTAATTTTGATGCCACCTCCATGGACAGGTCCATAGGCATCAAGTTTGCTCTTTTCAATGACCATGGCCAGTTCAGCATCCTCAGCAGCTTTTCTCTCTGCTTCAGACATATTTCTTCTGGCCTCATCCTTTGCTATTTGAGCTTTGCTCAGCTCAAGAGCCTTCTTCTCCTCAGCTTCATCTTGCTTCCTCTGTTCAGCTTCCTCCCTTGCTTTCTTGTCAGCCTTGGAAATCTTCTTTTTCCTCAGCACTATTTTTCTTTTTCCTTTATCAACTGGAGCAGGGGCTGGACCAGCAGATGAGATGGGAGCAGCAGCTATAGGATGGATGATTTGGACATCTGGATCTTCTTGAGGTTGAGCAACCTCAACTGTTGGTGAACTTGGAGTTATCTGTTGCGCATCAGCTTTGTCAGCAACAGTTGTTCCAATAGTGTCAAGGGGTCTTTCAGCAGACTCAGGACTTGATCTCACCAAATCTACTAATTCAGTGTCCTTCTCTACAAAGGTCATCTGCTTCCTTGCTGACTTCTTTGACAGACCCTGAATAGGTCTTGAAGCAGCAGTATCCCTTATTTGGCTCCTTGTCTTGTGAGAGATATTCTCAGCAGGTTTTTCAGCTGATGGAGTTCTTGATGGTGATGCAGGGGATCTAGTCCTTACATCAGAAATTATATTTTCTATAATTTTAGTGGCTTCAGTAGCAGAAGTCACTTTCTCCATCTGCTTAACTTCTTTCTTTTTAGGCTCATCAGCAGCCTTCTTCTTTCTAGTCTCAACAGCCAAGTTAGCTGTTTTGACTAATCTTCGTTGTCTTTTGGCAGGGACCTCCTTCTGTCCCTCATCATCAGCTTCCTCTGGCTCATCAGCCTTCCTCTTCAGAACTGGCAGATATTTGTTCATGGCTTTGGACTTGTGAATTTCCTTGCCATTCTTCATAGGACACCCCAGTTTGAACTGCAGATAACTGAGCGTAATCCTGTGGTTGGTGTGAGGACCTTTTCCTTTCTTTTCATCAAGGAAATCAGCCAAGATGTACCATACTATGATGGACCAGTTGATTTCCATTTCATAGTAGATGGCAGCCATGATGCTGAACCTCTTCATGGTAACAACATCTAGTGAGAAGGTGCAATTTTCAATCAGCTTGGACACCATATCAGCCATCCGCTGATACTCATCCTTCAGTTGCTTCTTCCTTATATTTCCAGAGAGTACTTCTCCCTCTTTGGCGCAGATCGCCCAGAACTGTTGGTGCTTACCCTCCGTCAGTACGGTGACGTCATGTCTTCCACTGTTAGGAAGCCCAAACGTCTCGTGAAGAACAGCTGGGGTAATAGAGATAGATTTGTCTCCCACTGTAGCCTTAATCTCCAGTGAGTTGTAGTCAGCTTTCGCTGTATTATAGTACTCCATCACTTGGTCAGTCCAGATGACTCCTTCGTGGTATTCCATGAAATTTACCAGCGAGGCAGCTTTGAACTTTTCGAGCAGTTCCTTCATCAGATCCGTACCAGATTGGTAGTAGGAATCATACACAAGGTACATACCTTCAGCAGCCATTGTAGATCTGTAGAGATTAGGAAGAAAAACGAAGAGAGTTTTGCAGAAAAATTGCTCAAAAATTCTCACAAGTACTTTTGAAAGTTTAGGGTTCGTAAAGAACTACACGACTGATCAGATTGGGATTTATAGAGTTGGGGTATGTTGGTTCCCGTGATACCAGCCAACCGTTAGATCAGTTTCTTGTCAGTGCTGATCGTGCGGCGTCAGTTACGACCTTTCAAATTCAAAAGATATTTAATAAGGAGCGGGAATATGTACCGCTCTTCAGTTACTTATAAAAGCGTATTTTTGAATAAAACGTTTTAAATAGTTCCGCTTTTATATCAGTAATCAGATGAGTAAAATAAACACTCATCTGATTGACTACTGTCCTGATGACATCGTTGTTATCAGAGAATGCCAATAGCTGATAACCTTCCTCAGCTGTTTGTCAATCCAGCCAGATAATATAACTTTATTCTTCGATGGTTGAGTCTTCTGTTGAAAACATAACTTCAACTAACTGACATTAACAAATTTCATCTTTAATTCAGAAGTACCGCTAGTCTTACACGTTCCCCCTGAATTTAAGAATTTTTTAAGTTAACTAGTCTGTTGAAAGTTAATCCTTGAAGATAACAGTGATGATTAAGCTGTTGAACTTCAGTCTTCTGATGAGTTCCCCCTCAGCTTATGCATCCAATTTAAGTAGTCCTAGCTCAGCTCTAAGAGTTGAAAACCTTACTTCATTTAAAGGTTTAGTGAAGATATCAGCAATCTGATTGTCAGTATGAACATACTCAATCATAACATTGCCTTTTTCCACATGATCTCTGATGAAGTGATGCTTGATCTCAATATGCTTAGTCCTTGAATGACTTGTAGTGTTCTGAGTAAGAGAGATTGCACTTGTATTGTCACAGTAGATTGGTATTCCACTGATTTTGATATTGTAATCTTCTAGTTGATGTTTCAACCATAGTATCTGTGCACAGCAAGCTCCAGCAGCTATATATTCAGCTTCAGCAGTAGATATGGATACTGAAGTTTGTTTCTTACTCATCCATGAGATCAGATGACTACCTAAGAACTGACAGGCACCTGTTGTGCTTTTTCTGTCAATCTTGCAGCCAGCAAGGTCTGAATCTGAATAACCAATAAGTTCAAATCCAGATTCTCTAGGGTACCACAATCCCAATTCTTGAGTGCCTTTAACATATTTCAATATCCTCTTGGCAGCTAAGAGATGATGTTGGTCCCAAGTGGTCAGATTAGGTCTAGAGGAGGGGGGGGTGAATAGACCTCTGAAAATTTTTGAACTTAAAAACTTTTCAGTGTTCTGTCAGCAGACTAAGCTGATGAAGAACAGTGAGATTACTTCGCTGATCAAGAACAGGTCTGGAACAACAGAGTGACCACTCTTCTTATAAATACTTAGCTGTTTTTCAACAAAACAGTTTTCAAGGAGTATACTTGCAGCGGATTGTTTTAAAGTGTTTTTCACAAGTAGACTTAAGTTCTTAAAGATTTTATCCCCAGTTTTTAAAACTCCTTTTAAAATCTTTTAAATAATTCAAAGTGTTTAAATATGCAGTCTTTAAATATGCAAGAAAACTTGAATGCAAGATAACACAAAGAATTTTTATAGTGGTTATATGGATAAAAATCCTTTAGTCCACTCTTCCAGATCACTTAGATTCTGGGTTATACTATAATCACACATATTACAATATTTCTCCACTTACACCAAGACAACAAATGAAAAGGCTGTAAGCTCACAATAGGAAATCACAAAGAAGACCTATCCTCTAAAGTAGAATCACTCACAAAGATGGATTCTCACTTCGCACAACACTCAGCTATTACAAAATCACTCAGATAATGTTTTTCTATTTTCTTCAACTGGGTTTCTGTCAACAGATGACTTCCACCAGACGAGTGAGCTGTTCGAGCTTTTTGAGACTTAGAAAATTTCTGCTTCAAAATTGAAATCTCTGATTGTTGTTGTGTGTCTCTCTCTTCGAACTTAGCTCTATTTATACTTGGATTTGAATTTATGACCGTTGAAGCAAATCAAATCTTCAAATCCATAGCCTTCAGCTCTTTTGAAACGACTCCCTGCAACAATCCGTACAGTGTACAGTACTTTCTGTCCATCACATTTAATGCTGCATTAAATGCACTCTGCTGATACGAGGATATCTTCAATCATTTGCCATTACTACCCTTCTCTTCCAGCATTTATTACACCAAGTGCATTTATTACCGTTGGGCTGATCTCATGATCTCTTCCACTCTGCTGATCAAAACGACTCTGCTGATAGATACTCTGCTGATCAAATACTGAACTAATCTGATTTGACTCGGCTGATGACCTACCCTTCTGTTCGCTGTTTCAGCAAGAGATCACTAGTCTTCTGGTCTTTGAACTCTTCTGATATCTTCTTTACTTGTTCAAAGATCCTTCTAAGGGAACTAAGCTTTCCATACTTAGCTGATTATGATGTTTTGGAAATCATCAAAACCTTCCCTTAATTTCTGACTTCTTTTATCTTCATCTTCATCTTCATCCAACAATTTCCCCCTTTTTGATGATGACAAAACTTCAGCTAAGTACCTGTACCTAAACTAAAGTTTTGATCCTCAAAAATTTCTGAGATAGAAATAGTCTGTTGGATTAAAACTTGCAATTTTATAGATATTGAACTGATTACATGTTATAAGTTTGTTCAGATGAGTTGTAAAGAAAATTACAAGGAGATACATAGGTAAATAAACATGACTAATCTCCTAGCTTGTCTTCTTCATCTTTTTCAGCAGATTTGGAAGTTTCAGCTTCCAATTTCTGCTTCAACAGCTCTAACTTCTTCTTTTTAGCATCAGGGTCAAGCTGTTCTTCAGCTGAGTCCTTAGCAGCAGCTATCTCCTTATCAGATTTAGCCTTTGCTTCAGCTTCAGTTTCTTCTTCTGTGATCTTTTCATCTGTTGATCTGCTTGTGCCTTCATTTGCTGCATCATTCTTTTCATCATCATCAACAGACTCTTCTAACACTTCTGTTTCTTCAGCATCATCTTTTTCAGCTTCCAATACAAGAGAGGTTCCAACTCTTTTCTGTCCAAATATCCTCTCTTCCCCCTTTTTGTCATCATCAGCAGGGTTGATTTGATAATTTGGTAAGATTGGAGTAATCAGAAGTGAATCACAGAGAAGCTTGATGTTCTCTTCCATGGCAGTTATTTGAGCTTGTTGTTTGAGTTGATTGGCCTTAACGGTTTTGACTTCCTTGAGCAAATCTTCTCCTTGATCACCTAATTGAATTTGAGTTCCCAAAATCCAATTTGATGAAGCAGTGAAGTCTTTCATCATATTTTCCATGACTTCATCCTCTGCTTGGAGGGCCGTTTCAACTGTTTGTTCAATCTGTCTCCAACCTTCAGTAGTGCTCTGAGTCCGTCTTCTAAGTATATCCATATCTTGACAGATGGATTTAACATTCTGAGCAGTGTCTTCTATCAGATCGGTTGGGACAGCAGCAGCTTTCTGATTTGGTTGTTTGACAGCAGCTAACACTTCTGCAGCTAATTCTTCCTTCATATCCTTCAGAGATTTGATGATCATTTGTTGGATGGAGTCCAACAGATTTGTCTGAGTACTTTGAGAAGTTGAAGGCATATTTGTTGTAGCAGGAAGTGTTTCTTTGATAAGTTGCTCTGTTGGTTGAGTTATTAATGCAAGGGACTGATCTGCTGGACTACCAGCATGGCTTGGAGTGCTTTCCTTCTCCTTAGCTTGATCATCTCCTTCAGCAGCAACTTCTTTGTCCTTGATCTGATCTGCTGGAATTGCTTCTTCTTCCTTTGAAACATCAGCAGCATCAGACTTATCACCCTGTGCTTTGTTCTGATCAGATGGGTCTGATGTACCCTCTTTTTGCTCTGGTTGATCAGAAGATTCTGCTTTTTCTTTATCAGCAGGGGATATAATCTTCTTGACAGTCTCAACTGTCTTCATCATTCCTTCATTGTCCACAGCTGACCTGTTGGAAATCCAAGTAAAATTATCAAGAGGAATAAAAGTGGATGAAGGTTCCTCAGGCAGCTCTTCATAAGGTTTGATATTTGGCCCGTAGACAATGTGTTTGATGTTTGGAAGAGGGACCAATGAGCTTGGTTGTCCCCTTAACTTCCTTGATTTCTTTGCCCAAAGCTCCATTGCTTGAGCAATAGCCAACTTTATAGATCTTTCCTTGAGGTCTTCTGATTCACCATAATCCTCAGGAACAGATTCAAGGATCTTCTTTGCTTCGGCCTTGACTGTGTGACTTATCCTTAGCCTTAACCTGTCCAGAAAGAATTCTGAATCAAGTGCTTGAATTAAAGATCCAGTTTCTAGCCACTTCAATACCCAGGCTTCTTCAGCAGTGAAGCCTTTCCACTTGGCCATTTCAGCAGGGCTCTTTGTCAGTCTGAATTCTCTCCATCTGTTGTATCTGATCTTTTCAGCATGGAATAATGTCAGACGGTTGATTCTTTCATTTTCAGCATCTAGCCTCTTGAGAAATTCTTCAAAGATAGCAGGATCATCCCTGACAATCTCTAAAGCTAATCTAATTTCCTCTCTTCTCTTTGGCTTTATCTTTGGTGCAGGCATAGCTGGTATTGGTTTGTTTGGATCCCTCTGTTCACCAATAACTAGCCCACCAGTATGCTGATTTCCATGAGCATCCTTGATGCTTGCTTCAATAACAGCAGCCAATTCTGCTGCCTCAACAGCATCTCTCTGCTCTTGAGTCATCTTGCTGGCCTCTTCTTCCAGCCTTTTTAACTCTAGGCTTTTCAGCCTATCTTCTTCTGCCTTTTCTGCAGCTATTCTTTGCTTTTCAGCATCATCTTGTCTTTTCTTTTCTGCAGCAGTCAGGTAAGTTGCAATTTTCCCAGTCCTTTTTCTCCTTGATTCAGGACTTTCAATTGCTTGAAGGGGGGTTGCAGCAACGGGAGTAGGGTGCAACAGGAGTGCACTTCCTTCAACATTTGTACTTGTCTGCTGTGTTTCTTTAATTTCAGCAGATAGTGCAGCTGATGAGTCTTCTGTTGACACTCCAACTTTAGAAACAACTTCAGTTTCAGCAGTAGCAACTTCAGCAGCTTTGACAGCAGGTTCTTCAATGATTAATGGCCTTTCTGCTTCTGCTGTTGTTTCTCTAACAGTTGCAACAGGCTCTTCAGAGAAGGTGACCTTTCTCTTAGCCTTTGACTTTGCAACCCTTTTGGCAGGAGGGTTGGCAGCAGGAGGTCCCCTTGCCTCACTTCTTTTTCTCAACCTTTTTAACCTTTGAAGAGGAATTTCTTCCTCAGACTCTGTCCTTTCAGGAGAAGAATCAGTTCTCATCTGCTCAATCTCCTTAGTAAAATCTTCAATCTCTTTTTCTGAAACTTCATCCTCAGGAAGTGCTGAAACTGCCTCAACAGCAGACTGTGCTGTTGGCTCAGCAGGTTGACTAGTCTGACCCTCCTTCTTGCTCTTCTTAGAAGGGGTCTTTTTGGATTTTGCAGTGGCCTTTCTTTTTGGCTGTGCCACCAATTGTTTCACTGGTTCATAAAGTTTGAACTCCTTGCTACTGTGGGTTGTCTTTCCACCACCCATAGGACATTGCAAGGATGCAAACAGATGACTGAGTAAGATGGCATGAGAGAGCCTTTTATCACTCAGCAGCTCATAAATGTGAGCAGCCCAGTTAACTTTCAGACCGTAGTAGATACACACCATTGTGTAGTATCTTCTCCTTGGAAGCCCATCCAAGGAACTTGTGTAGCTTTCCAGTACCTTCGCAATGATGTCTGCGAACCTTTGATACTCATCCTTTAATTGAGTTTTCATTAGGGTTCCAGTCATCTCTTCTCCCTTTTTCGCACAAATTGCCCAGAATTCATCCTCCTTTTCTGACCCTAAGCTGGTCACATCTCCTCCCTTATCTAATAGCTTGTAAATTTCACTAAGAACAGCAGCAGAGACAGCGATTTTCTTACCACCAATGACAGCAGTCATCACAGTTTCTTCATCGTTGAATTCTCTGGTCGTATAGAAGTGATAAACGTCTTCTAAGTAGACCCTGTCTTCATGTGCTTCCAGGACTGGAACAAGTGATGCCTCTTGGATTTTCTTCAGAAGAGAGCGCATCAGATCAGTACCCGAAAAGTGAAATTTGCTGTAGTTTAGGTATCTTCCATCAATAATCTTATCCATCTCTGAGATTAGTGAGCAGGAATCTGCAAAAGCAATATACTTTCAAAGCAGGAGAGTTTGAGGGTTAGAGAATTTGAGAATATTTGAGTGCGTAAGACGACTGTACTGTTTTAGATCGGACTTTATACGTTTCTATTATTTGGGTTATCGTGATTAATCTGAAACGTTGATCTAATCTGACAGTTTATTAATCGTGTGGATGGGAGTTGCGGATTTCAATTTTATTATTTTAATGTCAGATGGGCGGGAAACTCTATCGACACTAATCTGTTACTTATAAAAGCGCGTTTCTGAAGATACGATTTACGACCATGCTTATATAAGATATCAGATGAGTAGAGTTTAACTTATCTGACAGACGAGTGATCTGTTATCTGATATTACTAGAGAATGCCAATAGCTAGTAATCTTCCTCTGCTGTTTGTCAATCCAGCAAGATAAAATAATCTTCAGTCTTCAAGAATTAAGAACAGATCTTCAGATAATATAACTTCCACTAACTGACATTAAGAAATTTCATCTTTAGAACAGAAGTACCGCTAGTCTTACACGTTCCCCCTGTCTTTAAGAATCCATAAGCTAACTAGTCTGTTGAAAGTTAATCCTTGAATAGAATAACGAATAACTAAGCTGTTGAACTTCAGTCTTCTGATGAGTTCCCCCTCAGCTTATGCATCCAAATTGAGTAGTCCTAGCTCAGCTCTTAGAGTTGAGAACCTTACTTCACTTAAAGGTTTAGTGAAAATATCAGCAATCTGATTGTCAGTATGAACATACTCTATCATAACATTGCCTTTTTCCACATGATCTCTAATGAAGTGATGCTTGATCTCTATATGTTTAGTCCTTGAATGACTTGTAGTATTCTGAGTAAGTGATATTGCACTTGTATTGTCACAGTAGATTGGAATTCCACTGATTTTGATGTTGTAGTCTTCTAGTTGATGCTTCAACCAAAGTATTTGTGCACAGCAAGCTCCAGCAGCTATATATTCAGCTTCAGCAGTAGATATAGAAACTGAAGTTTGTTTCTTACTCATCCATGAGATCAGACGACTACCTAAGAACTGACAAGCACCTGTTGTGCTCTTTCTGTAAATCTTGCAGCTAGCAAGGTCTGAATCTGAATAACCAATAAGCTCAAATCCAGATTCTCTAGGATACCATAATCCCAATTCTTGAGTGCCTTTAACATATTTCAATATCCTCTTGGCAGCTAAGAGATGAGATTCCTTGGGGTTTGATTGAAATCTTGCACAGACTCCAACTGAATACATTATGTCAGGTCTACTTGCTGTTAGATATAACAGTGACCCTATAATGCCTCTATATTTGGTTATGTCCACTGATTTGCCATCTTCATCTTTATCCAAACGAAGATTTGTAGACATAGGAATAGTAGCAGTAGAGCTAGTTTCCATACCAAACTTCTTGAACAGATCTCTTGTGTATTTTGCTTGATTTATAAAGATTCCATCAGGCAGCTGTTTGACTTGTAAACCAAGAAAATAATTAAGCTCACCCATCATGCTCATTTCAAACTTATTCTGCATCAACTTGGAGAACTTATCAGACATCTGTTGGTTAGTTGAACCAAAAATAATATCGTCCACATATATTTGCACAATTAATATATGATTCTCCCATTCAATTGTGAACAAGGTTTTATCTACCTTACCTTTATGAAATCCTTTAATTAAAAGAAAATCAGATAGGGTATCATACCATGCTCTTGGAGCCTGTTTCAGTCCATAGAGAGCTTTCTTCAGACGATATACTTTGTCCTCTTCTTGATAGACTTCAAATCCAGGAGGTTGCTCAACATACACTTCTTCTTGCAGTTCTCCATTGAGAAAAGCAGACTTCACATCCATCTGGTAGACAGTGAAGTTCTTGTAAGCAGCATAGGCTAGAAACAGTCTGATTGCTTCAAGTCTTGCTACTGGTGCAAAAGTTTCATCAAAGTCAATTCCTTCTTCTTGACAATAACCCTTGGCCACTAATCTTGCTTTGTTTCTGGTAACAATACCATCTTCATTCATCTTATTTCTGAAAACCCATTTAGTGCCAATGACTCTTTGATGACTTGGTCTAGGAACTAAGTACCAGACTTCATTCCTTTCAAATTGATTCAACTCTTCTTGCATAGCTTCTATCCAGAAGGAATCATTGAGAGCTTCTTCAATTTGCTTAGGCTCTATTTGAGATAGAAAAGTGACAAACATAGCATCTTGTGCACCAGCTCTTCTTGTTTTCACTCTATCTAATGGATCACCAATCACCAACTCTGGTGGATGATTTATGAGCCATCTGAGATTAGGTTGCAGGTCTGAATGTTGTCCTCTGTTTTGATCTTGCAACACTACTGTTGGAGTTGCAGTAGTAGTCTGTTGAACATTTGCAGTCTGTTGAACAGTCTCTGGTCTGTCAGCTGTTTGCAACTCGTCTGTTAGACAATCAGCACTGTGATTTTGAACAACACTTGAGTTATCAGCTGAATTTAAATTTGGTAGTATGATGGGAACATATGCTTCATTTCTTCCAATGTCTAATTTCTGAACATCAGTAGATAGATCTTGGTTAACATTTTGATTCTTTTCAGAAGATTGACTTGGCTCATCAAATACTACATGGATAGATTCTTCTATTAGTAATGTTCTTTTATTAAAAACTCTATAGGCCTTACTAACAGTAGAGTATCCTACAAAAACAGCTTCATCAGCCTTTTCTGCAAATGCAGTAAGGTGATTTTTCCCATTATTCAGTACAAAACATTTACAACCAAAAATCTTAAAGTAATGAACGTTTGGTTTCCTGTTGTTCCAAACTTCATATGGAGTCTTGTTCTGATTTTTGTTGATCATACATCTGTTTTGGGTAAAGCATGCTGTATTTGTTGCTTCTGCCCAAAATCTTTGTGGCAGTTTAGCTTCAGCTATCATGGTTCTGACAGCTTCTTTTAGTGTTCTGTTTCTCCTTTCAGCAACACCATTCTGTTGAGGGGTTCTAGCAGCAGAATACTCATGATGTATTCCTTTGATATTACAATACTCTTCAACAGTAGAGTTTGTAAACTCTGTCCCTCTATCTGATCTGATCTTCAAGATTTTGATACTCTTCTCATTCTGGATCAGTTCCATCAGATTTGTAAGATGTTCCTTTGTTTCACTTTTCTTCTTCATGAAAATCACCCAAGTATATCTTGAATAATCATCCACAACAGCTAGGCAGTATTTCTTTCCACCATTACTGACTGGATCAATGGGTCCAAATAAGTCCATATGTAGCAGCTCTAAGATTCTTTCAGAAGATTGGTGCTTCTTGCTTTTGAACGATGACTTGATTTGTTTACCCTTCTGACAGGCGTCACAGAGCTTGTCTTTGCTCATGACTGTTTTTGGAATCCCTTCTACCAAATCATTCTTGATTAATCTGTTGATGGTCTTGAAGTTTAAATGATTCATCATTTTGTGCCATAGCCAGCTAAGTTCACTTGGTGTAGAAGCCACCAAACAAACAGTTGAATTCTTGTCAGCAGAATTCCAGTCGACTATGTAGACATTCCCTTGTCTCTTTCCAGATAAGATTACCTTCTTTGTACCAATCTGTTCAACGTAGCACTTATCTGTTGAGAAGATGACTGAATATCCTTTGTCACAAAATTGACTTATGCTCAGCAGATTATATTTGAGGCCTTTGACATATGAGACGTCAGATATCTCTATGTTTCCCTTGATTAATCTTCCTTTAGCTTTAATCTTGCCTTCTTTGCTGTCCCCAAATGTAACACTTGGACCATCCATAGCAACTGCATCAGTCAACTCATGTATGTTTCCACACATGTGCCTTGAACATCCACTGTCCAAGTACCATATCTTCTCTACTTTACTCCTACTCCTAATCCTAATCTACAAAACAAAAGTAAAATTGTTTTAGGTACCCTTATTGAGAGGGTCCTGAAGGATTAGTTCCACCTTTGACAACCCAAGATGTTGAAGTCTTAGGCTTCTTAGGTTTCTGAGTTTTGACAGGAGCATGAACAACTTTATTTTCATCATAATTAGCAGATAAGTCATGTTTATGATCAGTATGATAAGAATAGTGTTCATAAGCAGGGTAAGGTGCATGATAAGCAGGGTATGCATGCATTGGATGAGCAGGATAAGGTGCATAGTAACTAGGAAATTGAGGTGCATGATACATAGGATGATATGCAGCAGGTTGCACATAATATGACTCATTTCCATACCAAGCATTTTGATTTTTCTTGTTCTTATGCTTCTTTGGTTTACTTACAGCTTGCTCATTGACAGACGACTTAGATTTCTCACTAGTCTGATTAGTTTTAACCTTATCAGAAGACTTCCTAGGACTCTTCTGTTTGGGTTTACTAGTCTGTTTTCCTTCACTAGGCTCTTTGCTCTTTTTAGCCTTAGGAGATTTCTTCTCCTTTACCACTTTCTCAGATGAGGTAGGTTTAGAAGTTTGAACATACAGAATGACCTTACTATTGTCAGCAGAAATGAATTTTTCAGTATGGTTCAATTCTATTTTATCCTTTTCTAAAGGTGTCTCCTGTTTACTAGATGTATGCATGGATGCAACAGTTGACTTATCATGAGACTCGATAATTTTCTCAAGTTCCATGATTTTTCCTTTATAGACCTCACATTCAGCTTTCAGAGATTCATGCTCTTGCTCAAGCTATTTATACTCAGCTGATTCTTTAGGCTTTTCAGCTTTAAGTTTCAGTGAGTTATTTTGCTCTTTTAGCAAGTTCATCTCTTCCTTAAGCTTAACAAATTCTCCAGCAATAGTAGTATTATTCAACATCATTTGCTCTAGAGAATTAAATAGTTCATTTTCTTGAGGAGTTACCTCATCCTCTGAAACATCAGATTCCTTAGCCATCAGGCAGAGGAGAGCAGGTTTCTCTTCATCAGAAGATTCTTCATCAGACGTGTCTGAATCTGAATCAGATGAGTAGACAGCAGCAAGCTTTTCTGCTTCAGCTACCATTGCTTTCCCTCTTTGATGCTTTCTTTCCTTTCTGATTATCTTCTCTTCCTCAGTGTATTTCTCTGCTTTTGGATATGGACAGTCTCTGATGAAATGTCCCAATTTCCTGCAGTTATAACACATTAGTTTTGCTTTATAAACATCTTTTTCTTGAGAAGAAGAGTTAGGTTTAGAAGTAGAAGCAGCATGATTGTATTTGTTTTTCATCTTTCTTTTATAGAACTTCTTGAAGTTGTTCATCAATAATGCTACATCTCCAGCAGTGTACTCCTTCTTGTTGAGTAGTGATGCTTCATCAGATGAGTCCACATCTTGACTTCTATGTGCTGGTCTCCTGGTGTTTTCAGCAGCAACTAAGGCAGCTGTGGGTCCTGAAGTTGAGGTTTCTTCAATACCCATCCTAGGCAGTTTATACTCATAAGCCTTGAGTACAGAAAACAGCTCTGTAAGAGAGATCTTCCCCAGATCCCTTGATTCTTCCATTGCTGTCACCTTCATGTTGAACTTAGGAGGTAAGGCCTTCAGTACTCTGATGGTTATCTCCTTGTCTGTGAAGGTTTTTCCAAGCTTCAAAACTTCATTTAATATTCTTGTAAACCTTGTATCCATCTGATCAATGGTTTCAGAGGATTTCATCTTGAAGTTATCCAGCTTTTCTAGAGCAACACTCAGCTGATGCTCTTTTATGGCGTCGTTCCCTTCGCTCATATCTCTGACTTTATCCCACATCTCTTTTGCAGATTTGCAATGTTTGATCTTGTCAAACCGATCATTGTCCAGGGCTTTAGTCATAATAAATCTTCCAATCTTGTCCAGGTTGAACAGCTTGATTTCTTCAGCTGTCATTTCGTTCAAATCTTTTTCCACCACAGTATCAACTTCATTGATCTTTATCGTCTTGGTGAATTTGAATGGACCTTTTGTAATGCAAGTGAACATGTTGTCATTGTAGGTAGCAAGGAAAATCTCCATTCTGATTTTCCAGTCTTCGAATGACATACCAGCAATGTGGGGAACATGATTTAAGCATTCCATTTTCAAAAAGTTTTAATTTTTTTTTTTCAAAAAGATGCTCTTTTGAAAAAGTTTTGAAAACCTTTGAAAAACACTTGGATCAAGCTCGTTGATCAGGCAGCTGATTCTAATGAACCACCCGCTCTGATACCACTTGTTGGTCCCAAGTGGTCAGATGCGGTCTAGAGGGGGGGGGGGGTGAATAGACCTCTGAAAATTTTTGAACTTAAAAACTTTTCAGTGTTCTGTCAGCAGACTAAGCTGATGAAGAACAGTGAGATTACTTCGCTGATCCAGAACAGGTCTGGAACAGCAGAGTGACCACTCTTCTTATAAATACTTAGCTGTTTTTCAACAAAACAGTTTTTCAAGGAGTATACTTGCAGCGGATTGTTTTAAAGTGTTTTTCACAAGTAGACTTAAGTTCTTAAAGATTTTATCCCCAGTTTTTAAAACTCCTTTTAAAATATTTTAAATAATTCAAAGTGTTTAAATATGCAGTCTTTAAATATGCAAGAAAACTTGAATGCAAGATAACACAAATAATTTTTATAGTGGTTATATGGATAAAAATCCTTTAGTCCACTCTTCCAGATCACTTAGATTCTGGGTTATACTATAATCACACAGATTACAATATTTCTCCACTTACACCAAGACAACAAATGAAAAGGCTGTAAGCTCACAATAGGAAATCACAAAGAAGACCTATCCTCTAAAGTAGAATCACTCACAAAGATGGATTCTCACTTCGCACAACACTCAGCTATTACAAAATCACTCAGATAATGTTTTTCTATTTTCTTCAACTGGGTTTCTGTTAACAGATGACTTCCACCAGACGAGTGAGCTGTTCGAGCTTTTTGAGACTTAGAAAATTTCTGCTTCAAAATCGAAATCTCTGATTGTTGTTGTGTGTCTCTCTCTTCGAACTTAGCTCTATTTATACTTGGATTTGAATTTATGACCGTTGAAGCAAATCAAATCTTCAAATCCATAGCCTTCAGCTCTTTTGAAACGGCTCCCTGCAGCAATCCGTACAGTGTACAGTACTTTCTGTCCATCACATTTAATGCTGCATTAAATGCACTCTGCTGATACGAGGATATCTTCAATCATTTGCCATTACTACCCTTCTCTTCCAGCATTTATTACACCAAGTGCATTTATTACCGTTGGGCTGATCTCATGATCTCTTCCACTCTGCTGATCAAAACGACTCTGCTGATAGATACTCTGCTGATCAAATACTGAACTAATCTGATTTGACTGGGCTGATGACCTACCCTTCTGTTCGTTGTTTCAGCAAGAGATCACTAGTCTTCTGGTCTTTGAACTCTTCTGATATCTTCTTTACTTGTTCAAAGATCCTTCTAAGGGAACTAAGCTTTCCATACTTAGCTGATTATGATGTTTTGGAAATCATCAAAACCTTCCCTTAATTTCTGACTTCTTTTATCTTCATCTTCATCATCATCCAACAGATGAGATTCTTTGGGGTTTGATTGAAATCTTGCACAGACTCCAACTGAGTACATTATATCAGGTCTACTTGCTGTTAGATACAACAATGAACCAATAATGCCTCTATATTTGGTTATGTCCACTGAATTTCCATCTTCAGCTTTATCCAAACGAAGACTTGTAGACATAGGAATGGTAGCAGTCGAGCTAGTTTCCATACCAAACTTCTTGAACAGATCTTTTGTGTATTTTGCTTGGCTGATGAATATTCCATCAGGCAACTGTCTAACTTGCAGACCAAGAAAATAATTAAGTTCACCCATCATGCTCATTTCAAACTTATTCTGCATCAGCTTGGAGAACTTATCACACATCTGTTGGTTAGTTGAACCAAAAATAATGTCGTCCACATATATTTGCACAAGTAATATATGATTTTCCCATTCAATTGTAAACAAGGTTTTATCTACCTTACCTTTATGAAATCCTTTAATTAAAAGAAAATCAGATAGGGTATCATACCATGCTCTTGGAGCCTGTTTCAGTCCATAGAGGGCTTTCTTCAGACGATATACCTTGTCCTCTTCTTGATAGACTTCAAATCCAGGAGGTTGTTCAACATATACCTCTTCTTGCAGTTCTCCATTGAGAAAGGCAGACTTCACATCCATCTGATAGACAGTGAAGTTCTTGTGAGCATCATAGGCTAGAAACAGTCTGATTGCTTCGAGTCTTGCTACTGGTGCAAATGTCTCATCAAAGTCTATTCCTTCTTCTTGACAATAACCTTTGGCCACTATTCTTGCTTTGTTTCTGGTAACAATACCATCTTCATTCATCTTATTTCTGAAAACCCATTTAGTGCCAATTACTCTTTGATGACTTGGTCTAGGAACTAAGTACCAGACTTCATTCCTTTCAAATTGATTCAACTCTTCTTGCATAGCTTCTATCCAGAAGGAATCATTGAGAGCTTCTTCAATTTGCTTAGGCTCTATTTGAGATAGAAAAGTGACAAACATAGCATCTTGTGCAGCAGCTCTTCTTGTTTTCACTCTATCTAATGGATCACCAATCACTAACTCTGGTGGGTGATTTCTGAGCCATCTAAGATCAGGTTGCAAATCATAATGTTGTCCTTTGTCTTGATCTTGCAACACTACTTTTGGAGATCCAGTAGTAGTCTGTTGAACATTTGTTGTCTGTTGAACGGTCTCTGGTCTTTCAGCTTGTTGTAACTCGTCTGTTAGACAATCAGTGATCTGATTTTGAACAGCACTTGAGTTATCAGCTGGGTTGAGATCAGGTAGTATGATGGGAACATATTCTTCATTATTTCCAACATTCAACTTCTGTAAATCAGTAGACAGATCTTGATTAATACTTTGATTCTTTTCAGAAGATTGATGCTTCTTACTTTTAAACGATGACTTGATTTGTTTACCCTTCTGACAGGCGTCACAGAGCTTGTCCTTGCTCATGACTGTTTTTGGAATCCCTTCTACCAAACCATTCTTGATTAATCTGTTAATGGTCTTGAAGTTTAAATGATTCATTCTTTTGTGCCATAGCCAACTAACTTCACTTGGTGTAGAAGCCACCAAACAAACACTTGAATTCTTGTCAGCAGAATTCCAGTCGACTATGTAGACATTCCCTTGTCTCTTTCCAGATAAGATTACCTTCTTTGTACCAATCTGTTCAACGTAGCACTTATCTGTTGAGAAAATGACTGAATATCATTTGTCACAAAATTGACTTATGCTCAGCAGATTATATTTGAGGCCTTTGACATATGAGACGTCAGATATCTCTATGTTTCCTCTGATCAATCTTCCTTTAGCTTTAATCTTGCCTTCTTTGATGTCCCCAAATGTAACATTTGGACCATCCACAGCAACTGCATCAGTCAGCTCATGTATGCTTCCACACATGTGCCTTGAACATCCACTGTCCAAGTACCAAATCTTTTCTACTCGACTCCTACTCCTAATCCTAACCTACAAAACAAAAATAAAATTATTTTAGGTACCCTTATTGAGAGGGTCCTGAAGGATTAGTTCCACCCTTGACAACCCAAGATGTTGATGTCTTAGGCTTCTTAGGCTTCTGAGTTTTGACAGGAGCATGAACAGTTTTATTTTCATCATAATTATCAGATAAGTCATGTTGATGATCAGTATGATAAGAAAAATGTTCATAAGCAGGGTATGCATGCATTGGATGAGCAGAGTAAGGTGTATAGTAACTAGGAAATAGAGGTGCATGATACATAGGATGATATGCAGCAGGTTGCACATAATATGACTCATTTCCATACCAAGCATTTTGATTTTTCTTGTTTTTATGCTTCTTTGGTTTACTTACAGCTTGCTCATTGACAGACGACTTAGTTTTCTCACTAGTCTGATTAGTTTTAACCTTATCAGAAGACTTCCTAGGACTCTTCTGTTTGGGTTTACTAGTCTGTTATCCTTCACTAGGCTCTTTGCTCTTTTTAGCCTTAGGAGTTTTCTTCTCCTTTACCACTTTCTCAGATGAGGTAGGTTTAGAGGTTTGAACATACATAATGACCTTACTATTGTCAGCAGAAATGAATTTTTCAGTATGGTTCAATTCTAGTTTATCCTTTTCTAAAGGTGTCTCCTGTTTACTAAATGTATGCATGGATGCAACAGTTGACTTATCATGAGACTCAATAACCTTTTCAAGTTCCATGATTTTTCCTTTATAGACCTCACATTCAGCTTTCAGAGATTCATGCTCTTGCTCAAGCTGTTTATATTCAGCTGATTCTTTTGGCTTTTCAGCTAAAAGTTTCAGTGAATTATTTTGCTCTTTTAGCAAGTTCATCTCTTCCTTAAGCTTAACAAATTCTCCAGCAATAGTAGTATTATTCAACATCATTTGCTCTAGAGAGTTAAATAGTTCATTTTCTTGAGGAGTTACCTCATCCTCTGAGTCATCAGATTCCTTAGCCATCAGACAGAGGAGAGCAGGTTTCTCTTCATCAGAAGATTCTTCATCAGACGTATCTGAATCTGAATCAGATGAGTAGACAGCAGCAAGCTTTTCTGCTTCAGCTACCATTGCTTTCCCTCTTTGATGCTTTCTTTCCTTTCTGATTCTCTTCTCTTCCTCAGTGTATTTCTCTGCTTTTGGATATGGACAATCTTTGATGAAATGTCCCAATTTCCTGCAGTTATAACACATTAGTTTTGCTTTATAATCATCTTTTTCTTGAGAGGAAGAGTTAGGTTTAGAAGTAGAAGCAGCATGATTGTATTTGTTTTTCATCTTTCTCTTATAGAACTTCTTGAAGTTGTTCATCAATAATGCTACATCTCCAGCAGTGTACTCCTTTTTGTTGAGTAGTGATGCTTCATCAGATGAGTCTACATCTTTGCTTTTCTGTACTGGTCTTCTGGTGTTTTCAGCGGCAACTAGGGCAGCTGTGGGTCCTGAAGTTGAGGTTTCTTCAATACCCATCCTAGGCAGTTTATACTCATAAGCCTTGAGTACAGAAAACAGCTCTGTAAGAGAGATCTTCCCCAGATCCCTTGATTCTTCCATAGCTGTCACCTTCATGTTGAACTTAGGAGGTAAGGCCTTCAGTACTCTGATGGTTATCTCCTTGTCTGTGAAGGTTTTTCCAAGCTTCAATACTTCATTTAATATTCTTGTAAACCTTGTATCCATCTGATCAATGGTTTCAGAGGATTTCATCTTGAAGTTATCCAGCTTTTCTAGAGCAACACTCAGCTGATGCTCTTTTATGGCGTCGTTCCCTTCGCTCATATCTCTGACTTTGTCCCACATCTCTTTTGCAGATTTGCAATGTTTGATCTTGTCAAACCGATCATTGTCCAGGGCTTTAGTCATGATAAATCTTCCAATCTTGTCCAGGTTGAACAGCTTGATTTCTTCAGCTGTCATTTCATTCAAATCTTTTTCCACAACGGTATCAACTTCATTAATCTTTATCGTCTTGGTGAATTTGAATGGACCTTTTGTAATGCAAGTGAACATGCTGTCATTGTAGACAGCGAGGAAAATCTCCATCCTGATTTTTCAGTCTTCGAAGGACATACCAGCAATGTGGGGAACATGGTTTATGCATTCCATTTTCAAAAAGTTTTGATTTTTCAAAAAGATGCTCTTTTGAAAAAGTTTTGAAAACCTTTGAAAAACACTTGGATCAAGCTCGTTGATCAGGCAGCTGATTCTAATGAACCACCTGCTCTGATACCACTTGTTGGTCCCAAGTGGTCAGAAGAGGTTTAGAGGGGGGGGGGGGGGGGGTGAATAAACCTCTTTAAAAATTTCTTCAAATTTAACTTTAAAACTTTTACTCTAACTGAACAGACTAAGCTGATCAGATTAGTTAGTTACAATTTTGTTCGCGAACAAATCTTTGAACATCCTTGTTGACCACTCGTCTGATTGTTACTTAGCTGATTATGTTAAAATCAGTTTTAATACTTAGAGTACTTGCAGCGGATTTTCAAAGTGTTTTTCACAAGTAAACTTAGCAGTTTGAAAAATGTTTCCCCAGATTTGTAAAATCTCCTTTTGAATCCTTTTTCAAACAGTTAACTTAATGTGTTTTATGCAACTGAAAATATGCAGGTAAAATGCAAATAAAAACACAAACAATTTTTATAGTGGTTATATGGATTTGAATATCCTTTAGTCCACTCTTCCAAGTCACAAAGATCTTGGGTTATACTAAAAACACACAGTAATCAGTATACTCTGCTTACGCCTTACAACAAATGAACAGGCCGTAAGTTCGCAGTAAGAAATCACAAAGAGATCCTACTTCTCTGAAGTAATATCACTCACTAAGACGGATATCTACTTCTCACAACACTCAATGTTTACAAATTCACTCAGAAGATGTATTTGGCTTGATTCTTCAACTCTGCTTTCGTCAACAAATGACTCAGCTGATGAGTAAGCTGTTCTTGAGACTTAGAGAATTTTGCTTCGAAAATTTCTCAGAGATTGTGTTGCTTACTTCTTCTTTGTCTCTTCCAGCTATTTATACTTGAGGATTGAAAAGTGTCCGTTGAAGAGAGACAAGATTCAAATTCCTCGAGTACTGGTCCTTAAAATCCGTGAACGGCTCTTTTGCAGTCTGTCCGTACTGTGAACAGTACTATTCTGCAGGCAGCATTAAATGCAGCATTAAATGCACCCAGCTGATTCGAAGCATTTCTTCAATCATTTGTCTTTAATAACCTTGTACTTCAGCATTTATTACTCCAAGGGGCATTTATTACCGTTGGGAACACTTCATGATCTTCTTCACTTGGCTGATAAAGGTACGCGTCTGATGGCGAACAAAGCTGATCTCAATCTTGAACAAATCTGATTTGAGTCGGCTGATCTTCACCAGTCTGATAACTTTTCTTCAGCAGATCAGAAGTCTTGGACCTCGAAACTTTGACTCTTCTGATGTCTTCTTTACTTAGTCAAAATTCCTTGATAAGTTTATCAGCTAAGTTACTCCATACTTAGCCAAATATGAAGTTTTGGAATGCATCAAAACCTCCCTTATCAAACTTCCTTTAGTGCCTTCATCTTCATCCTTATCCAACATGGGATGAGACAGCCCAACAAGCATTCGAAGCGCTGAAACTTGCCATGACCAGTACACCCGTGCTCACCTTGCCAAACTTCGGGGAAGAATTTGTTATCGAAACGGATGCTTCGGGAGATGGGATCGGAGCGGTACTTAGCCAAAACGGACGCCCAATAGCCTTTCTTAGCAAGGGAATCAGTGAGAATAAGAGGTCATGGTCAACATATGAGAAAGAGATGCTTGCAATTCTAGAAGCTGTTCGTTCTTGGCGCCCATATTTGTTGGGGAGAAAGTTTCGTATTTGCACGGATCATAGGAGTTTACGCTGTTTACTAGAACAACGCATCACTACACCCGAGCAACAGAAGTGGATAGCTAAGCTTCTAGGGTTCGATTATGAAATTGTGTATAAACCGGGGCGAGAAAATAGCGCAGCAGATGCCCTATCCCGGCGTGAGCAGGATGGCTTAACTAAGGGGGAGATAAATGTCGAGACAAACACTGAAAAGTTGCAATTGGCAGCAGTCACGTCACCGACTTGGGAAATATGGGATGAATTAGCTCAAGCAACCGCAAGAGACCCTCATTTATCAGAGATGAAGCGAAAATTGGAAGAGGATCCACTAGAGTTGGCTGATCACTCGTTGAGGCATGGTTGTGTGTGGTTTAAAGGGAGGGCGCTGGTACCGGAAGTTATACCATTACGAGATGCTTTACTTCGGGAATTTCATTGTTCACCATCCGCGGGACATTCAGGCATGCTTCGAACTTTAAAGAGGATCTCACGAGTGTTTACTTGGCAGGGGTTAAGGGGTGATGTTCGACAGTTCATACGGGAGTGTGATGTATGTCAACGAAATAAGGCTGATCATAGGAAAACCAGCTAGGTTACTTGAACCCTTACCTATACCGAGTGTGATCTGGACAGACGTTAGCATGGATTTCATTGAAGGGTTGCCCAAGTCAAGTGGGAAAGATACTGTTTTGGTGGTTGTGGATCGACTATCGAAATATGCGCACTTTTTGACCTTGGCACATCCATATTCGGCTAAGGATGTAGCTAGTAGTGAAATTGCATGGGATACCAGGGTCTATAGTTTCGGATCGTGATCGGGTATTCCTTAGCAAATTCTGGAGAGAATTATTCCGTTTGCAAGGGACTGAACTTAAGACGAGCTCGGCATACCATCCAGAAACAGACGGGCAAACGGAGGTGGTGAATAGATCCCTTGAACAATATCTTCGCTGTTTTGTATACCTTCAGCCACGACGTTGGGAGGATTTTTTATCTTTGGCTGAATTCTGGTATAATACATCATTCCACGAATCGATCGGCATGTCGCCATTTGAAGCCGTGTATGGACGCCCACCTCCAACGCTAGTCCAATACAGTCCTGGAACAGCAGCAGTTCATGAAGTTGATGTGGCCTTACGATCACGTGATGAGATTTTGAAGGAGCTTAAACACAACTTGGCAGCCGCAAGAAATCGTATGAAGCAGGTCGCGGATAGACATCGTCGTGAGGAATTATTCGAGATAGGCGATTGGGTTTACCTCAAGCTTCAACCTTATAGACAGCATTCGATTTTCAAGAGGGTTTACCAGAAATTGGCAAGTCGTTTTATGGACCGTTTCAGGTGAAGGAACGAGTTGGGAAAGTGGCATACCGTTTGGATTTGCCGGATTTAGCACGTATTCATCCGGTGTTTCACGTGTCTCTGCTGCGACAAATGATCGGACAACAAGGAGTGGCAACACCGACTTTGCCACCTTATGATTGTGAAGGACTGCCGGTGGTGGAACCAGAGAGCATTTTGGGTGCAAGAACAGTGGCTGGAAATAGTGGACAAATGCAAGAGGTCCTTGTGAAATGGAAATCTTTACCTACCGAAGATGCAACATAGGAGTCAGTGGGCGCATTGGGTAGGAAGTTTCCGGAGCTGAACCTTGAGGACAAGGTTCGTCTTGAAGAGGAGGGGAATGTTACGGTTAGGAGGTCCAACCGTAATCCGAAGCCAAACCCACGTTACCAGGATTGATACGAATGGATTAGGCTCAATTCTATTTGATTAGTTGTTTAATTGTTTAGTTGTTTAATTGTTTAAGTATTTTCCTTATTAAACTATAGTAGTATAGGCAGTAGGATTCTTTAGTTTGAGGTTATTAGGACTCTTTAGTTTGAGGTTATTAGGACGGAAGACACTTTGGAGATTCATTATGCAATATTAATTTTATATCTCATATATCTTACGTTCGTAAGGATTACGCGGTTTACCTTGAGATCGTATCATGGTTTTGATGCTTGTTCCCTTAGAGAGGGGGAACCAAAGAATTGTTAGACAAATATGTGCTTGGAGTTCCTCTATCACTTCGAATGTTCATAAATCGAGGAATATGTTTGGTGATGTTAATTCCCACTCGAACTCTAGTGATTTGACCGATCAGAAGAGTATTTGGATAGCTCGGAATTTTCCGAGGCGATTGCAGATCATATCAATCATAGCTAGCCTTATTTGATTTATTCAACAGCAATCCCTTGATATGAACGTAGAACTCACACACCAATCCAAATTCATGGTAGCCGGATCCTTCTCCGACGAGATAGAATTAAGAACAATCAACCGCTTATCAAATGACCCAAGGCCCCCCAAACAGAGCTCTCTTTAAATCAACATTGTGGGAAAAAGTAAATATGTACCTCTCATTGCTGATCTGTCTGACATCAATGCCTTTCCCAGGACGAAATTTTGCCGACCAAAAGTTTTTTATTTTGTATAAATAATAATGATATACATGTGAAAATAATAATCAAAAGTTTTTATTAAAAAGAAAATCCAGCAACCAGAACCCTACAAAAGAAAAACGAAATTGATGTAAAGACAGGGAAAAAATTAGAAAGAACAAAATCACATAGATGTAAAATTAAGTCTAAGGCCATCTCCAACTGCTCTTTTAAATTTCAGCCTCTTACTTTAAAATATAATTAATGAACAGTGTAATTATACACTTTCACTTTTTACTCAGCACTCCAACAGCTAGTTTATATTTAACATATAACTTCAGTTTTTATTTTATATAAATAATAATGATATATTTATGATACTAATCATTTTATTTCATAATAAAAAAATAGTTTCTTAAAAAAATATTAATTTTTATTATTGACATTTAGAGATGTCCCAAAAATGATAATCAAAATATTATTACTAAATCATTGTGACAACATTAATTGTCGCTAATATGTCGCTAAAGAGGTTTCACTAATTGTCAATAGTGACAAATTTCTTATAATGATATTCAAAGTATAAAATTTGAATTTACAATTTCAATTCAAATTTGGATGGATTTGAATTTAAGTAGTATGAAATATAATTTTGTCCCAGAATAATTTATTGTTTTGCAGGAAAGTACAAAAGTTTTGTACTTTTGCAGGAAAGTACAATTTTTTTTGTACAATTGTAAATAGCAATTTGTATTTGGCCATCCAAACCTATAAATTTTAACAATTACTAAATTATACATGTGCACTTGAAGAGCACTTTTTGTCATAATTTTAATAAAACTAATAAAACTAATAAAACTCTTAAAATTTAAGTTTTAAACTTGCTCTTGGAGATGGCCCATGACAAGATATCAGGACCAAACAAAATCAAGATATTTTAAGCGAAGCAACAAAGAAAACATGTAATGATCCATAACTACAGTAACACAATCTCTCCACAAGGACTGGAAAGAGGAAAAAAAATATTAATTGTAGTGGTTGATCCCATGATAAGCTTTACTTAGGTGTTATGTTGCAAATGAGTGAAAAATTAACTCCATGTATTATTCTAAATAGGCAATTTAACTCTATGTGATAAATAAAAGAGCAAAATACCTCTCTGTGATATCCTAAATAGGCAAAATAACTCCTTCTGAAAAAAGAAACACATTGTTTTCCTCTAAATTGCTTATTAATTCATATCACAGGGAGTTAAATTGCTCAATATTTTATTTCACATGGAGGTATATTGCCTATTTTTATATCACGAAGAGGTAAATTGCTCATTATTTAATTTCACAGGAAGTAATATTGTCTATTTTTATTTCACAGGAAGGTAAATTGCCCATTAGACATATCACAGAAAATTAACTTGAAAAAAAACTTGTTGCAAATTGCAATTATACTTTTTAAACCAATAAAATCACAAGTTAGATATTATGTTGCAAATTGGAACGAATGTTTCCGAGTATTTGAAGCCAATATAAAGATATTCAAATTACTCTTTTTCGTTACCTCGTTATAGAGGTGTAAATGAACGCAGCAGTGATGAAAGATTGATTTTTTTTTTAAATTTTTTTTTAACACGAAATGATATTTGAAATTGGTTTAAATGTTAAACGAATCAGTAGTTCGAATGAGTTTTTATCAAATACTTAGATATCTTGCAATTTATATATTCAACCTCAACTTTAATCGAATTTCAAAAGTGATCCGGCAATCAACATATGTTGTACTAGTTTGGTTTATTATGTTTAGTGAACCGAATTCGTGCAACTTTGCCTGATTGAACAATCGAATTGAATGTATGAGTAATTCATTTTAACTTCTATTCCTCTTAAGAAACAATATCACGAACTCTTTTTTAAAAAAAAAATAAAAAGTTCAGCCATATCACTAACTCAATCGCCAAAGAAAATGCGTTCATGTAATATGTCCAATAGTGCTTTGAAATAAATTAGCTCACAAAATAAAAAAATAAAAAAATAAAAAAATAAAAAATTTGTGTCCAATATCACTAAAGCAGGAGGATAGAATCGTGAATTTTGTTATGAAATCATGTGCCCACTTGCGACTATACTAGCTAGAAAGTAAAAACCACATCTCTAAGAAGTAAGAAGGCCAATAACTTTGGGGTAAATGTTCAAGGTTCAATTCATGTTCAAGGTTTAGATTGCAACGCATAAGTTAAAATAAATTACTCATATATTCAATTATACTGTTCAATCTGGCAAATTTGCATGAATTTGGTTCACTAAACACAATAAATCAAACTAGCTAGAACAACATATATTGATTCTCTGTCGATTAAAGTTGGGGCCGAATATATAAGTTGTAATATATCGGATTTTTGGCACTTTCTACCTTGAAATTATAGAGTTTTGGTATTTTGCATCCTAACTTAAAAGTTTTGGCACTTTGCACCCTGAAAATATAATTTTGTTGGCACTTTGCACCCTAGTGTGTGTTTTGAAAGAAAAATTCATTGATTGAAGGGTATAATAATTATTTTAGAATATTTTTGGCACTTTTCACCCTAAAAGTATAGATTTTGACACTTTGCACTCTGAAATATAGAATATAGTCACTTTGTACCCAAAAAATATAATTTATGTCATTTTCAACCTCGACTTGATATGATAATCTAAATTATATAAATTACATGCAATACAATAATATGTTAGATATGTAAACGTGTATTTTAAATATAAAGTGAATAATCTAGATGATACTTGAAAATAAAATGAAGAAAATATCTTTTTTTTTTAATCTAAATTTATTGAGAGAGAATGTTAAAATAAGTTATTGTAAAGTAAAATAAATTTAGAGTAACAAGTTTATGATTGTTGTATATAGAATGATCATTTTATCTCCACGTCGCCGACATTCATGAGTTTTTTTTTTTTTTTTTGAAAAATACATTAGGATGCAAAATGTCATACAAATTTTATTTTTAGGGTGGAGAGTGCCAAAAAAATTTAAATTGGGGTGTAAAAAAGTTTAATATTTTATAATTTTAGGGTGCAGAATGTCAACATTCTAGACGAAGCATATGGGGTGTTTTTGTCTTTCGATGTCAGGGATAAAATTGTCATATCAAAAGTAAAATGTGAACAAATACTTGCAATTTTGACATTTGAAACACATTCTCTTATATAGAGGGTGTATTTGACATTTACTTAATATCACAGGGGAGTTTTTAGAAATTAAAATAACACATGAAATTTTTTAAGAGTTAAACAAGGCATTGGACATATTTTTGTCTTCCGCTCTATTAAGCTTCTTCAAGAATTGATACAATACCAACTTGGAAAGTACAAAGAATTAACTTGCCTAATTTCTGTGAAAAATAGTTGTTTGATTATTATTTAAAAAATTTCAAATCGTGGTTTGATTGTCTATTAATAATAACGCAATTCAAGGATTAGTCCTTCTTTGTGTTGAATTATACTTTTTAAATTGCTAGTGTTATTGTCTATTAATTATAACACAATTCAAGGATTAGTTCTTCTTTGTGTTGACGTATACTTGCTAGTATTAATGTAGAAGTATATACTAGATTTTGTTTTTTAACTTGTCATTTATATTAAATATTCTAGTAGAATTTAAGTAAGAGTATATATGTCTGCACAAAAAATTTTAAAAAAATTCGACTGAACTATATGAACACAACAATAATGTAACACATTATTTTATATCATCATATAAAAAAAAAAAAAAACATGTATTTTTTTGGAGGGAGAAGTTGCTTTATATTATAGTGCTAATGTCAATTTATCCACTGTGATTGTCATAATTTCAATTTATTTCTTCCTATAATTTAAAAATAAAGCAATTTATCCCATCTGAAATCTTAATAGAATTTAAGTAAAGATATATATTCAAGGACGAATTTAGGGCCCTGGCTTTTTTTTATTTTTTATTACTGTGGTACTATATATTTTTAAATCATATAATTAGTAGAGTTACTACATGGACTATTTTTCTCTTATTTATGAGATGGGACAACTCCCCATGGACCAAGCCCAATACTAACATTAAGAATTGTAACAAAGAGAGAAAGTGCATGAAAAATATTAAAGTAGCAATTTACCTCATTGAATCGGAGAGTGTAAGTCGCTCATCGAAATTGAGAGTGGGCATGAAAAATATTTATTATAACATAAAGAAAAAGTGCAACATTTATCATATAATCATGACACAGGAGAAAAAATGCCACATAGAAGATCGTATACGTGTATTAAAGAGATAAAGTGAAATATTTATAAGATCGTAAAATACATAACGATCCATATTTTATTTGTGAAAATAAAATCGATCTCCTATAAATTAATGGAAGTATATTTTATTTGGGTAGGAGAATTTCGATCTTGTCATATGACTCATATGGTAAAATAATAGTGTGTTTTATTATTCAATTTTTAAACGAGATATGTCGCAATAAAAAAAAAACAAATATTAATATTGTGAAATTGAGAGCACTAAAATTTATAGTACTGTTTTTTACTTGAAGTAGCTTCAATTTTACATTGCAATAAGATTCAAACTATTTGTAAACGGATTATTTAACCATTCAGGCAATATTTTCATAATTTAATTTACGCATCCTCGCAAATACAAACAGATTTTTCGCCATGTTTCCTGGCAATAATATTGATGTCGCATTGGCCTTTACCACTCGGACAGATATAATTGCAATCCTTGTCCCACCGGCAAAAATGTATTCTTACCACCCAACTTGCTTCAACGCCATACAAAATACCTTTAACAATTGATCCAAACAAAAATGTAAGTATTCAGTAAACCCCTTACACTTGGGGGGAAAATGCAAGATACTCTCTATGTTCTGTTAAACCTGCAAGAAACTATCCTGTGAAATTTTTATTGTGTCAAACTTCCTTTTGTTTTCAAAAATCCTGCAAAGATCACCCAATTTGTAAAAAATATGTCGTTTGGGATCGACATATTTCAAGAAATAATTTTTAAAACACTTCAACTTGGTCCCTACAACTTCACGTGATATATTTTTGAAATGATTTCTTGAAAAATATCGATCCAAAACGACCTATTTTTACAAATTGGGTGTTTTTTGCAGGGTTTTTGAAAAAAAAAAATTTGGCGCAATAAAAATGTCACATAATAGTTTCTTCCAAGTTTAGCATAACACACAGGGGAGTATTTTGCATTTACCCCTACACTTGGCACAATAACCTTGAGTGCTTTTGAGTGTTAACATGTAATTAAGTTATATACTTACATGAATGAATCAGCTAAAATATATATAAAAAAAAAATTAAATACTTACATGACTGAATCAACAAGACTGCAAAAAGATAAGGCAATAAGGTTTTTGAAGTCATCTTCCTAAAATCTGTTGTTCTTAAATTTAATTTTTTGAGGTGAATTCTTGTCGTTGAATTTTGTTCAAAGTTGCATAAGTTTCAACACAATATATATAAGCTAAGAGTGCCATTGTCTTTGCTCTATTTGGCAATACCCCGTGGTGTATGTTGCAGAGAATCAAAAGAATAGATTTGTTGATTAATGTGATTGGGAATTCATGTTTGATTATATATGAAAATAAATCTATATATTAGTTAATTAACAAAACAATCAACCAGTTAGTTTGATTATATATGGCTGATTTAATTAAATCTATATATTAGTTAATTATATATAAGCTAAGAGTGTCCCTCTTATGTTTTTCCCTAATATTAGTCCTTACTACGGTATATTTGTTTTACTTCGGACTTTTTCAGGCTGTAAGTAGAGGTGCGAAGGGCTTTGTCGTCCATTTACTATGATAGTGTTACAATTATATTTCGAATAACAAAAGAAATCATTATAAATATATTTGAAGGGTGTCTTTTGACCCCAATTAGTTGTTTTGATCAAAATCCTAATTTTCTAGAATTTTGAATTCTTTTTAATTCTAAATAATTATATTTTTGGTAATATTCTAAAATCAATTTCATATTTAATTTAAATCCTACGAAAAAGGAATGTTAAAACTAAATTAATAAGTCAAATAATAAATTAATCCTAATCAAATACATATATGATGAGGTGTATATCTTTATAATAATAACAAATTAATCATACCAATATTATGGCCGTAATTTAGGTATAATCACATTTAATTTATATTAGCTGGTAATGTATGATTCTATATATAATTCAATTCTTGGTCATTAATTAATTCTTATTAATTAAGTAATTGCTAAAATTATTAAAAAAATAGTACCCCTTTAATACACTAATAATGGACGTAATTTTGGAAATATTCAGGTCTATCTAATCTAATCTAATTTAATCTATATAATACATACATATATATATATATATAAGATAGGAGAATGGTCTTTGACCCATTTTGACTGAAATTCTTTTTTCTGGTGTTTTTGAATTTCTTTTAATCAAAAAATAATTGTAGTAATTAGTTGGAAACTATGCAATAATGTTAAATCCTGTTATTTTTGGTATATTTTCATTATAATTAAGAAGGAAGTTTCATTCAGTTACAAAAGAAAATCATTTAGTTGCAATTCTATTTTTAAATTTTGAATTTTGGTCAAAAGTTACCATTAATTGTAGTAAATTGACAAGAAATATGCTATTTCACTAAAAGTTTCGGCAATTCATACAATAGATAAATGTAAAAAATTATTATTTATTAACATCATTAAGATTGGACACCACTATAATTAGGAAATTTGATTTAGCAATTAATTAAAATTCTTAACTCATGCCAAAACCTTAGCCGTGATCGATGCTAATTAGTTTATTTTCCCATAACTCTATATAATCCTTATTATCTTTCATTTATATAGTTAAATATTACTCTAATTTCATTGCCCCTCTCAAGTTGTGACCTCACTCTTTCCAGTCATTCGACAATCTTTTTTTAAATTTGTATTTATTTGGTAAGTTTTAACTTTTTGATAATATGGATATTTTAAGAGAATCTTCCTTTGATTTAAGACATCAATAGGCTTGAAATTCATTATTGGTTTTTATTTTCTTTTATTATGTATTATTAGTCGCTGTATTTTTCTTATACGTTTGCATTAATATGTGAACATTATTATAGTACAAAAGAAAATCATTTAGTTGCAATTCTATATTTAAATTTTGAATTTTGGTCAAAAGTTACCATTAATTGTAGTAAATTGACAAGAAATATGCTATTTTACTAAAAGTTTCGGCAGTTCATACAATAGATAAGTGTAAAAAATTATTTTTTATTAACATCATTAAGATTGGACACCACTATAATTAGGAATTTTTATTTAGCAATTAATTAAAATTCTTAACTCATGCCAAAACCTTAGCCGAGATCGATGCTAATCAGTTTATTTTCCCATAACTCTATATAATCCTTATTATCTTTAATTTATATAGTTAAATATTACTCTAATCAAATTGCCCCTCTCAAGTTGTGATCTCACTCTTTCCAGTCATCCGACAATCTTTTTTTAAATTTGTATTTATTTGGTAAGTTTGTTTGTGTATATTATTATTATTTTAATCACATATTTCTTTCTTTTTGGATTAATCGATTTTAACTTCTTGATAATATGGATATTTTAAGAGAATCTTCCTTTGATTTAAGACATCAATAGGCTTGAAATTCGTTATTGGTTTTATTTTCTTTTATTATGTATTATTAGTCGCTGTATTTTTCTTATACGTTTGCATTAATATGTGAACAATATGAAATTGATTATGATTATTTCTTAATTTTATTAATAGGTTTGGAAGAACTTGAATTCTTTGCTGCAAAAAATCTTAATCAAGCAAAATAATGTTTGTAATCTTGGAAGATTGTATTGCTAAAAGGTAATTATTTGATCTTGAATACTTTTTGGCTCCTAGAACTAATATTTATGAAATTTTATTATAAAAGTTTTTAATGTGGTTGACTTAGAAATAAGCCGATACATAAACTTATGAAAGTTTTCATCCTGAAACTTGAATCAAGAAATGAAATTTCAGTTGACATAGAACTTGAACTAAGATATGGAATCACGTTTGCTATTGAAGATATTGGAGCTAGATAGCTCATGTTATTTGAAATACTCACTATAGATATCGAAATTGCATATTGAAAAGGAATTACAGAACTATATAGCTCATGTTGTTGGGGTTTTGGTTTTTGGAAATAACAAAAGTAGAATGTTCATACTTCAGGACTCATACAATTTAGCGTTTGATTCAACTAAATATAAAATAACTATTGCATTATGTGCTCTTTTATGAGATTTTTGTCCATGTAAATGGACTTCGAAATCGAGATTTTACAGTGATCAATTTAGACATAAAATGTTGTTTCCTTGATTCTATCATAATTTAAAAATTACCTACAAGTTTTGTTAAATAAATTTGGTAGGTTGTTTTCTATCTTATTTAAACCACTATTTTTTTATGACATGCAGGTGCATATCATAAGAAAATTAGAAGGCAAGAAGACGTCAAGAAGAAATATGGACATGTAATTCCTTTCACTAGCCTAGATTAAATATGCGTAAAGTAAATTTAAAATAAATCGAATAGTTTAAACTTCTCTATTGATATGGTGAACTATTTTTATATATATCGTAGCAATTCCTTCATTTTAGTTAATTTAAATTGTACTTTGTTATATTCATACATTTTCATTTGTGCAATTTCAAGACTTTATATATCTAAGTCTTCTTGAATTTCAATATAATCAAGTAATTGTCTAACTCAATCAATTGCCCCAAGTTCAGGTTATTGTTTATTCCATCATTTTTCTACTTTCACGTGAATTTTGTTCATAATTTTGTTTGATGATGATAATTCAATTAGAAAATTTAAATTTTATATTTTTTAGTATATATTTTCTATGATTTCACCTAAAGTTTAGAAATACATAAGGAGTTACTCATATTTACTATTATTACGTGAAGCACTTCAAAGCAAGTATAATAGTTGTAAACTTGAAGATTGACAATTAAAATATGTCAATTACTAGATTACTATTTTCCTAAGGTTATTAAATTATATTGCTAGCTAAAGTGATTCATTCATAGTTGGATGCATGCACTCATTAAGTCCATGGGGTGTTCAAATAGTTATGATTTCTTATTAAAATTATATTTAACCATTTATTTTATGTAAATAAATAATAATTTTTCATGTCATATTTTTTCCCTATATGTGAGTTTTGAATAACTCATATTAATTCAAATTATTTTAATGAACATTGTGCGTAGCACGGGATTAAGCTAGTACATATATATTTGAAGGGTGTCTTTTGACCCCAACTGGTTGTTTTGACCAAAATTCTATTTTTCTAGAGTTTTGATTTTTTTTTAATCCTACAAAATTCTGTTGTTGGTATTCTATAAATACTAATGTAATGAAGTTTATTATAAAAGTAATTTATGGATGTAAATTACTGATCTTTTCCAAAATAACTCTTTCTAAAATGAATCATCACTAATTAGGCTAGAATTATTAGGCTAATTAGACGTTAAAAAAAGTTTCAAAACTTTAATTTTGGCTGTCAATATGTTTACATATCAACTAATTAAAGTCAAAATATAATTTCGGTTTTAAATTTTATAATTTCCTAAAAATCAGCCAATTAAATCAATTTATTATAGTTAATTGTTCCCTTAAATTTTGCTATTAATACCGTAAGAAATTGTATATATATATATATATATATATATATATATATATATATATATATATGTGTGTGTGTGTGTGTGTGTGTGTGTGTGTGTGTGTGTAAAACTTAGAGTATGGATGTGTTTGAAGGGTGTGTTTTGACCCCAATTAGTTGATTTGATCAAAATCCTAATTTTCTAGAATTTTGATTTTTTTAATTCTAAAAAATTATATTTTTGTTAATCTTCTAAAATCAATTTCATCTTTAATTTAAATCCTACGAAAAAGGAATGTTAAAACTAAATTAATAAGTCGAATAAGAAATTAATGCTAATCAAATACATTTATGATGAGGTGTATATCTTTATAATAATAAAATATATATTAAACATACCAATGTTATGGCCGTAATTTGGGTATAATCATATTTAATTTATATTAGTTGGTAATTGTATGGTTCTATATATATAATTCAATTCGGGATCATTAACGTAATTAACTCTCATTAAGTAATTACTAAAATTATTTAAAAAATAGTACCCCTTTAATACACTAATAATGGACGTAATTTTGGAAATATTCAGCTCTATTACTTTATATTAGATGGTCAGTTACACGTGTATGAATAATTCAATTATTAGTAATTATTACCTCTCATTAAATAATTGTTTGAATAATTTGCAAAGCCCCCCCAAAAAAAAAAAAAAAAAAACTTTTTAGTATGCATTAGTTCCTAAAAATCATCTACATTCTTTAATCGTCCGACATTTTCATTAAATTTGTAGCTATGTGATACAATTTTTTTTTATTAATTATATAAAGATGGTGAGCTTAAAAAAATAACTATTGTGCTTCTCTATATAATTTTTCTATGTGTACTTTTAATCAATTTTTTGCTTTGTACGTACAAGCACAAGATGATCTTGAATGCCAATATTATTTTTCTTGGAGTAGTAGGCCCATTTAAACAATCACGAATGCACTAAACAAGAAGTGTAAGCTTTTATGATTTCATCATACATATTTAAAATTTTCATTTATGATTCATATGTACGAGTATTGTTTAGTCCTTTTTGACCAATTTGCACCTGCCACAAATGTGTTGAACAAGAAGGTAAGCTTTTTTAATTTCTTATGTTCTCTGAGGTCAATTTCTACAATGAGCTTCATGATGTTAAATTTTTGTTTCATGTGCATATATAATACTATCAATCATAATGCAATTCTTATTTTTTTTCCCACTTATTAATGCGATGATAGGATATTTTCTTAGAAGTAATTAAACAAAAAGGTGCATAGTTATTGTTGCGCATGTTTGTGTAAGTGTTTTTCAGTTTTGAATTAGTTAATCCTTAAATTCATAACAATTTTATTATTTGGAATTTTTATTTTTTGCAGAGCGATACTTTGAACAATTAATCAAAATTTGGATGATGTAGGGAATGAGTGATAATAATGCGCTTCGGCATAGAATTTGGTATTATTGTAAAGTAATTTTCTTAACTTTTGTTTTTTGAGAAAAAAAACTTCTTAAATTCAAAGTGTTTGGAATTTACTTAGCAATAAAAAGTTAGACTTTGAATAATATTTAGAAGATTGTATATATTCTATGTTATTTTATCTATTTAATATTATTACTTTTTCATGTATTTCATCTTGAATCATGATAAATTTGTCAAAAATGCTTTGCATTGTCATTGTTTTGGTTAATACTATATTTTCATATTTTGTCTCTTTTTGTTTCATATTTGATTTAATGTGATTTGATATACATTGATTTCATCTTTTATTTGATTAATTCATTTTGAATTTTCACTTTTTTTATTATGCATTTCTTATAGTTTTTGTTTACAGCTTCTCCTTTTTTTGATTTCATCTAGATTGGTTAGTTTTTTATTAAATTGTTTCATTTTTAATTGTAATAAATTTATATTAAAATTATGTCTTTGTTATATGTGAATGCAATTTTAGTCCCGTGCTATATTCTGATTCCAATGAGTATATTTGTACTCATCTTAATTTTCTAAAATTATGACTAATTGTAATTTTACTTTTAATTTTATATAAATATATTTTATAATTAGAGAAGATGCCAAAAGAAAAATTTATATACTTGATTATGTTGTCATTTTTTTATAGTTACAATGTCATTAGGTAATTTTTTGCAAGAGGATATTCACAAGCTTGAGATATATGGTTTACATGTTTGACATTTATATTAATTAGTTTGATTAACTTAGTTATATCCATTGTAAATTACAATATCCATTGTAAATTTTCAATTATAATTCATATGTACGAGTATTGTTTAGTCCTTTTTGACCAATTTGCACCTGCCACAAATGTGTTGGACAAGAAGGTAAGCTTTTTAATTTCTTATGTTCTCTGAGGTCAACTTCTACAATGAGCTTCATGATGTTAAATTTTTGTTTCATGTGCATATATAATACTATCAATCATAATGCAATTCTTACTTTTTTTCCCACTTATTAATGCGATGATAGGATATTTTCTTAGAAGTAATTAAACAAAAAGGTGCATAGTTATTGTTGCGCATGTTTACGTAAGTGTTTTTCAGTTTTGAATTAGTTAAGCCTTAAATTCCTAACAGTTTTATTATTTGGAATTTTTATATTTTGCAGAGCGATACTTTGAACAATTCAAAATTTGGATGATGTAGGGAATGAGTGATAATAATGCACATCGGCTTAGAATTTGGTATTATTGTAAAGTAATTTTCTTAACTTTTGTTTTTTGAGAAAAAAAAACTCCTTAAATTCAAAGTGTTTGGAATTTACTTATCAATAAAAAGTTAGACTTTGAATAATATTTAGAAGATTGTATATATTCTATGTTATTTTATCTATTTAATATTATTACCTTTTCATGTATTTCATCTTGAATCATGATAAATTTGTCAAAAATACTTTGCATTGTCATTGTTTTAGTTAATACTATATTTTCATATTTTGTCTCTCTCTTTTTTTTTTTCCATATTTGATTTAATGTGATTTGATAACATTGTTTTCTTTTATTTGATTAATTCATTTTGAATTTTCATTTTTTTATATTATGCATTTCTTATTTTTGTTTACAGCTTCTCCCTTTTTTGATTTCATATAGACGTACTGGTTAGTTTTTTACTAAATTTTTTCATTTTTAATTGTGATAAATTTATCTTAAAATTGTGTCTTTGTTATATGTGAAAGCAATTTTAATCCCGTGCTATATTCTGATTCCAATGAGGATATTTTTACTAATCTTAATTTTCTAAAATTATGATTATTTGTAATTTTACTTTTAATTTTATATAAATATATTTTATAATTGGAAAGATGCCGAAAGAAAAATATATATACTTGATTATGTTGACATGTTTTTTTATATTTACAATGTCATCAGGTAATTTTTTGGCAAGAGGATATTCACAAGCTTGAGATATATGGTTTACATGTTTGACCTATATATTAATTAGTTTGATTAACTTAATTATATCCATTGTAAATTACAATAACTTTTTTTACTCATATAGATTTTTTTTTTTTTTTGGTTTTTTATTGTTAAGTGGAAATTTAGATAACCATACATACATTTATCTCAAGTGTGAATGTATTTATCTCGTGATATTGAGTGTTGAATGCCTACATTCTTATATGAACTAATTAGTTGAAGTTGATATAATGAAAATTGAGATTTGACATGTTATGAAACAACCTATTAACAAATTCAACTTAATAAATTAGATATTATTTATAATCATCTATATACTCAACAGAAAAATAATGTGAATTGTAGAATTCTCATATAATAATAATTCAAACATTTAAAGTACTCAAGTTGCAATTATTCACAAATGTGGATATAGTAATAATGCAAACAAACATAATTTTTATTTTATTTCAAGATACGAATTGTATATTAATTTTGATTTGTGCATAGCATGGGTTGTAGGCTAGTATATAAATAAGATCCACGATTATTTCAAAGCACTATTGGACACATTACCTGAACGCATTTTCTTGGCGATTGAGTTAGTGATATGGCTGATTATTTCTTTATTTTTATTTTATTTTATTTTTTATTTTTTATTTTTTTGAAAAGAGTTCTTGATATGGTTTCTAAGAGGAACATAAGTTCAAATAAATTACTCATATATTCAATTATACTGTTCAATCTGGCAAATTTGCATGAATTTGGTTCACTAAACACATTAAATCAAACTTGAACAACATATATTGATTCTCTGACGACTTTTGAAATTCGATTAAAGTTGGGGCTGAATATATAAGTTGTAATATATCGTATTTTTGGCACTTTGCACCCTGAAATTATAGAATTTTGGTACTTTGCATCATAACTTAAAAGTTTTGACACTTTGCACCCTCGTGTGTGTTTTGGAAGAAAAAATTATTAATTGAAGGGTATAATAGTTATTTTCAAATATTTTTGGCACTTTGCACCCTAAAAGTATAGATTCTGATACTTTGCACTCTGAAATATAGAATATAGGCACTTTGCACCCAAAAAATATAATTTCTGGCATTTTAACCCTGACTTGATATGATAATCTAAATTATATAAACACATTCTCTTTTATAGAGGGTGTATTTAACATTTACTTAATATCACAGGAGGGTTTTTAGAAGTTAAAATAACACATGAGATCTTTTAGTAGTTAAACAAAGCATAGGAGATATTTTTGTTTTCCGCTCTATTAAGCTTCTTCGAGAATTGATACAATACCAACTTGGAAAGTACAAGAATTAACTTGCCTAATTTCTGTGAAAAATAGTTGTTTGATTATTATTTAAAAATCGTTGTTTGATTGTCTATTAAGAATAACGCAATTCAAGGATTAGTCCCTCTTTGTGTTGAATTATACTTTTTTAATTGCTAGTGTTATTGTCTATTAATTATAACACAATTCAAAGATTAGTTCTTCTTTGTGTTGACGTATACTTTTTAATTGCTAGTGTTAACGTAGAAGTATAAATACTTCTAGAATTTATTTTCTAACTTGCCATTTATATTAAATATTCTAGTAGAATTAAGTAAGAGTATATATGTCAAAAAAATTGAAAAAAATTCGAGTGAACTATATGAACACAACAATAATGTAACACATTATTTATTTCACCTCTATTACTTAAAAAATACCATGTATTTTTTTTTGGGAGAAGTTGCTTTATATTATAGTGCTAATGTCAATTTATCCATGTTGGTATAAATTAGAGAAGGTTTTGAAGATGACAAAAATGCCATAATGATTTTGAAGATCAAAAGGTTAAGTCATCAACTAAGAACAGCTTAATGAAACCTATCTCAAGGTTCTGAAGCGAAGTAACCGAATCAGTCGAGTGAGATATCAGATTGGTTATCATCAGCCGAGTCAAGATAGAAGTTTTCATTCTTGAATAAGCCGAGTAACCATCAGCAGAGTGATCATCAGAAGAGTGATCATCAGCCGGGCGTTCCTGTTGGATAAGGATGAAGATGAAGAGTACTGAAGACAATAAGTAAAGGGAGGTTTTGATGATTGCCAAAACTTAAAATCCGCTAAGTAAAAATTAACTTAGCTGATATCCCTTAGAAGAATTTTTGACTAAGTTAAGAAGACATCAGAAGAGTCAAAATTCAAGGTCCAGAAGACTACTGATCTGCTGAAAGAAAGAAATCAGACTGATGAAGATCAGCCGAACCAAATCAGATTTGTTCAAGTTTTGGATCAGCTTCGTTCATCATCAGACTTGCACTTTCGATCAGCCAAGTGGAAAGGATCAATAAGTTTGCCCAACGGTAATAAATGCCCTGGAAGTAATAAATGCTGAAGTACAAGGTTATTAAAGACAAATGATTGAAGAAAGACCTCGTATCAGCTTGGTGCATTTAATGATGCCTGCATAAAAGTACTGTAGACAGTACATACACTGTGCAGAGAGCCGTTCGCGGAAATTAAGGACCAGTACCCGAGGATTTTGAATTCTGTCTCACTTCAACGGACATTTTTCAAACCTACGAGTATAAATAGCTAAAAGAGACAAAGAGAAAAGAACAACACAATCTCTGAGAAGAAATCCGAAGCAAAATCTCTTAAGTCTGAAGAACAGCTCACTCATCAGCTCTGTCATTTGTTGACTGAAGCCGAAGTTGAAGATCGAAGAAAAACACATTTTTCTGAGTGAAAAACTGTTAGAGTGTTGTGAGAAGTAGATATCCATCTTTGTGAGAAGTAGATATCCATCTTCTTATATTTGGCATGATAGATTAGGACATTTAAATTTTGGTTCTGTTAAACGGATGATGAATTTAAATCTAATCCCCTAACATGAAATAAACCATAAAGACAAATGTCACATTTGTGTTGAAGCAAAACAAGAAAGAATGCCATACCAATTGGTTCAAAGGCAATCTGAAATACTTGATTTGGTTCATACGGACATTTGTAAATTCAATGGAATTTTAACTAAAGATAATAAGAAATATTTTATTACTTTTATAGATGATTGCAGTAGATACGGTTATGTTTATTTGTTAGAACATAAATTTGAAGCACTTGAAAAATTCGTAACGTTTAAAAATGAAGCCGAAACTCAAACTGGTAAGAAACTCAAACGATTAAGATCAGATAGAGGTAGAGAATATGAGTCTAATTTGTTTGAAGAATTGATAGAAATAGTGTCCTGCAAGCCAGCTGTATGGCGAGCATTTATTGTAATAAATAAGGAACTATTCAATTTTGATTAATAAATGCACTTTATTAAATGGTCAACTTTATCTTATGTAATAATTATCTGCGCATAAGGATAGAAGTCCTTAGATCACAGGGCTATGGGACAACCCGTGGAAAGATCTCCAAGGCCGTGATCTAGAAAATATTCAAGAGTCGTAGAATCCAATCGAGATGGGACATCGTTGGATTCGGTTAGACTCTCAACAGGAGGACGCTGGGGTCCACGAGCGTGACTGGGATAGTCGATACACATAAGTGGGTGGCTTGCTGGGATGGCAAGCGCACTGAATACCCCAATAAGGAAATAACTCACCATGGAAGCGGTAGTCGCATATCGGGGTTGAAGTTATTCCTATTTGCAATAGTATACGAGGAACGATCCCTAACTACTTGAGGTGATAGGGTTTATCTGATACGAGAACGTCTATGCTTTGATATGAGTTCCGACTGACTGGGATATCCAGAAAGTCTCTGTGGACTCATATTGGGCATAGAGGAACTCGTATGCAGATTCATATCATCAACAAAGGATCTGTTGACCCGACTTGATAGGTTGAGAAATTCTCCTATGGATTTCTGTGAGAAATTAATTCTGGTAAAATCCTTGGCCAAGGTATCTGACGACTTTATGTAAGTAGCTCATAAAGATTAAGTCAAAGAGAATTTCTTTCGAGACCAGAATATATAAGGTCAAGACAATATTAAAGGGAGACCGATGAAAGACCATACCCTTAAGTCTCGACTGGGAGATTGATCGATGGAGAGATTATGTCGTATATGGAAATTGTAAATGATAAAAGGTTCACTGAATTAATTCACCAGTGATTGGGCTCCATGGGCTTGTGGCTGGACATCGACCGTGGAGTGTGGGAGAATTCCCAAATTAGCAGGGGTCCTAATTTTGGAATGATCAATCGACAGAGTGTTCGATTGATTTAGAGTAAATCTTACTCGAATAATTAAATAATATTTAATTATAACCCACGGTCAATTATGTGGTGAACCTACGGGGGCATACCCAATACACATGAAGCGAAAGCGAGGAAAAAGGACAACCGAGTCGACTGGGTCAAAATCGACTGGGTCGATTATATGGATGGGTCGACTGGGTCGACCCATGTGGAACTAAAATGGATCCAATTGGAGTTGGATCAAGATTATGAATTAAATTGAAATTTAATTTATGAGTAAATTAATTAAGATGGATTTAATTGATTGATGGAATAATTAATTAGACTTGGAGTCTAAATTAAGTAATTGGGAGATGAATTAATTAATTGGGCTATTTAATTGGCAAATTAAATAAAACCTTGAAAGATTAATTAAAGTGGGCCATGAATTAATTAGAAGACTTAGTCTTCTAATTAGAGAGGGCCATGTCCCATGTAGGAGAGATAGTATCCTAATCCTAGAAGGATTAGGTTAAAGAGATATCTATAAATAAGAGACTAGGTCTCATATCTCATATATAACTCTACAAGCAAAAATTGAGCAAGAGCAAAAATTCTCTCCCCTCTCCCAGTGCAATCGGCCGAACCCTTCTTCCCTGTGGAAGAAATTTTTCGTTTTCGATTTTAGTTCCCAAGTCGTTCTTAAATCCTAGATATTAATATACCCTATGTTCTAGTCGATTAGGTTATATTATTTTCGTGATATTGTGGTGTATCAACTCGTAGAGGCGCAACACGTGGGGCGCTGCTTGCAGGCTTTTGGATCGACTTGTCCGAGGGAGAAAAACACGACCTTGCCGAGCCACTTGGATTTGCAAGGAGACAGGTATAATTTGGATCTAATTATTCTTGTCGTTATTATACACCTAGAGATTATCCTGGCAAGATTCTGTAAGAGGTCCTATAAAATTTTAATTTCCGCTGTGCCTAGGGCTGTTTATCTTACCGAATCCCAACAAGAATATTGCCGAAATTTTGGCATTATTCACGAAGAGACTCCTCCATATTCCCCTTCGTCAAATGGGATAGCAGAACGAAAGAATAGAACTTTTAAAGATATGATTAATAGTTTGCTTTTGAATTCTGGATTGCCTAAATTTATGTGGGGAGAAGCTTTGAATACGGCTTGCCATATTATGAATAGAGTTCCTCTAGAACATAATGAAAGCACTCCGTTTGAATTCTGGAAAGGTAGAAAACCTAGTTTAAAATACTTTCGTGTGTGGTGCTGTCTTGCAAAAGTTCTAGTTCCAGAACACAAAAGAAAGAAACTGGGTCCAATGACTGTTGATGCAATCTTTTTGGGTTGTGTGGAAACAAGCTATGCTCTCAGGTTTCTGGTTATTAAATCAGAAATTCCTGGCATAGATGTTAACACAATAGTTGAATATCGTGATGCTACTTTCTTTGAGGACGTATTTCCCATGAAAACGGGAATACTTAATTACAAAAGCCAGGTTGTTGCCAAAGTGTTTAGGCAAAAAGAGGGAATAGATTTTTTCGATACATATTCCCCTATTGCTCGTTTGACTACAATCCGGGTGCTAATTGCACTTGCTTCTATATATGATTTCCCGATTCACCAGATGGATGTTAAAACAGCATTCCTATACGGTGATCTCGAGGAGGAAATCTATATGGATCAGCCAGAGGGATTTGTAGCTTCTGGAAATGAGCGAAAAGTTTGTAAGCTTGTTAAATCACTATATGGTTTGAAACAAGCTCCTAAACAATGGCAAGAAAAGTTTGATAAAACTATTTTATCTTTTAGCTTTGTTGTAAATGATAATGATAAGTGCATTTACTGTAAAGTTAAAGGTGATAAATGTTTTGTCTTATGTCTGTATATTGATGATATTCTATTGATTGGATCTAATATTGAGATAATAAATGAAACCAAGTCATTCTTAAAGAGTAAGTTTGAAATGAAGGATATGGGTGTGGCAAATGTTATTCTTGGACTCAAGTTGACTCGGTCAACTGAGGGTGTAGCAGTTTATCAATCTCACTATGTTGAGAAGATAATTGAGAAATTTGGCTATAAAGAATGTAAAATTGCCAAAACAACATATGATCCTTCAGTAGCTCTCTTTAAAAATGAATGTGGTGTTCCTGTATCTCAATTAAGATATTCAAAAATTATTGGAAGCTTGCAATATCTGGAAAATGGCACGAGACCAGACATTTCGTTTGCAGTCTCGAAGTTAGAAAGATATACAAGTTGTCCAAATCGAACCCATTGGGAAGCTACTAACCGGGTTCTTAGGTATCTGAAGGGCACAGTATCACTATCTCTTCAGTATGGCAGGTTCCCTGTAGTACTTGAAGGGTATAGTGACGCTAGCTGGATAGCCAAGAACTCCGGAAGTAATGTGTATACGGGGTACGTTTTTACCCTTGATGGGGGCGCTGTCTCCTGCAAGTCAACCAAGCAAACCTTGGTGACTCGGTCTACATTTGAGGCCGAATTATGTGCTTTAGACATGACAGGGACTGAAGCTGAATGACTACATGGGTTATTGATCCAATTACCCGTGGTTAGCTTGCCTCTTCCAGCATTCATGGTGCATTGTGATTCTCAAACCACAATTGCAAAGATTAAAATCCAAAAATATAATCAAAAGACCAAGAGACACATCCAATTTAGACTAAAGTCAATAATGGAACTTGTGTCTGATAGGGTCATAGTCGTTGACTCTGTTGGTACCAAAGACAATGTGGCTGATCTTTAACTAAAGGACTTGAGTTGTCCTTAGTACAGAAATCCAGGCTGGGGATGGGACTGAAAACCCTAAACTGATATACAAGCAGTGGTAACCCAACCTACTACAAAGAAGGTTCAATGTGGTATAAACAAATTGCTGGGTATATAAAGGTTGCTCATAACTAAAACTGATACTAAGTATCTGAGTCTATCCCCTAATATACCTGATAGGAGCTGACTACTGCTAATCTAGTAAGTGTATTAACACTGAATGAGGTCAAGTCTGTAAGACGGGATGCTAGCAGTACATCCTGAGACGCTCAACTAAGTGAATGCAGTTTTTTGGCCGCGACTAGAGGAAATAGGGTTATTCCTCAAATAACATTCATGATACAGGATCGGGACACATGGCCTATCGTGTCAAACCTAAAGATTAACACATAGCAAGTAATGTGTTGTTACCAATGGACTCTACCACTTCAAGGTCCAAATTCAAGGCTTAGATCCATTTGTCCCTGTGGTTGCATAAGTTGGATAACTTAGGCAGTGGTTCAAATCGGAAGGTGCCATTGCTGAAAGCACATTACGGTAACCCTAAAAGATTATTGTTCTGTGGATTTTTGGGGGATTGTTGTAATTATATAGATGGATACCTAATTAAAAGGTTGGAATCCATAGATAAATATATATATAAAGTGGGGAAAACAATTATTTCAAATAAGATATTTGTATGTGGGCTTGTCCCACATTGGTCTAAGACTAATTGGCAAATCATAAAAGACTTGTGAGGAAGTTGAAGAGTTTCAAACTCTTCATTTGTCCCACATTGACTTTTTATATTTGGGTGTACTATTATATATGAACTTAAGTGTTTAGACTTGATATAAGTCTTTACAAAGAGGGTCATATGAATACACCACACGCGCGTCGCCGCCGCTCGCCCGACTGTTGGGATTTGGTAAGAAAAACAGCCCTAGGCACAGCGGAATATAAAAAAATTTTAGGGCTTCTTAAAAAATCTTGCCAGGATATTCTCTAGTTGTATATATATGAATATAATTAAACGATAGTATAAGTTTTCTCGTTTATACTTATCTCCTTGCAAATCCTCGGCTAGCAAGACGAGCTCTGAATTCTGCTCCGGTAAGATCGACCCACACCTATTGAGTAGCGCCCCACATGTTGCGCCTCTACGAGTTGATACACCACAATATATCGAAAATTAATATATCCTAATCAACTGGAACATAGGGTATATTAATATCTAGGTTTTAGAACAACTTTGGAACGAAAATCGAAAACGAAAAATTCTTCCAAAGTGGAAGTATGGTTCGGCCGATCACTAGAGGGAGAGGGAGAGAATTTTTGCTCTTCTTATTTTTCTTGTAGAGTTGTATGTGAGATATGAGACCTAGTCTCTTATTTATAGATATCTCTCATATCCTAATCCTTCTAGGTTTAGGATACTAATTCTCCTACATGGGCCATGGTCCTCTTTAATTAGAAGACCAAGTCTTCTAATTAATTCATGGCCCACATTAATTAATCTTTCAGGGCTTTATTTAATTTCTCAATTAAATAGCCCAATTAATCAAATCATCTCCCAATTAATTAATTCAAACTCCAAGTCTAATTAATTAATTATTCCATTAATTAATTAAATCATAATTAATTAATTTACTCATAAATTAAATTCCAATTTAATTTATAATCTTGATCCAATTCCAATTGGATCCTTTTTCGTTCCACATAGGTCGACCCAGTCACCCACCCACCCAGTCGATTTTGACTCAGTCGACCCAGTCGACTCGTTCGTTCTTGTTTCCTCGTTTTCGCTTCATGTGTATTGTGTATGCCCCCGTAGGTTCACCACATAATTGGCCGCGGGTTATAATTAAATATTATTTAATTACTCGAGCAATTAATACTCTAAATTAATCGAACACTCTGTCGATTAATCATTCCAAAATTAGCACCCCTGCTAATTTGGGAATTCTCCCACACTCCACGGTCGATGTCCAGTCACAAGCCCATGGAGCCCAATCACTGGTGAATTAATTTAGTGAACCTTTTATCATTTATAATTTCCATATACGACATAATCTCTCCATCGATCAATCTCCCAGTCGAGACTTAAGGGTATGGTCTTTCATCGGATTCCCTTTTCTTTTGTCTTGACCTTATGTACTCTGGTCTCGAAATAAATTCTCTTTGACTTAATCTTTATGAGCTACTTACATAAAGTCGTCAGATACCTTGGCCAAAGATTTTACCAGAATTAATTTCTCACAGAAATCCATAGGAGAATTTCCCAACCTATCAAGTCGGGTAAATAGATCCTTTGTTGATGATATGAATCTGCATACGAGTTCCTCTATACCAAACATGAGTCCACAGAGACTTTCTGGCGATCCCCAGTCAGTCGGAACTCATATCAAAGTATAGACGTTCTCGCACCAGATAAACCCTATCACCTCAAGTAGTTAGGGATCGTTCCTCGTATACTATTATAAATATGGAATAACTTCAACCCCGATATGCGACTACCGCTTCCATGGTGAGTTATTTCCTAATTGGGGTATTCAGTGCGCTTGCCATCCCAGCAAGCCACCCACTTATGTGTATCGACTATCCCAGTCACGCTCGTGGACCCCAGCGTCCTCCAGTTCATCGGAGTATACACAACAGTGAGAGTCTAACCGAATCCAACGATGTCCTATCTCGATTGGATTCTACGACTCTTGAATATGTTCTAGATACGGCCTTGGAGATCAGTCCACGGGTTGTCCCATAGCCCTGTGATCTAAGGACTTCTATCCTTATGCGTAGATAATTATTACATAAGATAAATATGACCATTTAATAAAGTGCATTTATTAATCGAAATTTAATAGTTCCGCATTTATTACAATAAATACTAGCCATACAGCTGGCTTGCAGGACACTATTTCTATCAATCTCCCACTTGTCCTAAAGCCAGTCTTTTATGTTCTTGAGTCCCATCTTATGCAGATGTTTCTCAAATGCCTTTTGAGGCAGAGGCTTCGTTAGCGGGTCCGCCGTATTATCTTCTGAGTCGACACGTTCCATCTTAATGTCTCCTCTACCAATGATATCTCTTATCACATGGTATCATCTTTGTACGTGCTTGGATTTCTGATGAGATCTCGGTTCCTTTGCTTGCGCTATTGCCCCATTGTTATCACCGAAGATAGTAATGGGCTCAGCGATGCTAGGTATCACATCCAATTCCTGGATGAAGTTCCTCATCCAAACACCTTCCTTTGCTGCATCACTCGCAGCAATGTATTCTGCTTCGGTGGTTGAATCCGCGGTTGTTTCCTGCTTGGAGCTCTTCCAGCTAACCGCACCACCATTGAGGCAGAACACGTATCCTGATGTCGACTTGAAGTCGTCTACATCACATTGGAAGCTCGAGTCTGTATAGCCTTCCAATTTCAATTCTCCTCCACCGTATACCAAGAACAATTCCTTAGTCCTTCTCAGGTACTTCAGAATTGCCTTTACGGCTATCCAGTGCTGCTCACCTGGATCAGACTGGTAGCGAATTGTAACGCTTAAAGCGTACGCTACGTCTGGTCTCGTACATAGCATACCATACATTATGCTTCCTATCGCGGATGCATATGGTACTCGAGACATATTGCTTCTCTCTTCTGGCGTCTTTGGGGCCTTAGACTTAGAGAGTGCAATTCCATGTCTCATTGGAAGCAATCCTCTCTTGGATTCTTCCATACTAAATCTTTTCAAGATTTTATCTATGTACTGGGATTGGGAGAGGCCCAGCAGTCCTTTTGATCTATCTCGGTAGATCCTTATACCTAGTACAAAGGATGCTTCTCCCATATCCTTCATCGAGAATTGTGTAGATAACCATGCTTTAGTTTCGGACAATGCTTTCACATTGTTTCCAACGAGAAGAATGTCGTCAACGTAAAGCACCAAAAATTCAACTGTACTCCCACTGATCTTCTTGTACACGCAAGGTTCGAACATGTTCTTGATGAATCCAAAAGTTTGGATTGTCTCATCAAAACGAATGTTCCAACTTCGGGAAGCTTGCTTCAGTCCATAAATGGACCTCTGGAGTTTGCACACCTTGTGTTCATCTCCTTTCGATGCATATCATTTTGGTTGCTCCATGTAGATCTCCTTATCAATGTCCCCATTGAGAAAGGCAGTCTTTACATCCATCTGCCATATCTCGTAGTTATACCACGCAGCTATGGCCAGCAAGATCCGAATGGATTTGGGCATTGCGACGGGCGAGAAGGTCTCCTCAAAGTCGATACCTGGTCTTTGAGTGTATCCTTTTGCCACTAGCCGCGCCTTGTAGGTTATTACCTCTCCGTTCACTCCAAGCTTTCGCTTATAGATCCACTTGCAACCCATGGGAGCCACTCCCACTGGTGGATCTACCAAGGCCCAGACCTTGTTTGAGTGCATGGAGTCCAGTTCGGATTCCATGGCTTCGCGCCACTTTCCCGAGTCTATGTCTAGCATAGCCTCTTCGTAAGTCCTTGGGTCGGTTAGAGACTGTCCAGTCTCATGCAGCAGACCGTAGTACCTCTCGGGTTCTCTACGTTGTCTTTCTGACCTACGAAGTATCGGTGTACTTTTTGGTGCACTTTCATGCTCATGTTCTCCCACTGCCTGTGGTGACGGGTCAGCTCGATCGACCTCTAAGGCCTTTTCAGCTTCAGTGACCTCATCTAGTTCTACGTTATTTTCTTTCTTGTCCACCAAGAAATCTTTCTCCAAGAAGTGAGCGTTCCTCGAGACAAACGTAGTTTGTCTTGTAGGATCGTAGAACTCGTATCCTATTGAGTTTTCCGGATACCCCACGAATTTGCACAAAGTGGATTTAGTTTCCAATTTATCTCCCACTAGCTTTTTAACGTAAGCGGGAGATCCCCATATGCGCATGAATGCGTATGAGGGTGCCTTGCCAAACCATAGTTCGTATGGTGTCTTTTCTACGGATTTAGAAGGTACTATGTTTAGTATCTTCGTTGCCGTGAGGAGGGCATGTCCCCAAAATGAAAGAGGAAGGTCAGTGGCAGTCATCATGGATCGAACCATGTCCATCAAAGTTCGATTCCTTCTCTCTGCTACTCCATTTAATTGGGGTGTTGCAGGAGGAGTCCACTGCGATAATATTCCAGCTCTACAAGATAATTCAGAAATTCGTTACTAAGAAATTCCCCACTTCGGTCAGAACGAAGAGCCTTTATCGTATGACCAAGTTGATTCTCTACTTCCATCTTGAATTCTTTGAATCGCTCAAAGGCTTCAGACTTGTGTTTCAACAAGAACACATATCCATAACGACTAAAGTCGTCAGTGAAAGTGATGAAGTAGTCATAGCCACCTCGGGCGCTTTTTCTTAGTGGTCCACATACGTCAGTATGTATTAAGTCCAATGTTTGCTTGGCTCGCTCAGGGTTTCCCTTAAATGGCAACTTAGCCATTTTACCCTTTAAACATGGTTCACATGTTGGCATTTCATCAATGCGATTGATTTCAATCGCGCCAGATGATGCTAACTTTTGAATCCTAGACTTAGATATATGTCCAAGTCGAGCGTGCCATAATTGGGCAGATATTTCATTATCTTGTTTCCTTTTGTTTTGTTGTACGTGCATGACTAACTTAGGCGGTTTTATGATGTAAAGTCAATATTTCAATGTACCAAACGAAAAATTAAAACAGGAGCTTTTATAAAATCAACTCTATTCATTAACATGAATAAAAGTTTTTCATTAAATAACTAGGTACATGAATGAAAGTTTCCTAATGACTTTATCAAACCACCTAAATCTACTTTTGCCTACGGCCTTGGTAGCAGCTTCAGTTCCATTGCCTTATTCAAGGATCCAATCCTCAGGCTCCAGTTTCCTTAATGCTCCCATCACCTACAAGGATGAGAACTCCAGTCAGTGTCTAACACCAAAAAATGCACAGTTAATTGTTAAATTAACTTCAACAAGGAATATACCTGTTCGAACTCTCCAGAGGTTCGAATTTAATCCTTTCCTTTGACCTTGTGCAGTAAGGAGCTCTGGCTTCCATTTGTCTTGGTTTTGAACGCCGCCCAGTCTTTTCGCCAACCCTTGCTTTCTTTCCAAAAGAAGCTTCGTGTTCCTCGAGCATTTGTCGCAGGACATGCACAGTGATCTCTCGCCTCTGGAGATTCAAGTCCGCGATAAATCTGTCATATGATCTAGGAAGAGATTGTAGAATAAGATCTACTCGAAAATCATTGTCCATCACGACACCCATATCATCGAGTTCAGACAGAAGTCGAATCATCTTGTGTACGTGGATTCCGACAGGAGTTTCCCTTCTCTTTCTTGCTTGCAAGAGTTCCCTCGTGATCGCGAATCTGCGACGACCATCTCTAATCCCATAAAGGAATTTGAGATTCGAGAGAATCTCTTTCGCGGATGCCATATGCTCATGTTGCAAACGCAGATCAAGTGACATATATTCCAACATGTATTCACGAGCTAAGCCATCATCCAATTTCCATTTGGTGATGCTTTTACGGAGCTCATCAGGAACGTCATGTGAAATAGTAATGGGTGGTGGCACAGACAAAACATAGGATATGTTTTCAGCTTCAAATAATCCATTCAAATGATGCGTCCAGAAATGCAAGTTGGGTCCAGTTAAAATATTACGTTCAAGTGATGAGATGGACAAATCTCTAAGTGCTCTAAGCTCTTTTGACATCATATCTATAAAATGACGAGAGAAGAAATAAATACACGAAAGATTAATTTAAAATGCACAATTTACAAACATGGTTTTTATTTGTAAATTACTCCCACTATTTTAATCAAAATCTTATGCCCCCACATAAGTTTCGGGAATTTAAAATATCCTAGCGGGCTTAAGGCCCAAATGCAATCTCCTAGTACCCACGACTCGTTGGCCATACTATTTAATCCACTTGGTGGTCGATTACGTCGACGGTTAACCATCGCAGCTAACCCTTAAGTTCATTTAGCCTCGGTTTTCGATATGGACCCACGACTCGTGAGACATCCATACTTACTAGCGTTAAATCATGTCCAATACTCGTGGAGAGAAATAGTTCAATCTTAGACGCCCCACGACTCGTGAGACAGCGCCTAAAACCTTGCTATCCCCTCCCTTGGCACTAAACTCGTGCATCGAGGCAATAGACATATCATCTTCCTATAGCTCGACCCACGACTCGTGAGACATCGAGATATATTCGTACAATATGCCTAAGACCTAGTAATTGGATAGGCTCGGACCATAGACACTATTCATATGCGCCCGTTATTCGATTTAATATTCTAATTGAATTTTAAGTTCAATTGGAGGTTTCTAAGTGTGCGAGGTCTCATCAGATTATGCTTATCTTGTTTACGTTTTCTATCCTAAGCATGCATCTCGTACATCAAAGAATAATTTGCGAAAAAGTAAGCATTCATCACCTAGCAAGATATGATTGGTCGATTGTCCATCCTATGCGATCCATCACGAGCCACGTGATGAATCAATTGGTCAGTCTAGGGTGAAAATTAAATGTCCTAACTATTACTATTTTTCAAACCCATACATCATGGGCCTTCTTGTAATATCCAGCTTGATTGGGTCTCCATGTAATGAATTGGGCCTCCATGTCCTCCAAGGTAAATGGGCCTCCATGTGGATCTCCAAGTCTTCATGAGGTCTTCTCGGCTCCAAGCCTAATCTAAGCCTAGCTTACATAATTTAAATGGTCCTATTCTATTACATTTGTTTGCGCAAGCAAGGGCACCAATCAGGCCCATTTAATTACAACCCATAAAATAAATAAACCAAAAAACTACACAGGGCTTAAGGGCAAAATCGACCAATCCACATATTCACACAAGAACATGCATAAATTCACATAGGGGCAATAATGTAAATTTACTGGCTTCATTAATTTTAATTCGCAAAAATTCATCCAAGTTAATTAATTTTGAATTAACAATTAACCTCTAAGATTAATTAGCTCTTACTTGAGCTCCAAGTAATCTATAATTCTTGTCTTGATTAAATTGGTTAATTAAGGCAATCTGAATCTCTAAGATTCTTACCTTATCCAAAACTCTAAGTTTCCCAAAATTCTCAAATCTCCAAGATTTTCAAGATAATCCTATTCTGACTAGATTAGTTTAATTAAGGTAGTGCTCACATCTAACAAGATAACTACCTTATCCAAAAACTCTAAGTTTCCTAATCTTCCAAAATTCTCCAAGATTTTCAGGACTTTCAAAATAGGCAGAATTAGAGTTCAACCAAAAATCAACCAGACGAGGCCAATCGAAGACTGCCACGTGGACAACATACGCGCGGACACGAAGTCCGCGCGTGGCTGTTCGCGGCAGCCGCTGCTGCGCGTGACAGCACACGGCCAGCAGCCTGTAGGCTGCTGCCGTGCACTGCTCGCGCGGCCAGCGTGCTGTTCGCACGCTGCCGTGTGCAGCAGCACGCGGTGGCCGCCCAGCCGCGGTGCGCTGCCGCGCACCGCCGCGTGCCACCGCGGTTGGATCCAATAATTTTTTTTTTTTTTTTTTTGTGTTTCTTCGATTACCCACAGATTTAATTCAACAAACCCAGTCAATTAAATCCCAATTCAAAATAACATCAACATGATAAAATTTTCGAATCCTAAATTAAACATTAACTCCAAGTTAATTAAACATACGTCCTATAACATTCACAGTTAGAGAACTAGCCACATATGATTTAATAAACACAGAATTTGCAACTTCATATATATACAAAGCCTAGAGTTGGCTCTGATACCACTGTTGGGATTCGGTAAGAAAAACAGCCCTAGGCACAGCGGTATATAAAAAAATTTTAGGGCTTCTTAAAGAATCTTGCCAGGATATTCTCTAGTTGTATATATATGAATATAATTAAACGATAGTATAAGTTTTCTCGTTTATACCTATCTCCTTGCAAATCCTCGGCTAGCAAGACGAGCTCTGAATTCTGCTCCGGTAAGATCGACCCACACCTATTGAGTAGCGCCCCACGTGTTGCGCCTCTACGAGTTGATACACCACAATATCACGAAAATTAATATATCCTAATCAACTGGAACATAGGGTATATTAATATCTAGGTTTTAGAACAACTTTGGAACGAAAATCGAAAACGAAAAATTCTTCCAAAGTGGAAGTATGGTTCGGCCGATCACTAGAGGGAGAGGGAGAGAATTTTTGCTCTTCTTATTTTTCTTGTAGAGTTGTATGTGAGATATGAGACCTAGTCTCTTATTTATAGATATCTCTCATATCCTAATCCTTCTAGGTTTAGGATACTAATTCTCCTACATGGGCCATGGTCCTCTTTAATTAGAAGACCAAGTCTTCTAATTAATTCATGGCCCACATTAATTAATCTTTCAGGGCTTTATTTAATTTCTCAATTAAATAGCCCAATTAATCAAATCATCTCCCAATTAATTAATTCAAACTCCAAGTCTAATTAATTAATTATTCCATTAATTAATTAAATCATAATTAATTAATTTACTCATAAATTAAATTCCAATTTAATTTATAATCTTGATCCAATTCCAATTGGATCCTTTTTCGTTCCACATGGGTCGACCCAGTCGACCCACCCATTTAATCGACCCAGTCGATTTTGACTCAGTCGACCCAGTCGACTCGTTCGTTCTTGTTTCCTCGCTTTCGCTTTATTTGTATTGTGTATGCCCCCGTAGGTTCACCACATAATTGGCCGCGGGTTATAATTAAATATTATTTAATTACTCGAGCAATTAATACTCTAAATTAATCGAACACTCTGTCGATTAATCATTCCAAAATTAGCACCCCTGCTAATTTGGGAATTCTCCCACACTCCACGGTCGATGTCCAGTCACAAGCCCATGGAGCCCAATCACTGGTGAATTAATTCAGTGAACCTTTTATCATTTATAATTTCCATATACGACATAATCTCTCCATCGATCAATCTCCCAGTCGAGACTTAAGGGTATGGTCTTTCATCGGATTCCCTTTTCTTTTGTCTTGACCTTATGTACTCTGGTCTCGAAATAAATTATCTTTGACTTAATCTTTATGAGCTACTTACATAAAGTCGTCAGATACCTTGGCCAATGATTTTACCAGAATTAATTTCTCATAGAAATCCATAGGAGAATTTCCCAACCTATCAAGTCGGGTCAATGGATCCTTTGTTGATGATATGAATCTGCATACGAGTTCCTCTATACCCAACATGAGTCCACAGAGACTTTCTGGCGATCCCCAGTCAGTCGGAACTCATATCAAAGTATAGACGTTCTCGCACCAGATAAACCCTATCACCTCAAGTAGTTAGGGATCGTTCCTCGTATACTATTATAAATATGGAATAACTTCAACCCCGATATGCGACTACCGCTTCCATGGTGAGTTATTTCCTAATTGGGGTATTCAGTGCGCTTGCCATCCCAGCAAGCCACCCACTTATGTGTATCGACTATCCCAGTCACGCTCGTGGACCCCAGCATCCTCTAGTTCATCGGAGTATACACAACAGTGAGAGTCTAACCGAATCCAACGATGCCCTATCTCGATTGGATTCTACGAATCTTGAATATGTTCTAGATCACGGCCTTGGAGATCAGTCCACGGGTTGTCCCATAGCCCTGTGATCTAAGGACTTCTATCATTATGCGTAGATAATTATTACATAAGATAAAGATGACCATTTAATAAAGTGCATTTATTAATCGAAATTGAATAGTTCCGCATTTATTACAATAAATACTAGCCATACAGCTGGCTTGCAGGACACTATTTCTATCACCGACTCGGCTTTGATCTGATCTGATCTGATATGATTTGGTCTGGGCTCGGGAGTTTGGGCGAATTGTCTCGTCTCGGACTTATCTTTTTGGAGGAATTTTGAATTAAAATTTCAATTAATTTGAAATTCAAAGTTGAAACAGTCAAAATATTAATTCTACAGGATTTAAATTGTGTAACTCCTTTCGGTTACAGAAATCAATTGAGAAACACGTTTTTTCAGTTACAAAAATTTATGTTGCAGAATTAATTGTGTAGCACATTCCCCATCTATATATATGTGAATGTTCTCGTTTCAGAAACACACCAACACAACACATTCTCTCGATTCCCTCTCTGAAAAGAAAGAAAATCTCTTTTGGTTATTTTCCTTCTGAGTGTTCTTCGAGGTGAAATTTCTGTCACTGTGCAGTGGAGGAAATCCTGTAATCAAATTATCCTGGAAGAAGTGTTCGTGATTCCCAACTGCACCGGAAGTGGGTCGATAATTTCTTCAAAGCAAGCAGAATCATTTATGCGATTTGGTTGGATCAATTTTGTTACTATACAGAATTGTGAGATAAGTTGATTTAAATTTATCTGTTTCGATTATTTAATTAATTGTTTTTTCTTTACTATCTAAATTGGTTTGTTTGAATTTAGTTTCGATTTGTATTCAAGTTTTGATAATCTTAAAACCGATATCTACCAACAATCTTGAAGAAATTATATTCGAGTTTTGAAATTATCATGTCATCTGCAGGAGGCTCCGGTACTGTGTCCACGCCAGCCACAAAAGTCGACCTATCCGGTTTACCGGAAAAGTTTTCGAGCCAATTTTTTAAGCATTTGCAACAACGTATGAAAATTTGGTTTACGATGAAGGGACTTTTGTCGGTTATTCTGGTGACTAGACCTGAGCCAACTGAAATCGATCAAAAGACAGATCAAATAGCTGAATGGTCGGAACGGGACCAAATTGGTCGATGAGTCATTCTTACTGCTTTATCGAATGTACTCTTTGACGTGTACTATTCTGATTCATACACAACTAAGTTTCTTTGGGACGAATTGGTTAGGAAATATAATACTGAAGAGCAAGGGCTCGAAAAGTATTATGTTTCCAAGTTCCTGAAATTTCAGATAGTGGAAGGAAAGTCCGTAACTGAACAAACGCATGAACTGATAAATCTTGAGCACGGTCGTTCTGATGCTGAAATGAAACTTTCAGATAAATTTTCGGTTATATCAATTATTGATAAGTTTCCCAAATCTTGGGAAAACTTTGGTATGACATTAAAACATCAAAAGGGAAAGTTGACTCTTGATGATCTTATGATTGCCACAAGTATCGAAGAGGAACACAAAAACCAAACTCATGGTGTTCCTGTTGAGTATCACCTTAAGGCAAATAGGATAACTGGAAAGAAAAAAGTGAATCATGTAAACCCCAACTCTAAATCCATAAATAAACCTAAAAACAAAAAGAAACCAAAGGCAAACAAACCATGCTGGACTTGTGGACAGATGCGTCACTGGGATAAGGAGTGTCCTACTAAAAAGTCCAAAGCCAAATCTGATTCTACTACACCGGCTACAGTCAACATGGTTGTGGGAGACATTGGTGAAACTAGGGCTCCGACTATGGTAAACATGGTTATGGGAGATACTGGTGAACCTAAATCTCCAGAAAATTATGTTGATGGGTATGTTTCCTTGAAACCTGAAATTCTTACTATTTATCAACCATTTGATTGGCTAATAGACACTGGGGCAAATGTGCATGTATGTGCTGATAAATTGCTATTTGTCTCTTATCAGCCTGTTGATGGAAAATCCGTGCCGATGGGAAATTCAAGTGTTGCAAAAGTGTTAGGGATAGGACGCGTGGACTTGAAGTTTCCTTCAGGGTGCATACCATCACTACAAAGGGTGCATCATGTTTCAACGATCAGGAGAAATATAATAAGTGGTTCTGTAATAGTTAGGGAGGGGGTTACGAAATGAACTTTAAGTCCAATAAAGTCATAATTCTGGGACTTTTGTTGGTAAATGTTATTTAGATGATGGTTTATTTAAATTAAGAGTTGAAAATGTTGATTCTAATAAATTTTTTGAATTTCCTGTTGTGAATGCAATTGAATCTTCTAATATTTGGCATGATAGATTAGGACATTTAAATTTTGGTTCTATTAAACGGATGATGAGTTTAAATCTAATCCCCAAACATGAAATGAACCATAAAGACAAATGTCACATTTGTGTTGAAGCAAAACAAGTAAGAAAGCCATACCAATCGGTTGAAAGGCATTATGCAATACTTGATTTGGTTCTACGGACATTTGTAAATTCAATGGAATTTTAACTAAAGATAATAAGAAATATTTTATTACTTTTATAGATGATTGCAGTAGATACTATTATGTTCATTTGTTAGAATACAAATCTGAAGCACTTGAAAAATTCATAACGTTTAAAAATGAAGCTGAAACTCAAATTGGTAAGAAACTTAAATCTGAGTCTAATTTGTTTGAAGAATATTGCCGAAATTTTTGCATTATTCGCGAAAAGACTCCTCCATTTTCCCCTTCGTCAAATGAGATAGCAGAACGAAAGAATAGAATTTTTAAAGATATGATTAATAGTTTGCTTTTGAATTCTGGATTGCCTAAATATATGTGGGGAGAAGCTTGGAATACGACTTGCCATATTCTGAATGGGGTTACTCTAAAACATAATGAAAGCACTCCGTTTGAATTCTGGAAAGGCAGAAAACCTAGTTTAAAATACTTTCGTGTGTGGGAATGTCTTGCAAAAGTTCTAGCTCCAGAACACAAAAGAAAAAAACTTGGTCCAAAGACCGTTGATGCAATCTTTTTAGGTTATGTGGAAACACGCTATGCTCTCAAGTTTAGGGTTATTAAATCAGAAATTCCAGGCATAGAGGTTAATACAATAGTTGAATATCGTGATGCTACTTTCTTTAAGGACGTATTTCCCATGAAAACGGGAATGCCTATTAACAATTCTCTAGATTCAGCTCTTACATCTTCATCAATTCCTTAACATGTCGAAAAGATGACAAATGTGGGGGTTAATCCAAGTAGTTCTGATTCAGTACCGATTAAATCAGATGAACCTAGACGGAGTAAGAGAGCTAGAATTGCCAAGGATTTTCGAAGTGATTTTATCACTTACAACATCGAGTGTGATCCTGTAACCTTCAAAGATTCAATGAGTTCGAAAGAAGCAAAGCATTGGAAGGTAGCCTTCAAAAGTGAGATGGACTCGATTTCTCTAACGGGACATGGGAACTAGTCGAGCTCTCTCCAGGGTGTAATACGATTGGATGTAAATTGATTTTTAAAATGAAATTTAAATCTGATGGAACCATAGATAAGTTTAAAGTCAGGTTAGTTGCCAAATGGTTTAGGCAAAAAGAGGGAATAGATTTTTTCGATACATATTCCCCTGTTGCTCGTTTGACTACAATCCGGGTGCTAATAGCACTGGCTTCTATATATGATTTCCCGATTTACCAAATGGATGTTAAAACAGGATTCCTGTATGGTGATCTCGAGGAGGAAATCTATATGGATCAGCCAGAGGGATTTGTAGCTTATGGAAATGAGCGAAAAGTTTGTAAGCTTGTTAAATCACTATATGGTTTGAAACAAGCTCCTAAACAATGGCATGAAAAGTTTGATAAAACTATTTTATCTTTTAGCTTTGTTGTAAACGATAATGATAAGTGCATCTACTGTAAAGTTAAAGGCGATAAATGTATTGTCTTATGACTGTATGTTGATGATATTCTGTTGACTGGATCTAATATTGAGATAATAAATGAAACCAAGTCATTCTTAAAGAGTAAGTTTGAAATGAAGGATATGAGTGTGGCAAATGTTATTCTTGGATTCAAGTTGACCCGGTTAACTGAGGGTATAGAAGTTTCTCAATCAAACTATGTTGAGAAGATAATTGAGAAATTTGACTATATAGAATGTAAAATTGCAAAACGCCAATAAATTTGAGACATAGAGAGTATGTTGCAAATTGCAATCATACTTTTTAAACCAATAAAATCATAAGTTTGAATTTCAAAAGTTGTCGGTGATAGAAATAGTGTCCTGCAAGCCAGCTGTATGGCTAGCATTAATTGTAATTAATAAGGAACTATTCAATTTAGATTAATAAATGCACTTTTATTAAATGGTCAACTTTATCTTATGTAATATTTATCTACGCATAAGGATAGAAGTCCTTAGATCACAGGGCTATGGGACAACCCGTGGACTGATCTCCAAGGCCGTGATCTAGAACATATTCAAGAGTCGTAGAATCCAATCGAGATAGGACATCGTTGGATTCGGTTAGACTCTCACTATTGTGTATACTCCGATGAACTGGAGGACGCTGGGGTCCACGAGCGTGACTGGGATAGTCGATACACATAAGTGGGTGGCTTGCTGGGATGGCAAGCGCACTGAATACCCCAATTAGGAAATAACTCACCATGGAAGCGGTAGTCGCACATCGGGGTTGAAGTTATTCCAATTTGCAATAGTATACGAGGAACGATACCTAACAACTTGAGATGATAGGGTTTATCTGGTGCGAGAACGTCTATACTTTGATATGAGTTCCGACTGACTGGGGATCGCCAGAAAGTCTCTGTGGACTCATGTTGGGTATAGAGGAACTCGTATGCAGATTCATATCATCAACAAAGGATCCGTTGACCCGACTTGATAGGTTGGGAAATTCTCCTATAGATTTCTGTGAGAAATTAATTCTGGTAAAATCCTTGGCCAAGGTATCTGACGACTTTATGTAAGTAGCTCATAAAGATTAAGTCAAAGAGAATTTATTTCGAGACCAGAGTACATAAGGTCAAGACAAAAGAAAAGGGAATCCGATGAAAGACCATACCCTTAAGTCTTGACTGGGAAATTGATCAATGGAGAGATTATGTCGTATATGGAAATTGTAAATGATAAAAGGTTCACTGAATTAATTCACCAGTGATTGGGCTCCATGGGCTTGTGACTAGACATCGACCGTGGAGTGTGGGAGAATTCCCAAATTAGCAGGGGTGCTAATTTTGGAATGATTAATCGACAGAGTGTTGGATTAATTTAGAGTATTAATTGCTCGAGTAATTAAATAATATTTAATTACAACCCGCGGCAAATTATGTGGTGAACCTACGGGGGCATACACAATACACATGAAGCGAAAGCGAGGAAACAAGAACGAACCAGTCGACTGGGTCAAAATCGACTGGGTCGATTAAATGGGTGGGTCGACTGGGTCGACCCATGTGGAACGAAATTGGATCCAATTGGAATTGGATCAAGATTATAAATTAAATTGGAATTTAATTTATGAGTAAATTAATTAATTAGGATTTAATTAATTAATGGAATAATTAATTAATTAGACTTGGAGTTTAATTAATTAATTAGGAGATGATTTAATTAATTGGGCTATTTAATTGGGAGATTAAATAAAGCCCTGAAAGATTAATTAATATGGGCCATGAATTAATTGGAAGACTTAGTCTTCTAATTAAGAGGGCCATGACCCATGTAGGAGAATTAGTATCCTAATCCTAGAAGGATTAGGTTTTATGAGATATCTATAAATAAGAGACTAGGTCTCATATCTCAAATACAACTCTTCAAGCAAAAACAAGAAAAGCAAAATTCTCTCTCCCCTCCCAAGTGTGATCGGCCGAACCCTGTGCAAAATTAGGAAGAATTTTCGGTTTTGATCTTTTAGTTCCCAAAGTTGTTCTTAAAGTCCTGAATTAATATAGCCTATGTTCTAGTCGATTAGGTTATATTATTTTCGTGATATTGTGGTGTATCAATCCGTAGAGGCGCAACACGTGGGGCGCTACTGCAGAGCTTGGATCGATTTCTGTGGAGGAGAGTTCAGAGTTCGTTTTAGCCAACAAGGATTTGCAAGGAGACAGGTATAAACGAGAAAACTTATACTGTCATTTATTTATATTCATATATATACAACTAGAGAATATCCTCGCAAGATTCTTTAAGAGGCCCTAGAAAAATTTTTATATTCCGCTGTGCCTAGGGCTGTTTTTCTTACCGAATCCCAACAGTGGTATCAGAGCCAACTCTAGGCTTTGTATATATATGAATTTGCGAATTCTGTGTTTAATAAATCATATGTTTGATTTATGTGGCTAGTTCTTTAACTTTGCTATAGGACTTTATTGTTAACTTAGAGTTAATGGGTAATTTTAGATTCGTATCTTTATCATGTTATTTTTTAATTTTGGATAGTGATTTGATTGGGACTGTTTTTAATTAAATCACATAAGTAATCAAAACAAACAAAAAATTTTTTATTTTGAGCTCAACCGCGGTGGCACGCGGCGGTGCGCGGCAGCGCACCGCGGCTGGGCGGCCACCGCGAGCTGCCGCGAGCAGCAGCGCGTAAACAGCGCGCTGTCTGCGCGTGCAGCACACGGCAGCTGCCTTCGGGCAGTCTGCCGCGTGCTGGCAACGCGCAGCAGCACGCTGCTGCGTGCTGTTACGCGCGGCGGCAGCCGTGGTCGCGTGTGTGCTGCCACGTGGCGCTGTCCAATTCGTCATCACTTGGCTGAATTTTGGTTGATCTCAAACACGCCTATTTTGAAAGTCCTGAAAAATCTTGGAGAATTTTTGGAAGATTAGGAAACTTGGAGTTTTTGGATAAGGTAGTTACTTTGTTAAACTTAAACACTACCTTAATTAACTAATCTAGTCAAAATAGGATTATCTTGAGAATCTTGGAGATTTAGAAATATTGGGAAACTTAGAGTTTTGGATAAGGTAAGAATCTTAGAGATTTAGATTACCTTAATTAACCAATCTTAATCAAGATAGGATTTGTAGATTACTTGGAGCTCAAGTAAGAGCTAATTAATCTTAGAGGTTAATTATTAATTCAAAATTAATTAACTTGGATAAATTTTATGAATTAAAAATTAAAAAGAGCCGGTAAATTTACATTTTTGCCCTTATGGGAATTTATGCATGTTCTTGAGTGAATGTGTGGATTGGTCGATTTTGCCCTTAAGCCCTGTGTTGTTTTTGGTTTATTTATTTTTGGGTTGTAATTAAATGGGCCTGATTGGTGCCCTTGCTTGAGCAAACAAATGTAATAGAATAGGACCATTTAAATTATGTAAGCTAGGCTTAGATTAGGCTTGGAGCCGAGAAGACCTCATGAAGACTTGGAGATCCACATGGAGGCCCATTTACCTTGGAGGACATGGAGGCCCAATTCATTACATGGAGGCCCAATCAAGCTGGATATTACAAGAAGGCCCATGATGTATGGGTTTGAAAATTGTAATAGTTAGGACATTTAATTTTCACCCTAGACTGACCAATTGATTCATCACGTGGCTCGTGATGGATCGCATAGGATGGGCAATCGACCAATCATATCTTGCTAGGTGATGAATGTTTACTTTTTCGCACATTATTCTTTGATGTATGAGATGCATGCTTAGGATAGAAAACGTAAACAAGATAAGCATAATCTGATGAGACCTCGCACATTTAGAAACCTCCAATTGAATTTAAAATTCAATTAGAATATTAAATCGAACAACGGGCACATATGAATAGTGTCTATGGTCCGAGCCTATCCAATTACTAGGTCTTAGGCATATTGTACGAATATATCTCGATGTCTCACGAGTCGTGGGTCGAGCTATAGGAAGATAATATGTCTATTGCCTCGATGCACGAGTTTAGTGCCAAGGGAGGGGATAGCAAGGTTTTAGGCGCTGTCTCACGAGTCGTGGGGCGTCTAGGATTGAACTATTTCCCTCCACGAGTATTGGACATGATTTAACGCTAGTAAGTATGGATGTCTCACGAGTCGTGGGTCCATATCGAAAACCGAGGCTAAATGAACTTAAGGGTTAGCTGCGATGGTTAACCGTCGACGTATTCGACCACCAAGTGAATCAAATAGTATGGCCAACGAGTCGTGGGTACTAGGAGATTGCATTTGGGCCTTAAGCCCGCTAGGATATTTTAAATTCCCGAAACTTATGTGGGGGCATAAGATTTTGATTAAAATAGTGGGAGTAATTTACAAATAAAAACCATGTTTGTAAATTGTGCATTTTAAATTAATCTTTCGCGTATTTATTTCTTCTCTCGTCATTTTGTAGATATAATGTCTAAGAATCCGATTTCCATCATACTTGAACAAAAAAAATTAACTGGACCAAACTTCCATGACTGGGTCAGGAACCTTAAGATCATTCTCGCTTCTGAAAAGCGAGGTTTTGTCCTTGATGGGCCCCCTCCCGAACTTGTTAAGGATGCCGATGATACTGAGAAAGAAGCCGTGGATTTATGGCTTGACGATGACTTGCAGTCACGTTGTCTCATGTTGGCATCCATGTCGAATGAGCTTCAAAAGCAGCACGAGCATATGAAGTCTTCTTTTGAAATCTACACGCACCTGAATGGTTTATTTGGGGTGCAAAGTAGATATGAGCGGTATGAAACTGCTAAGACTTTGCAACAAACGAGGATGGCTGAAGGTGCTGATGTTCGATCTCATTGCATCAAGATGATTGGGCTTATTGAAAAGCTTGGTCATCTTGACGTAAAGATGGACAAGACCTACTGCCAGGATATAATCCTCCAATCGTTGCCAAGATCATTCGAACAATTCGTGGTGAACTACAACATGCACAAGATGAATGTTGAACTTCACGAGTTGGCTAATATGCTCGCCACTGCCGAGGCTTCCATGAAAAGAGAGAAGCCAGTGATGGTTGCTACCTCGACCCAATCCAAGTCCAAAAGGACAAAGAAAGGGAAAGGGAAAGGAAATGCTTCTTCAAGCAAAGGCAAAGCACCATCTGGGCCCATAGGGAAGGGAAAGAAGCGTAAAGCTTCGTCTGGTGAACAAAAATGTTTCTACTGCAAGAAACCTGGACACTGGAAGAGGAACTGCAAAGAGTTCTTGGAGAGCTCGAAAGGTATATTCCTTGTTGAAGTTAATTTATCAATTAAATGTGCATCATGGGTGCTAGACACTGCTTGTGGTTCTCATCTTTGTAATGATTTACAGGTGATGGGAGCAACAAGGCCACTTAGGCCAGGGGATTGGATCCTGATATTTGGCAATGGAGCTAGAGCTGCTGCCGAGGCCATAGGCGAAGTGGAGTTAGATTTAGGTGGTAATAAATTAGTCCTTAGGAACGTTCTTTATGTACCTGGTTTGGTGAAAAACATTATTTCAATTACTGTTTTGGATAATGAAGGTTTTAATTTTACTATTAATAAAGGTTCCTTTTCGTTATTCATGAATAATAATATGTTTTTCACTGGTACATTAAAAGATGGACTATATACCATTGAACCACCTAAGTTAGTGATGCATGTACAACAAGACAAAAGGAAACAAGATAATGAAATATCTGCCCAATTATGGCACGCTAGACTTGGACATATATCTAAGTCAAGGATTCAAAAGTTAGCATCATCTGGCGCGATTGAAATCAATCGCATTGATGAAATGCCAACATGTGAACCATGTTTAAAGGGTAAAATGGCTAAGTTGCCGTTTAAGGGAAACCTGAGCGAGCCAAGCAAACATTGGACTTGATACATACTGACGTATGTGGACCACTGAGAAAAAGCGCCCGAGGTGGCTATGACTACTTCATCACTTTCACTGACGACTTTAGTCGTTATGGATATGTGTTCTTGTTGAAACACAAGTCTGAAGCCTTTGAGCGATTCAAAGAATTCAAGATGGAAGTAGAGAATCAACTTGGTCATACGATAAAGGCTCTTCGTTCTGACCGAGGTGGAGAATTTCTCAGTAATGAATTTCTGAATTATCTTGTAGAGCATGGAATATTATCGCAGTGGACTCCTCCTGCAACACCCCAGTTAAATGGAGTAGCAGAGAGAAGGAATCGAACCTTGATTGACATGGTTCGATCCATGATGAGTGCCACTGACTTACCTCTTTCATTTTGGGGAACTATGGTTTGGCAAGGCACCCTCATACGCATTCATGCGCATATGGGGATCTCCCGCTTACGTTAAAAAGCTAGTGGGAGATAAATTGGAAACTAAATCCACTTTGTGCAAATTCGTGGGGTATCCGGAAAACTCAATAGGATACGAGTTCTACGATCCTACAAGACAAACTACGTTTGTCTCGAGGAACGCTCACTTCTTAGAGAAGGATTTCTTGGTGGACAAGAAAGAAAATAACGTAGAACTAGATGAGGTCATTGAAGCTGAAAAGGCCTTAGAGGTCGATCGAGCTGACCCGTCACCACAGGCAGTGGGAGAACATGAGCATGAAAGTGCACCAGAAAGTACACCGATACTTCGTAGGTCAGAAAGACAACGTAGAGAACCCGAAAGGTACTACGGTCTGCTGCATGAGACTGGACAGTCTCTAACCGACCCAAGGACTTACGAAGAGGCTATGCTAGACATAGACTCGGGAAAGTGGCGCAAAGCCATGGAATCCGAACTGGACTCCATGCACTCAAACAAGGTATGGGCCTTGGTAGATCCACCAGTGGGAGTGGCTCCCGTGGGTTGCAAGTGGATCTATAAGCGAAAGCTTGGAGTGAACGGAGAGGTAATAACCTACAAGGCGCGACTAGTGGCAAAAGGATATACTCAAAGACCAGGTATCGACTTTGAGGAGACCTTCTCGCCCGTCGCAATGCCCAAATCCATTCGGATCTTGCTGGCCATAGCTGCGTGGTATAACTACGAGATCTGGCAGATGGATGTAAAGACTGCCTTTCTCAATGGAGACATTGATAAGGAGATCTACATGGAGCAACCAAAAGGATATGCATCCAAAGGAGATGAACACAAGGTGTGCAAACTCCAGAGGTCCATTTATGGACTGAAGCAAGCTTCCCGAAGTTGGAACATTCGTTTTGATGAGACAATCCAAACTTTTGGATTCATCAAGAACATGTTCGAACCTTGCGTGTACAAGAAGATCAGTGGGAGTACAGTTGAATTTTTGGTGCTTTACGTTGACGACATTCTCCTCATTGGAAACAATGTGAAAGCGTTGTCTGAAACTAAAGCATGGTTATCTACACAATTCTCGATGAAGGATATGGGAGAAGCATCCTTTGTACTAGGTATAAGGATCTACCGAGATAGATCAATAGGACTGCTGGGCCTCTCCCAATCCCAGTACATAGATAAAATCTTGAATAGATTTAGTATGGAAGAATCCAAGAGAGGATTGCTTCCAATGAGACATGGAATTGCACTCTCCAAGTCTATGGCCCCAAAGACGCCAGAAGAGAGAAGCAATATGTCTCGAGTACCATATGCATCCGCGATAGGAAGCATAATGTATGGTATGCTATGTACAAGACCAGACGTAGCGTACGCTTTAAGCGTTACAAGTCGCTACCAATCTGATCCAGGTGAGCAGCACTGGATAGCCGTAAAGGCAATTCTGAAGTACCTGAGAAGGACTAAGGAATTGTTCTTGGTATATGGCAAAGAAGAATTGAAATTGGAAGGCTATACAGACTCGAGCTTCCAATGTGATGTAGACGACTTCAAGTCGACATCAGGATACGTTTTCTGCCTCAATGGTGGTGCGGTTAGCTGGAAGAGCTCCAAGCAGGAAACAACCGCGGATTCAATCACTGAAGCAGAATACATTGCCGCGAGTGACGCAGCAAAGGAAGGTGTTTGGATGAGGAACTTCATCCAGGAATTGGATGTGATACCTAGCATCGCTGAGCCCATTACTATCTTCTGCGATAATAATGGGGCAATAGCGCAAGCAAAGGAGCCGAGATCTCATCAGAAATCCAAGCACGTACAAAGACGATACCATGTGATAAGAGATATCATTGGTAGAGGAGACATTAAGATGGAACGTGTCGACTCAGAAGATAATACGGCGGACCCGCTAACGAAGCCTCTGCCTCAAAAGGCATTTGAGAAACATCTGCATAAGATGGGACTCAAGAACATAAAAGACTGGCTTTAGGACAAGTGGGAGATTGATAGAAATAGTGTCCTGCAAGCCAGCTGTATGGCTAGCATTAATTGTAATTAATAAGGAACTATTCAATTTAGATTAATAAATGCACTTTTATTAAATGGTCAACTTTATCTTATGTAATATTTATCAACGCATAAGGATAGAAGTCCTTAGATCACAGGGCTATGGGACAACCCGTGGACTGATCTCCAAGGCCGTGATCTAGAACATATTCAAGAGTCGTAGAATCCAATCAAGATAGGACATCGTTGGATTCGGTTAGACTCTCACTATTGTGTATACTCCGATGAACTGGAGGACGCTGGGGTCCACGAGCGTGACTGGGATAGTCGATACACATAAGTGGGTGGCTTGCTGGGATGGCAAGCGCACTGAATACCCCAATTAGGAAATAACTCACCATGGAAGCGGTAGTCGCACATCGGGGTTGAAGTTATTCCAATTTGCAATAGTATACGAGGAATGATCCCTAACAACTTGAGATGATAGGGTTTATCTGGTGCGAGAACGTCTATACTTTGATATGAGTTCCGACTGACTGGGGATCGCCAGAAAGTCTCTGTGGACTCATGTTGGGTATAGAGGAACTCGTATGCAGATTCATATCATCAACAAAGGATCCGTTGACCCGACTTGATAGGTTGGGAAATTCTCCTATGGATTTCTGTGAGAAATTAATTCTGGTAAAATTCTTGGCCAAGGTATCTGACGACTTTATGTAAGTAGCTCATAAAGATTAAGTCAAAGAGAATTTATTTCGAGACCAGAGTACATAAGGTTAAGACAAAAGAAAAGGGAATCCGATGAAAGACCATACCCTTAACTCTCGACTGGGAGATTGATCAATGGAGATATTATGTCGTATATGGAAATTGTAAATGATAAAAGGTTCACTGAATTAATTCACCAGTGATTGGGCTCCATGGGCTTGTGACTAGACATCGACCGTGGAGTGTGGGAGAATTCCCAAATTAGCAGGGGTGCTAATTTTGGAATGATTAATCGACAGAGTGTTGGATTAATTTAGAGTATTAATTGCTCGAGTAATTAAATAATATTTAATTACAACCCGCGGCCAATTATGTGGTGAACCTACGGGGGCATACACAATACACATGAAGCGAAAGCGAGGAAACAAGAACGAACCAGTCGACTGGGTCGACTGGGTCGATTAAATGGGTGGGTCGACTGGGTCGACCCATGTGGAACGAAATTGGATCCAATTGGAATTGGATCAAGATTATAAATTAAATTGGAATTTAATTTATGAGTAAATTAATTAATTAGGATTTAATTAATTAATGGAATAATTAATTAATTAGACTTGGAGTTTAATTAATTAATTGGGAGATGATTTAATTAATTGGGCTATTTAATTAGGAGATTAAATAAAGCCCTGAAAGATTAATTAATATGGGCCATGAATTAATTGGAAGACTTAGTCTTCTAATTAAGAGGGCCATGGCCCATGTAGGAGAATTAGTATCCTAATCCTAGAAGGATTAGGTTTTATGAGATATCTATAAATAAGAGACTAGGTCTCATATCTCAAATACAACTCTTCAAGCAAAAACAAGAAAAGCAAAATTCTCTCTTCCCTCCCAAGTGTGATCGGCCGAACCCTGTGCAAAATTAGGAAGAATTTTCGGTTTTGATCTTTTAGTTCCCAAAGTTGTTCTTAAAGTCCTGAATTAATATAGCCTATGTTCTAGTCGATTAGGTTATATTATTTTCGTGATATTGTGGTGTATCAATCCGTAGAGGCGCAACACGTGGGGCGCTACTGCAGAGCTTGGATCGATTTCTGTGGAGGAGAGTTCAGAGTTCGTTTTAGCCAACAAGGATTTGCAAGGAGACAAGTATAAACGAGAAAACTTATACTGTCATTTATTTATATTCATATATATACAACTAGAGAATATCCTGGCAAGATTCTTTAAGAGGCCCTAGAAAAATTTTTATATTCCGCTGTGCCTAGGGCTATTTTTCTTACCGAATCCCAACAGTCGGACATTCAATATATATTGTTAGAGTTTGGTTTATTATGTTTAGTGAACCAAATTCATGATTGAACAACGAATTGAATATATGAGTAATTACGAACTCTTCTTTCAAAAATAAAATCAGCCATATCACTAGCTCAATCGTCAAGATAAATTAGCTCATAAAAAATAAAAAATAAAATTGTGTCCAATATCACTAAATTATTTCATTTCCCAAAAATGGCAGGAGGATAGAATTAATCGTGAATTTTGTTATGAAATCATGTGCCTACTAGCTAGATAATTTTGTTAAGAAGGCCAATAATTTTGGGATAAGTGCAAAGTGCTCTCATGTGTTATGAAAAAAATCATCATGTGAAATTTTTATTGCGCCAAATTTCTTGGTAATTTCAAAAACCCTGCAAAAAAACACTGAATTTGTAAAAAAAACAAAAATAGTTCATTTTGGATCGATATATTTCAAGAAATAATTTTAAAAGTGTTTTACGTGAAGTTGTAGAGACCAACTTGAAGTATTTTAAAATTTATTTCTTTAAATATGACCTATTTTTTTACAAATTTTGTGTTTTTTGAAGGGTTTATAAAAACACTAGGAAATTTTGCACAATAAAAATTCCACAGAGTAATCTCTTATAGATTTAACATAACACAGGAGAATATCTTACATTTTCCCCATTAATTTTCCTTCCCTCCATGCTTCTATATATTATTATTGTGAATGAAATCTATTACAAACCGGACAACAGCTCGCCGAAAATTTCATAATTGTCAACTGGACCAGTAATTTGGGGATTTGAATTAATATTTATGTTGTTAAATAGTTGTAGACAGTTTGTTAAGTGATTGTCAAGTGATGTTTGTTTTGTCAAGTGAAATTTTATGTCATGTAGCCAAAATGTGTCAAATAGGTCTTATTTTGCATAGTTCTCTATAAATAAGAAACACCTAAGCCGGGCATAATAGAAGTAAAGTTATAGGACGTCCGAAAAATTTATTGGACTGAATGCGGTCAAGTGGACAAAAATTGCGAATATAAAAAAATTATAGGGCGTATTTTGCTTGTTGAAAAATTAAGAGTCCTGATTCCGCGGATTAGTGAAAGTTAAGGGACGTAAATTGCTTGCGGAAAAATTAAGTGTCCTGATTCTGCGGACAAGTGAAAGTTAAGGGATGTAAAATGCTTGCTGGAAGATTAAGTGTTATGATTCTGCAGACTAATGTTGCTTGCTAGAAAATTAATTGTCCTGATTCTGCGGATGAGTGAAAGTTAAGGGACGTATATTGCTATTTTGCCACCAAAAATTTTACACTCAGTAAACAACTCTCTCTCTCTCGCGATTCGTTCTGCTGGTAGTCCTAATTATACGCTTATCCCCATTTTATTGCTATTAAATGGTGTCATACATTTCCTTCTTTTTTTTTCCTATCATCTATGCAGGTCAATCGTTCACTCGTCATGTGAGTATGTTTTTATTCAGTCAATATCCATTTCCAAGTTTGTGTAATATTCAAGTAGATTGATAAAGAAAAAGGAAAAAAAAAAAAAAAAAAAAGGAGAAGATTTTTCATATGGATTCAATGTATAAAAAAATAAGGAAGAAAAAAGGAGAAAAAAAAAAGGGAAAAAAAGGAGAAGATTTTTCTTGTGGATTCAATGTTGAATTGTGTCGTTTATGATTCCTCTCGCAACATTCTATGGGAGTTTAGGAGAGAAGTAAATGTTGTGATGTGTGTGATTTATATAAGTTGAAGTGTGTATTATTGAAATTCATGGGTAAAGTCGAGTCGGACAATGTTGAGATTTTATTGGACTATTTTACTGAACTAGAAAAGTGCACGTAGGTTGTACATGTCTAATTTGAATTTCGTGGGTATTTTTCATATATTGGAGTAAATTTAGCTTATTTTATGTTTAATCTTCATAAAAAAAATTGAAAAATATAAATTTGTAATATTGCATGTGTAAAAAATGATTGCTTTAGATAGTTGCAATAAAATATAAAATAATGACTGATTTAGTCATGACATTATATGAAATTTGTTCTAAAATAAGATCATAAGGATATTATTTAATTTATTCCATAATAGTAATTTTCATGTTAAGTTTATCTGTTATTCACTAATGACACATGTTTCATCAATTTCTTCATAAATTTCACCTGAATTTTTATCGATTTCACGAATATTTTTTCTTACTGGTTTCACCAGTTTTTTCATCAATTTCACCAGAATCTTCATAGATTCATATGTTTTCATTTTTTAGTTTTTTACCAATTTATATATTTATTTTATCTATTTTTTCGCTTTTCTTTATCGGTTATGAACTTTTTCATTGTTTTTCTATTTTTCGTCAATATTTTTTCCTAATTTAGACAATTCTTCCACCAATTTTACCTTGTTATTTTGTCGGTTAAAGTTTAACACATTTTCACCTACTTCACTAATTTCACATGTTATTCACTTAAATTTTTCATTGATTAAACATCATGTTTTCACCGACTTTAAGCTTTTTTTGTCCCTTGCTAATTTTACCTTTTTTCACTGATTTTATCTGTTTTTGTCCGTTTCTTTATAACTTTCACCCAAATTCTCATAAATTCATATGTTCTCACTGTTTAATTTTTTTTACTGGATAATAACATATATTATCTTAAAATATATTGTTGCTAAATTAAAATAATTTTACATATATATTATAGGGGTTATTTAAAATAAAGACGAGGTAGTCATAGGAAATTTGACTTGAGAATTAGAGATGTCCATGGCCTTAGATACGACAGGACGCCGGTTGGGGTAAATTATGGAATCTCAAAATACTATTTGCAAATAAAGCACAAAATAATCAGAAGTAATGAGAAGACAACGAAGGTACAGCCGAAGAATTTATTTACATAAATTTTAATGACAAGTTAAACAAATAATGCAATAAAATGTGAGGATTGGATGTCAATGAACTTTATTGATTGATGAATGCTATTATTATTATTTTCAAATTTAAGGAAAAAATAAAATGAATTATCTATTTTGCCCCTAGGTTTTTTATCCCCGATGGTCAACTTTATCGAAAAAAAAGAGGGGGTCCTAGTTGTTGAGTTTTTCTTAATTTGAGGTGTTAAGTGTTAATTTTGTGTTTAGGGGGTTCAAAGTGTCCATTTCTCGTGTCTCGAGGGTGCAAATTGATGAGTTGTTCATTCAAGGGTGCTAAGTGCTAATTCTAAAATGCTAATTCTCATATTTAGGGGGCGCAAAGTGCCAAAGATCCATTAATGAATTATCTATTTTGTCCCTAGATTTTTTGAGGAAAATAAAAGAGGGTGCAAAGTGTTGAATTGTTCATATTTCGAGGGTGTAAAGTGTTAAATCTGTGTTTCGAGAGTGCAAAGTGCCTATTTTCTATGTTTTGGGGATGCAAAATGCAAGAAACCCTTTTAATTTCTTAAGATGAAATGCATGATAGATTTTAAAGTTTAGAGAATCCATGGATTTTTTTTTAAAGATTACTGAAAAAAGAGACGAAGAGTAAGAAATATATATAATTTTTATGTCAAATTAAAATTGTTATATGATTGAAGTATGATAAAATAAAAAAACACTATAATATGTTATAAATAATAGATTATTTTAGGTCAAATCAAAGAAGTTTTTTTTTTAATATTTTTGAAAATTTAGAAAAAACAATTGTATATTACTTATTATTAAGTCTCATTTTAGAGAAATGTGTCAGTTATATATTAATGTGACATTAATATGTGATAGAATAGTTAATCCATGTTCCAGAAAGAACACTTTATTGTTCTTTAATTTTTTTCTAATTTAAGAATACCTAATTGCTTGTCTGATAACACCCTAATGCTTTTAAAAAGTAATTCCTAAAAATTAGTAATCAAACAAAAGTAGGTCTGGAGTTGAGACCCGAACCAATGAATTGCTTGTAAATTTCTTTTTGAGCACTTAAAGCTAGGCTTAGGCCATCTCTAATCGTTAGGGGGAGGGGGAGGGGGATTTTGAGGGGGGAAAAAATTGTGATCTTCAATAGTGGGGGGAAGTGGGGAGGGGAGGGAGAGTGGGAGGGGGAATGAGAGACAAAGGGCAAAAACTTGCCCTCCGGCCATCTTCAATGGTAAGGGGGAGGGGGATGGGGATTTTAGGATTTTTCTAAAATTATGGTCTTCAATGGTGGGGGGAGTGGGGAGGGGGAGGAGATTGGGAGTGAAAGTGGGAAAGAGAGGGCAAAAGCTTGCCCCTCCTTTACCCCTCGGCTCACAAGATACATTTTTTTTTTCGTTTCTTGTACATCTGGTGGTTTTTATTTTAATGAATTTTGTGTATGGATTAATAAATTTTAGATTTTAAAAAATTAAATCTTTACAGGAATTAGTTTTAATTAGATATTTCAAATTTGTATTTTACTTTGGATAAAATGTACAAATGATTCAAATTATAAATTATTTTTTTATCAAATAAATGAACTTTAATATGATTAAAACTCGAGTATAACTTGATATATATAAGTGATTGCGATTTTTTTATAATAATAATAATAATTATTATCATAATAATAATAATAATAATAATAATAATAATAATAATAATTATTATTATTATTATTATTATTATTATTATTACTATTACTATTACTAATATTATTATTACTATTATTAATATTAAAATATAATCTTTTATATAAGTACGATTTAATTTAACAAAATTACATATTAAAAAAAGTTAAACTTCATAATAGAACACTTAAAATATTTAAACAAATAAGAATACATACTTAAAATCATCGACCGTGCATTTCCCACAAATGGGCAATTAAGTCGTCCCGAAGTTTACGATTGGCTACTACCGATCGTATTGCTTGATGGCGCATCATATAATTCTCCACATCTTGGATTAACCTCTCACGTTGGTCCTGGATAAATATTAGCACGGGCTCTACGAGATGTGAAAATATTTGTATTATCGTATTCAGACTCGGCATCATCGTATTCATGACGTTCGTCCTCCACAATCATATTGTGAAGTACTGCACAAGTTTGGTATCACATGATGATGATGATGATTATTATTATTATTATTATTATTATTATTATTATTATTATTATTATTATTATTGTTATTATTATTATGTTGAACAACCTCCTGGATTTGAAGTTTATCAAGAAGAGGACAAAGTATATCGTCTGAAGAAAGCTCTTTATGGACTGAAACAGGCTCCAAGAGCATGGTATGATACTTTATTTGACTTTCTTTTAATTAAAGGATTTCGCAAAGGTAAAGTTGACAAGACCTTGTTCACTATTGAATGGGAAGAACATATTTTGCTTGTGCAAATTTATGTGGACGATATTATTTTTGGTTCAACTAATCAACAGATGTGTGATAAGTTCTCAAAGCTGATGCAGAACAAGTTTGAAATGAGCATGATGGGAGAACTTAACTATTTTCTTGGTTTGCAAGTTAGACAGTTGCCTGATGGAATTTTCATCAGCCAAGCAAAATACACAAAGGATCTGTTCAAGAAATTTGGTATGGAAACTAGCTCTACTGCTACAATTCCAATGTCTACAAGTCTTCGTTTGGATAAAGATGAAGATGGCAAATCAGTAGACATAACCAAATACAGAGGCATTATTGGGTCACTGTTATATCTAACAGCCAGCAGACCTGATATCATGTACTCTGTTGGGGTCTGTGCAAGATTCCAATCAAATCCCAAAGAATCTCATCTCTTAGCTGCCAAGAGAATATTGAAATATATTAAGGGCACTCAAGAATTGGGATTGTGGTACCCTAGAGAGTCTGGATTCGAGCTTATTGGATATTCAGATTCTGACCTTGCAGGCTGCAAGATTGACAGAAAGAGCACAACAGGTGTCTGTCAGTTCTTAGGTAGTCGTCTGATCTCATGGATGAGTAAGAAACAGACTTCTGTTTCTATATCTACTGCTGAAGCTGAATATATAGCTGCTGGAGCTTGCTGTGCACAAATCTTATGGTTGAAACATCAACTTGAAGACTACAATATCAAAATCAGTGGAATACCAATCTACTGTGACAATACAAGTGCAATCAGTCTCACTCAGAATACTACAAGTCATTCAAGGACTAAACATATTGAGATCAAACATCATTTTATTAGAGATCACGTGGAGAAAGGAAATGTCATGATAGAATATGTGTTTACTGAAAATCAGATTGCTGACATCTTCACAAAACCTCTAGGTGAGACAAGGTTTTCAACTCTAAGAGCTGAACTGGGTTTATTAAAATTGGATGCATAAGTTGAGGGGGAACTCATCCGAAGACTAGAGTTCAACAGCTTACTCATCATACTTATCTTCAAGGATTAACTTTCAACAGACTAGTTAACTTATGAATTCTTAAAGTCAGGGGGAACGTGTAAGACTAGCGGTACTTCTGATTAAAGGATGAAATCTGTTAATGTCAGTTAGTTGAAGTTATGGTTTCAACAGAAGATTAAAATCTTGAAGATTGAAGACTCTCTATCTAGCTGGATTGACAAACAGCTGAGGAAGGTTATCAGCTATTGGCATTCTCTGATAACAACTGTGTCATCAGGACACTAGTCCATCAGATAGTATTTATGTTACTCATCTGATCGCTCACGTAAAAGCTGACTATTTTAAAACGTTTTACTTCAAAACACGCTTTTACAAGTGACAGAAGGGCGGTACATTTTCCCGCTCCTCATTAAATATCTTTTGAATTTGAAAGGTCGTAACTGACGCCGCACGATCAGCACTGACAAGAAACGGATCTAACGGTTGGCTGGTATCACGGAATCCAAGATACCCTAACTCTATAAATCCCTATCTGATCAGCCGTGTAGTTCTTTACGCACCCTAAACATTCAAAAGTACTTGTGAGAATTTTAAAGAAAGTTTTCTGCAAAAATCTCTTCGTTTTTCTCTCAAAATTCTACAGATCGAAAATGGCTGCTGAAGGTATGTACCTTGTGTATGATTCCTATTACCAATCTGGCACAAATCTGATGAAGGAACTTCTGGAAAAGTTCAAATCTGCAAATTTGGTAAACTTCATGGAATACAACGAGGGAGTGATCTGGACTGATCAAGTGATGGAATACTACAATACAGCGAAGGCTGACTACAACGCACTGGAGATAAAGGCTACAGTGGGAGAAAAATCTATCACTATTACCCCAGTTGTTCTTCACGAGACGTTTGGTCTTCCAAACAGAGGACGACACGATGTCATAGTGTTAATTGAAGCCAAACACCAAGATTTCTGGGCGATCTGCGCCAAAGAAGGAGAAATTTTGACTGGCAACATTAGGAAGAGACAGCTGAAGGATGAATATAAGCGGGTGGCTGATATGGTGTCTAAGCTGATTGAAAACTGCACCTTCTCACTGGATGCTGTTACCATGAAAAGGTTCAGCATCATGACTGCTATTTACTATGGAATAGAAGTCAATTGGTCCATAATTATCTGGTACATCTTGGCTGATTTCCTTGATGACAAGAAAGGAAAAGGTCCTCACACAAACCACAGGATTACGCTCAGTTATCTGCTGTTCAAACTGAGGTGTCCTATGAAGAATGGCAAGGAAATTCACAAGTCCAAGGCCATGAACAAATACCTGGCTGTCCAGAAGAGAAAGGCTGATGAGCCTGAAGAAGCTGATGAGGAACCAAAAGAGGTTCCTGCCAAAAGGCAAAGGAAACTGGTCAAGACTGCTGATTTAGCTGTTGAGTCCAGAAAGAAGAAGGCTGCTGATAAGCCTAAGGAAAAGGTTTCAAAGAAGATGGAGAAAGTGACTTCTGCTGTTGAAGCCACTAAAGTTATTGAAAATATAATTGCTGATGTAAGGACTGGATCCCCTGCATCACCATCAAGAACTCCATCAGCTGAAAAACCTGCTGAGAATATCTCTCACAGGACAAGGAGCCAAATAAGGGATACTGCTGCTTCAAGACCTATTCAGGGTCTGTCAAAGAAGTCAGCAAGGAAGCAGATGACATTCTTAGCAAAGGACACTGAATTGGTAGATTTAGTGAGATCAAGTCCTGAGTCTGCTGAAAGACCCCTTGACACTGTTGGAACAACTGTTGCTGACAAAGCTGATGCGCAACAGATGACTCAAAGTACACCAACAGCTGAGGTTGCTCAACCTCAAGAAGACCCAGAGGTCCAAATCATCCATCCTATAGCTGCTGCTCCCATATCATCTGCTGGACCAGCCCCTGCTGACAAAGGTAAAAGAAAGATAGTGCTGAGGAAAAAGAAGAAAGTTTCCAAAGCTGACAAGAAAGCAAGGGAGGAAGCTGAACAGAGGAAGCAGGATGAAGCTGAGGAGAAGAAGGCACTTGAGCTAAGCAAAGCTCAAGCTGCTAAGGATGAGGCCAGAAGAAAAATGTCTGAAGCAGAGAGAAAAGCTGCTGAGGATGCTGAACTGGCCATGGTCATTGAGAAGAGCAAGACTGATGTCTATGGACCTATCCATGGAGGTGGCATCAAGATAAATGAACCTGCTAAGGCTGAAGAAGGAGAAGAACCCCCAAAACCAAAGATGCCTGCTGCTGCAGAAAAACCGAAGGAAAAGTTTGAAGTGAAGAAAGTCTTCAAGATCATATACAACAACAAAGAGCTTTTCCAGAAGTTTGAAAAGTCCTTAGCCTACTACAATCAGAAGTTAATGCTGAAGACCATGTTCACTCAAGAGAAGCCTAGATATATCAGATGGAGAGACAATAGGCTGAACAGGTCCATCATTGAACTTCAGAATCTGAAGGAATTAGTTGCTGAAGAAAAATGGGTACTACAGTGGCTAAAGACAGATTCTATCCAAAAAGCCTTGGATCCTCATTATGTTAGGGATGCTATGCATCACTATGCCAGGGAATTTGCCCTTGAGGAAGCAAAACTGATAGGAAGCACCCTACCTGAGAAAAGAAAGAAGACTGATGATGTTGAAGAAAGGGCTGTGAAGATTGCTGTTATCACTGCACTGAATAAGTGGGCAGAAAAGTCCAGATATCAGCAAGGGCATTCAAGTGAACTCCCACAACTGCCAAGTATTCAACATGTTATTTTTGGAAGGGAAATGAAAGACTTTTATGAAGTGCCAGAGGGTAACAATGCCTTTGTCAACCCTTGGATCATTGTGAGGCAAATTCGTCAGACGACCTGCTTCAATAATGATGGCACCATAACTGATCTGTTCTATGATGACGTCACTGATGAACACAAAGCTGCGGCCAAGCCTGCTGATAAGTCTGCTGACCAAGCTGAAGACAAGTCTGCTGAAAAGGCTGCTGAAAAACCCTTAGCCATTGAGTGGAATGCTAAGGCCTCTGAAGATCATCAGGAGACAAGGATGGAAGATATTCCTGTCCACCAGGAGACTGATGAAAAAGACGAAGTTGCTGCTTCTGCTTCATCAGGTGATGAACACTCATCACTGATGGAAGCTTTCCAGATGTTAATGGAAAATTCTATGAAGGAACTGGAAGAGAAGCATCAACATCAGCTGTTGAAGGTCAAGGAGGAGCTGAAGACTGAGCTTAAGACAGAATTGACAGAGTCAAATAGACTTCAGCTGGAAACTGTGCAACAGTCTACTGAAAAGATCATCAAGACTGAAATCACAAGTATTCCAATTCCTCAAGATCATTCCTTGCAGTTAGTGAACAGTTTGAATGATATGAATAGAAATGTGGAAGATGTGAAGAGTGATGTTAATCATCTTCATGCTGCACTTCAAAGAGCTGAACACAAGATTGCTGACTTGACTGCAACCTTCATTAAAGTCAGTGAAGAGGAGAAGGAAATCAATTTAGGGATGTTGCGTGAAATGTCAAATGCTGCACAAGCAATCCAAGATGAAATTGCAACTGTAAACCTGAACATTGACTACTTCAATGATAAGACTGACGACATCAGCACAACTATTCATCATCTTACAGCAAGTCACGATGTAGTGAATCAGAATTTGAAGACTTTATGCACTGAAATGAAGATTCCAACAGTTGCACTCAACCCTACTACTAAACCTGAAGAAGTCATCCAGTCTGATGATGACAAAAAGGGGGAAGAGAAAAGGGATGAATCAACTAAGGAAACCTCTACTACTGAAGCCAACAAAACTGATAAAGCTACTGAACTGACCAAACCTGCTGAAGAAAATCTTGGAAAGGAACAAGGCAAAGACAAGTCTGAAGAAGAGACCAAGGAAAAAGCCAAAACTGATGAAGTAATGGCTGAATCCAAAGACTCTGCTGCTGATAAATCAGAGCCTTTGACTAAGTACAAAAATACAGAATCAGCCAGGAAGGCCATGGAAGCTTTGAAGGAACAAAAACTTAAAGAGAAAATGGAAGCTGCCAAAGCAAACATGGATCTGGATGAAGAAGCTGATGATGAAGAAGAAGATGACGAAGAGTCATCTTATGAATATGAAGAAGTGCTTGAAGGATCAGATGAAGAAGCTGATAGTTAGAATTTATAAAATCTTGTAATCAGTTTACTTTTATCTATCTTTCAGACATCTCATCTGATGAACTTGTACCTGTAATCATTCATATTAAATATCAATAAACAGACAAGTTCCCATCCAATATACTTTTTCTATCTCAGAAAATTTTGAGGATTACATTCTTTAGCTTAGGTATTCAACAGGTACTTAGCTGAAGTTTTGTCATCATCAAAAAGGGGGAAATTGTTGGATAAGGATGAAGATGAAGGCACTGAAGACAATTTGTTAAGGGAGGTTTTGAAGGATTTCAAAACTTCAAGATTGGCTAAGTATGGAGTAACTTAGCTGATGATCCCTTAGAAGAAATTTTGACTAAATATAGAAGACATCAGAAGAGTCAAAGTTTCAAGGTCCAAGACTTTTGATCTGCTGAAAGAAAGATACCAGACTGATGAAGATCAGCCGACTCAAATCAGATTTGTTCAAGTTTGAGATCAGCTTTGTTCGCCATCAGACGCGTACTTTTAATCAGCCAAGTGAAAAAGATCATTAAGTGTTCCCAACGGTAATAAATGCCCCTTGGAGTAATAAATGCTGAAGTACAAGGTTATTAAAGACAAATGATTGAAGAAATGCTTCGCATCAGCTGGGTGCATTTAATGCTGCCTGCAGAATAGTACTGTTCACAGTACGGACAGACTGCAAAAGAGCCGTTCGCGGATTTTAAGGACCAGTACTCGAGGAATTTGAATCTTGTCTCTCTTCAACGGACACTTTTCAATCCTCAAGTATAAATAACTGAAAGAGACGAAGAAGAAACAAGCAACACAATCTCTGAGAAATTTTCGAAGCAAAATTCTCTAAGTCTCAAGAACAGCTCACTCATCAGCTGAGTCATTTGTTGACGAAAGCAGAGTTGAAGAATCAAGCCAAATACATCTTCTGAGTGATTTTGTAAACATTGAGTGTTGTGAGAAGTAGATATCCGTCTTAGTGAGTGATATTACTTCAGAGAAGTAGGATCTCTTTGTGATTTCTTACTGCGAACTTACGGCCTGTTCATTTGTTGTAAGGCGTAAGCAGAGTATACTGATTACTGAGTGTTTTTAGTATAACCCAAGATCTTTGTGACTTGGAAGAGTGGACTAAAGGATATTTAAATCCATATAACCACTATAAAAATTGTTTGTGTTTTTATTTGCATTTTACCTGCATATTTTGAAGTTGCATAAAACACATTAAGTTAACTGTTTGAAAAAGAATTCAAAAAGGAGATTTTACAAATCTGGGAAAACATTTTTCAAACTGCTAAGTTTACTTGTGAAAAACACTTTGAAAATCCGCTGCAAGTACTCTAAGTATTAAAACTGACTTTAGCAAAATCAGCTAAGTAACAATCAGACGAGTGGTCAACAAGGCTGTTCAAAGATTTGTTCGCGAACAAAATTGTAACTAACTAATCTGATCAGCTTAGTCTGTTCAGTTAGAGTAAAAGTTTTAAAGTTAAATTTGAAGAAAATTTTAAAGAGGTTTATTCACCCCCCCCCCCTCTAAACCTCTTCTGACCACTTGGGACCAACAATTATTATTATCTTTATCTTTCACATTATTATTATTATTATTATTATTATTTTTATTTATTATTTATTGTTATTATTATTATTTTTTTTTTATTATTATAAATTTTTTTGTATTATTATTAATATTTTTGTATTTTTATTATTATATTATTTTATAATAATAATAATTTTTGTATTGTTATTATTATTATTATTATATAATTATTTTTGTTATTTATTATTTTTACTTTTTTGTATTTTTATTATTGTTATTATTATTTTATTATTATTATTCTATGTCCCTAACTGTTGAAGATGAAACCCTTCTCTCAATTAATAATATCTTCCAACCACATTTTTATTCTCCAGAAATGTAATAAATCAAAACCTTGTTTTCATATCCATGGCAACAAGTTCCAGAGCTCCAACACCATTTTCTCCATGGCAACTGTAAGGAACCAAAAGAAAACTGCCAAACACTCGTAGCTTTATCCCGATGAGGACATTGATATGATGTAAACCAAAAAACAAGAACGCAACTTTATTCATTTATATATGTAAATGTATTGAACTTGTGAGGCACATAACATATGCTTGAAACCTATGTATCTCGCCATAAAATGCCTCGAGGGGAACAAACAAGTACTTTGACTGTGGTTATAAAAATTCAATGAAAGGCCACCATGAGATAACAAAGATGAGCAATTTGTTGAACATCAAACATGCTTCTTAATGAACAAATTTATTTGCTTGCAACATCCCTCGTATATAGTGTTGATTCTGGAATTAATTTTGCATTGACAGAAACAATACATTATTCATAAAAGGAAGCACTAGCTGTTTGAATTTGAACAAAAAGTTTGAGGCCACTCAGACATGGTTGCAAAGTGAGTCTAAGCCTCCATTAATGATATTGCTAAGTCGACGATTCTTCACGTATAACAAGTAAAACTACATGATTGTATAAAAGATAACATATTGAATTCCACCAGAACAATATGAAAAAAGAATCATCAAGCAGAATGTTAGTTGCATCAAGTGAAATTTGCACCTAAAAAATCGCGAAAGCCCAAAGGCCAAGGCGAACCATATAACCCATATTGCGTGGTTCAGAAGCACCAATTGCTGAGCAATAAATGACGCGGGCTTGAGGAAGTCCGTGTCTGCACATGTATGTAGTAAACGAAAGACATTTTCAACTGAAAATGCAGCAGCTCCGAAAAGAAAATTAAACATATTTGGATGTCAGAAAAGAAAAATCAAAACCCTAGGTCTTAAATAAACTCACATGAGTGCAACATGGTGATGGGGGGAAAGTGAGAAATTAGTTTGGCCATCGATCTGCACTTCTCAATTCCTCAAATGCTGGCCGAAAATGCGAGTAGATCTGAATATGGACGGAGGCAGGAGGAAGGGTGGCGAAAGAGATTCTTCGGTGGGTGTTGGCTACGTTTGAAATCATCTCTCCAGAGGAAAACATCGGGGAGAGATGGGTTTGAATCTTCAATAACCGTAATTTGATTTTTTTTTTTTGAATTAATTAATTCAGTGATGTAATGATATTTTTCATAGTGTACAAGGTTATTTACAGAAAGTATGATATTACATCTTATGTTATACACTAAATTTTTTAATAACTGACTATTGTACACTCTTGTACAATATTAAATGATCTAGATTGAAGATTATAAATTTTTAATAGCTTTGATTTTACATGAAACGATTCCTCGAGAATGACCTCGAGGAACCGTAGAAAACCCCATAAATTAATCTTTGCCATTCCCTCCAAACTGAAAAAAAAAATATTTTGGTGGAAGCAGAAGAGAAAAGGAAATTCAAATTAAAGCATTAGTAAATGATACAATCTTTGTAACCAACCAAAACCTTTCTGTTTTTCTTTATTTATTCGGGTCATAAGCAGTCCAATTTAAAAAATAATTAAGGAATCCAATAGAAATGGGATTTCCGAATCCGTCCTGAAAAACCGATATTTTTTTGGGAACCTGAAATGTCGGATAGCTAGTAAGTCGGGACGGATTTTGTAATATCGTTCTAAAAATTTTCGAAATTACTGAAATTCGTACCGATCTCACCCTTACTAAGAGTAGTTTGGTTGAGTTTCGTTTCGGTTTGGTTTTAAGGAGTTAAAAATACTTTTTATATCAAACTTTAATCTAAGAACGCATTTTGATATCAAAATTTCCAAAAACACACATTTCAAACCATTATTCACAACCTATGGACAAATTTAGTTTTCCTGATCAATTTTAGGACGGAATTCAACATGTTTCTGTTATGTTAAAAATGATGGGTCTTTAAATGTCGTGCATGTTATACCTCATTACCTCCCATTGTCAACTTAATGGGCATGTGAGCGACACATGTTGAATTCCGTCCAAAAAATTAATTGCAAAACTAAATATGCCAAGAGGGTGTGAATCATGGTATGAAATATATTCTTTTCAAAAAGTTTGGTACCAAATGTGTTTTTTGGACTAAAATTTGGTATCAAAAGTTTTTTTTCCTCTATTAAAATTTGATTTGAGAGTTTTCGGCGAAATTTTGAAACTTGATTTGGATAACTATTTCAATGGAATATTGAGATTGAAATATTATTGAATAATAGACATCTATATTTTATATTAAAGATTTAAATGAGGAGAGAATTGCACTTTGGTACTGAGCTTTAGGTCAATTTTCACTTTTGATACACAATTTTATGTATCCAACACATTTGATACAACGCTTTAATATATTATGACACATTGGTTACAATCGTTAAATGGTGACGGAAAAGTTAAGTTTAATTTCAAAGTTGATGCAATTACTTATGTTGATAATTTTATCCCATAACATTTCAGGCTAATAAAATAGCCTCACATCTCCAAATTTAGTGATGAATTTAGTCTACGTTGTTGCCATTTTTCAAAATTGTCTCAAACAAGACCACGTGCAGGCCAATTTGAAAATTTAGGTTATTTTATCTAAATAACTAATTTGATTTATAAAAAATATTAATAAATTAAATAATACATTAACATAAATATAAAACAAAATTACTAAAACGTTCTTTTCAAATATAAGATTTAAATAATAGTATTAATCTATTAAATTATTATTAAAATAATAAATTATACAATAAAAAATATTTAATATTGATTAAAATATTAAATAATTATAATTTAAAAAAAATATAAAACCTACCCCTTCCCCACCTACCCTACCCCTTCCCCTCAATTGTCAGGCCGTCGGTGGTCTAGGTTCTCCGATTCCAGGCCACCGACGGCCTAAAAATATTATAATTTGCAACAAATGTGTTGAGCATATAAACCTACATATCAAAAGTAAAAATTGACCTTAAGTTCAATATTAAAAATGCAATTCTCTAACTCTCTTCAAATATGTATCAAACTCCCATGCCTAATCTAGGAGGCTATTAATTATAGTTAGATATCTTACAACTTATATGTTCAACATACCCAACTTCAATCAAATTTCAAAAGTTGTCCGACAATATATGTTGTTCTAGTTTGGTGAACCAAATTCATGCACCTTTGCCGGATTGAACAGTCGAATTGAATATATTAGTAATGTGTCCAATAGTGCTTTGAAATAAGTTAGTTCATAAAGGCGTAAATACCCAAAAAAGAAAAAAATCTGTACAATATCACTAAATTATTTCATTTTCCAAAAATGGCAGAAGGACATAATCGAGGATTTTGTTATGAAATCATGGGCCCAATTGGGACTATACTAGCTAGAACCACATCCTTAAGAAGGCCAATAATTTTGGGGTAAATGCAAAATACTCCCCTGTGTTATGTTAATTCTATAAAAAACTATCATGTAAAATTTTTATTGCATCAAACTTTCTTGTGATTTAAAAAATCCGGCAAATTAAAAAACACTCAATATGTAAAAAAAAAAAAAAAAAAAAAAAAAAAAAAAAAATTTCCTTTTAGATCGACATATTTCAATAAATAATTTTAAAAATATTTTACATGAAGTTTTAGGGACCAACTTGAACTTTAAATATGTCGATCCAAAATGACTTATTTTTTACAAATTTTTTACAGGATTTTTAAAAACACGAGGAAATTTGGCATAATAAAAATTTCACTAGGTAGTTTCTTATAGATTTAACATAATACAAGGAAGTATTTTTCATTTTCCCCAATAATTTCCTTCCCTCCATGCTTCTATATAATATTGTAAATGAAATCTATTACAAACCCACAAATTAAAAATAATAAGGATTTCATTTTCCAAAAAATGGCATTGTTCAATGGCTTACAATCCTCCGATGAACTTCTTGAAGCCCAAGCCCATGTATGGAACCACATGTTCAATTTTGTAAACTCCATGTCTCTTAAATGTGCACTTCAACTAAACATACCAGATATCATCCACAAACACAACAAACCAATGACACTTTCCGAATTAATAAGCAAAATCCAAGCACATCTATCGTTTAATGCGAATCCTAATCCATTCTAAGTTCTTCATCAAGGTCAACATCTCTGATAACAACGACAAAGAGGGCTATTGGCTCACACCATCCTCTCGTCTCCTCTTGAGAAATGGGCCATCAAGCATGGCACCATTTGCGCTAGCCATGCTCGACCCCATTTTAGTAGATCCATGGCACCATTTAGGTGAATGGTTTCAAGATGATAGTCCGATGGCATTTGTAACCGCTCACGGGAAGACACTTTGGGAGAAAGCTTTCGAGGAGCCAAGGTTGAATCAATTTTTTAATGAGGCCATGACTAGTGATGCACAATTTGTGGCTAATTTACTTATTAAAGATTATAAACAAGTGTTTGATGGATTGAAATTCATGGGGGATGTTGGAGGCGGCACAGGAGGTATGTCTTAAGGTTATAGTTGATGCATGTCATGGCTTGAAGTGTGTTGTGCTTGAACTTGAGCATGCTATTGATGGCCTAAAAGAGGATGAAAAGTTGAGCTTTAATTGTAGTTGGAGATATGTTTGTTTCTATCCCTAGAGCTGATGCAGTGTTCTTGAAGATATGAAGTGAGATCTTATTAACATTAAAGAGTTAATTGCAAGAATATATACGCCATGTGCTTTACATAATCGAAAAAACTCTCCTTTGTTATTTTTATTAGTAAAAAACACTATTTGAAATTTCTTTCGTAAATCAATAGGGAGATTATTGTTAAATTCTTTAAGTGAACGGGGGATTAATTTAAATTTTCAAAGTTAAGAGGGGAATTTTAGTCAATTTTTCAGGTGAATAGAAGTGGTTTTGCATTTTATTCTAGGATATATCTCAGTTTCCTGTTAAAAAATACTCCACTGTGTTATGCAAGAAACTAACCTGTGAAATTTTTATCTCGCCAAACTTTCTTATGATTTCAAAAACCCTGCAAAAAATACCCAATTTGTAAAAAGTAGGTCGTTTTGGATCGAAAATATTTCAAGAAATTATTTTTAAAATACTTCAAGTTGGTCCCTACAACTTCACGTCATGTCGATCCAAAAGACCTATATTTTACAAATTTGGTGTTTTTTGTAAAGTTTTTAAAATCACAACGAAGTTAATTTGGCGCAATATAAAATTTCACAGGGTAATTTCTTGCAGGTTTAACATAAAATAAGGGTGTATCTTGCACTTTCCCCAAAGAGGAGTTTTGCTAATAAAAATAATAGAGAGAGTTTTATTGTACTGTTTGTGTCGATTTAGATTTAATTATAAATAACACACATGCAGTGGATATTACATGACTGGAATGACAAAGACTGCGTTAAAATACTAAAGCAATGCAAAGAAGCAATTCCAAGCAAAGACAATGGAGGAAATGTTATTATTCTTGAAATGATTGTGGATGAGAAGAAAAAATTAGACCATGAAAAAGTTGAAACTCAACTTTTCCTTGACATGGAAATGATGACCATGATAGCTGGGAAAGAAAGAACTGAAAAAAGAATGGGTAAAACTTTTCTTTGATGCTGGATTTGCTAGCTACAAGATCACTCTTTTGGGATTGAGGGCCCTCATTGAAGTATTTTTATAATTTGTTTAATGAGATAATTACTTCATATTATATGGTACCATGAAATAAATTACCTTGAGTATATATAAATAATGTTTAAGATATAATTACGAATGAATAATGAAAGAAAATATGTTTTGACTTTTTGAATTTTTGTGTGATGCATGCACAAGTAGGTGCTGCAATTTTGGCTAATAAATCCTTCCCTAGTCACAAATAAGTCCAGAGAGATGATGAAAAAAAGAAACCATGCAGGGGCTAATTGCAATTGCAGGGGGAATTTTTATTAACTGGCAACGGATAGTTCGTGCATTCATAAAACACGTTTTTATAAGTTAGCAGCTCAACTAATCAGAGCCACATGCACGTGTATAATTGGAGCAGCTGGAGCTGAGTCAACTGACATGGAGGTGCACGTGGAAAGGGTTACATATAAGCAAATGTACCCACATAAATAGCACGCTCAGCTCAATTTGGAAAGCTACTGTTTCATTGAATTCAACCTCCGATTGAGCTGCTTCATCCACGTTTCAGGTAATACGCGGGTCTCAGCTCAATTGAATGCAACCGAAGTCTATTGATAGATTCATTTGCATTAGTTCCTTGCTAGTTTATTCAGATCATTCATTTATTTTGGATATCTGTAGTTGTTGTTTACATTTTTTTATTGGGATTTATTGTAACCTCTTATTACGAATCATTAGAGTTGGGTTATATTAAATTGAGGTGGAGTTGATTGTGTTTTATATTACAATGGCAAGTGGAAGTGGTTTATATTTCTGTTTATTTGTTGAAATTGATCTGATCCCTATCAGTGGTATCCAGAGTCATTGATCCTTGCGCAATGGCAAATACAAGAGCCCAGGAGATTTAGAAGGAGTTAGATTAATTACAAGCAAATAGTGAAGAGCAACTTATGAGGCATGATGCTTTAGAAAAAAGGATGGAGGATCATATGCAAGAATTAAGGAGATATATAGCAACATTAGTAGAATTAGCTACCCAAACTTCCAAGGGTAAGCAATATGAAGTAATAGGGGTAGAAGAGCACAGAGATAATCACTTTTACTCTTCTGGGTAAAATTTTCATAGAGGTCCAAATAGGTACAATTCCAGAATAGATTTTCCCAAGTTTGAGGGGGATGATCTTAAGAATTGGGTGTATAGAGTTGAGTTATTCTTTGAGTTGGAGGAAGTCCTGACAATAACAAGGTCAAAATAGCTGCAGTTCACTTAAATGGAAGAGCATTAGTGTGGCATCAGTCCTTTATGAAGATGAGAAGGGGGGTTGTCTATTGGGAAGAGTATGTAGGTGCTCTGCAAAACAGATTTGCTACAACACTTTTTGATGATTCAATGAGTGAGCTTAAAGAACTAAAGCAAACTGGAAGTGTACAATCTTACCTAGATGCATTTGATGACCTTTTCAACAAGGTAGACATTTCTGAATCTTATGCAGTGAGTATCTTTCTAACTGGCATAAGGAAGGAAATTGAATATCCAGTAAGAATGTTCTCACCTAGAACATTACAGAAGGCGTATGGGTTGGCAAGAATGCAAGAAAAGAGTAATTTGGAATCAAGCAGGAAGTCATATGCCAATACTAACAAACTTCCACCCTTACTGCCAAATCCACCTATGAAGCCAGTAAACACTTCTTACAAAAACACCCCTAATCCTGCAAGGTAGCCAAAAATTATTTCCACTGCAGAAATGAATGAGAAAAGGGCAAAGGGGCTTTGTTTTTGGTGTGATGACAAGTTCTCACCTGGACATCAATGTCCTAAGAGAAAACAACTTTACATTATGGACTTAACAGAAGACCAAGAACTGGAAGATGTGACAGTTGAGGGGAACCAGCTTAATGACATGTCGGAGAGTGAAGAGGAAGTGCCTATGTCAGTAATTTCATTACATGCTATGACAGGAATGCAGGATTTCTACACAATGAGTCATTGGATCTCATTGCAATAAGAACATACACATATTGATTGATTCAGGCAGTACTCACAATTTCTTGGACTTGGAAGTAGCCAAGAGATTAGGATGTAAGTTAACTCCTACCACACCTTTTTTTGTGGGAGTTGCTAATGGAGACAAGGTCCACAGTAACTTCATGAGTAAGGACTTTGAATGGAAAATTCATGGAGGATCATTTTGTTCTGATGTACTAGTTATGCCAATAGGAGGGTGTGATTTAGTCATGGGGGCTTTTCACATTGGGAGATATTAAATGGAACTTTAGTAAATTGACTATGTACTTTGAGCTAAATGGGAAGAAGGTTAAGAGGCAAAACTACTACTGTAAAGACTGTGAATGGAAACACAATGGAGAAACTTTTATCCAATCCAACTGAAATGTCCATGATGAGCCTCACTTGGCTCCAACAGGACACCAATGAGTTGCAATTGATGATTTTGGAGACTGAAGTTGCTACTGTGAGGCCACCTGACTTACAGAAAATATTGGACCAATATGAAGATATTTTCCAGGTACCTACTGGCCTACCTCCTAAAAGGGTGCATGATCGTGCTATTGTTTTGAAGGAAGGCACACCTCCAATCAATGTCAGGCCTTACAGATACCCAGCCATGCAGAAGAATGAAATAGAAAAGATTGTGGCTGAGTTACTAGAGACTGGGGTAGCACAACATAGTACTAGTCCCTACTCCTCTCCAGTTGTACTTGTGAAGAAGAAAGAGGGTTCTTGGAGACTTTATGTTGACTACAGGGAGCTCAACAAAGCAAGCATCAAGGATAAGTTCCCAATACCAGTTATAGAAGAACTCCTTGATGAATTGCATGGGTCCAGATTCTTTTCCAAGCTTGATTTGAGATCTGGCTATCACAAGATAAGAATGAAGGAAGAATATAATGGAAAGACTGCATTTAGGACCCACCATGGTCACTATGAATTTCTAGTGATGCCATTTGGTCTCACAAATGCCCCTTCCACATTCCAGAGCCTTATGAATCAGGTATTCCAACATTTTTTAAGGAGATTTGTACTGGTATCTTTTGATGATATTTTAGTATATAGTACTAACTGGGAAGATTATTTAGACCATTTGTGCTTGGTGTTTGACACATTAAGATCTCATCAACTGTTTCTTAAGATGAGTAAGTGTAGCTTTGATCAACACCAAGTTGAGTATTTGGGATTCATTATCTCTGAAAAAGGAGTAGCAGCTGATGAGTAGAAAATTAGAGCAATGTTAGACTGGCCACTACCTAAGAACATAAAAGACCTCAGAGGTTTTTTGGGGCTTACTGGGTACTACAGGAGGTTTGTAAAGGGATATGGGAGTATAGCTAGACCCTTGACTCAACTACTCAAAAAGGACAAGTTCAATTGGTCAGATGAGTCCACTACTGCTTTCAGAGAGTTACAAACAGCCATGACTCAAACTCCTGTTTTGGCTCTACCTGACCTCTCTAGTGAGTTCATTATAGAATCAAATGCTTCAGGGAAGGGTCTTGGAGTTGTTCTTACCAATGACCTACTTTAGCAAAGCTTTAAATGAAAGACACATGATGTTGGTCCCAAGTGGTCAGATGAGGTCTAGGAGGGGGGGGGGGGGGGGGTGAATAGACCTCTGAAAATTTTAATCAAATTTTTACTTTAAAACTGTTGCTAAAATGTAAACAGACTAAGCTATTACAGAACAGTAAGCTTTCAAGGCTGATCGCGAACAAATCTTTGAACAGCTTTGTTGACCACTAATCTGATAGTTACTTATCTGATTTTTGTCAAAATCAGTTCTAATACCAGAATACTTGCAGCGGATTTTTAAAGTGTTTTTCACAAGTATACTTAGTAGTTTGAGAGATTTTATCCCCAGATTTCTAAACGACTCTTTTAAAATCCTTTTCAAACAGTTTTATCAAAGTGTTTATATGTCAACTGAAAATATGCAAGTTAAAATGCAAAGTAAAAACACAAGGATTTTTATAGTGGTTATATGGATGTAAATCCTTTGGTCCACTCTTCCAAGTCACACAGATCTTGGGTTATACTATAATAACTAAGTTTACAGTATACTCTGCTTGCGTCGAACAACAAATGAAACGACCACAAGTGCGCAATAGGAAATCACAAAGAAGACCTATTCTACAGAGACTTATCACTCACAAAGACGGATAAGTTCGCCTCACAACACTCTTTTTACAGATTCACTCAGAAAATGTATATCTTTTTAACTTCAACGGCTTCTGTCAACAAATAACTTTAGCAGACGAGTGAGCTGTTCTTGAGCTTTGAGACTTAGAAAATATTTTGCTTCGAATTCAATCTCTCAGTTGTTGTGTGTTTTTCTTTTCTTGGTCTCTTCAACTATTTATAGTCACTCTTTGAATTATGTCCGCTGAAGAGAGACACAATTCAAATTTCTCGATTTCTGGTCCTTAATTTCCACGAATGGCTCTCTGCACAGTGACAATACTGCAGACTGTAATTTTTGTCAGGCAGCATTAAATGGACCGAGCTGATACGAGGTTTTTCTTCAATCATTTGCCATTAATAACCTCGGACTTCAGCATTTATTACTCCAGTGGCATTTATTAACGTTGGGACGACTTCTTGATCTTTCCACTTGGCTGATGAGTACAAGTCTGATGATGAACAGAGCTTATCTCAAACTTGAACAAATCTGATTTGAGTCGGCTGATTTACACCAGTCTGATTTCTTCTCTTCAGCAGATCAGAAGTCTTCTGGACCTTGAAAAATTGACCCGTCTGATATGTCTTCTTACTTGTTCAAAATTCTTCTAAGGGATTACATTTAAGTTGTCTTTACTTAGCTGACATGAAGTTTTGGAAATCATCAAAACCTCCCTTAACTAAATTAATTTCAGTGCACTCCATCTTCATCTTTATCCAACACATGGCATTACATGTTTATGAAAGGAAGCTACTTGTTTTGGTCACTGCTGTGGAAAGATGGCGTCCTTACCTCTTAGGAAGACATTTTGTGATCCACACTGATCACCAAAGTCTCTAGTACCTGTTAGAACAAGAAATTGCAACACCAGCTCAACAAAAGTGGTTAGGAAAGCTTATGGGATTTGACTACAGCATAATCTACAAGAAGGGCAGTGATAATAAAGTTGTTGATGCTTTAAGCAGGCATGCTTGTGAAGGACAAACAGCTTTATATGCTATCTCTATCATTACCTCTTCAATAGTGGACAAAATTAAGCACAACTTGTAACAGGATGCTAAGATGCAAAACTTAATATCTAAAATGCAGCAAATCTTCTAAGTATCATGATTTCACTTGGGTGCATGGTTTGCTTAGGAGAAAGGGAAAAATAGTGGTTGGAGATGATATGCAGCTCAAACTAGAACTCATTAGACTTTACCATGACAGCACTGAAGGAGGCCATTCTGGAATGGCTTAAAACCCTACATAGACTGGAAAGACATTTCTACTGGAAACATATGAAGAACATGGTTTTCATGTATGTTCAGGAATGCATCATTTGTCAGCAATACAAACGCATGAACATACTGCCCTATGGTTTACTTCAGCCACTTTCAATTCTTGACAAGGTATGGCAAGATATATCAATGGATTTTATAGAAAGGTTGCCAAATATTAATGGTAAAGAGGTCTTGTTTGTAGTGGTAGATAGACTGAGCAAGTATGCTCATTTCATTGCCTTGTCCCCATCCCCCCTCCCCCCCTATTACTATCACTGTGGCTCAATCCTTTATGGATAATGTGTTTAAACTGCATGGAATGCCCCACTCTATTGTGAGTGACAGGGACACTATCTTCATGAGTGCATTTTGGAGAGAACTTTTCAAGCTACATGGAACTGAGCTCCTACACTCTACTGCTTACCGCCCTCAGAAAGATGGATAAACTGAGGTGGTCAACAGATATCCAAGTCCTTGTTAAGTGGTGGAATGCACCTGAAGAAGACAGTACCTGGGAAGACTACTCTCAGCTTCTTCAGAGGTTTCCCAACTTCATTCCTTGAGGACAAGAAATTTTTCAAGGGAAGGGAATCGATGCATGCACAAAGAGGTGCTGCAATTTTGGCTAATAAATCCTTCCCTAGTCACAAATAAATCCAGAGAGATGATGAAAAGAAGAAACCATGCGCGGGGGGGGGGGGGGGGGGGGGGGGGGGAGTAATTGCAATTGCAGGGGGAATTTGTACTAACTGGCAAAGGATAGTTCGTGCATTCATAAAACGCGTTTTTATAAGTTAGCAGCTCAACTAATCAGAGCCACATGCACGCGTATAATTGGAGCAGTTGGAGCTGAGTCAGCTGACGTGGAGGTACACGTGAAAAGGGTTACACCTCAGCAATTGTACCCACATAAATAGCATGCTCAGCTCAATTTGGAAAGATCGTGAAATTAATGTTGTAAGTTTCTTCTTCTTCTTCAAGCTACTGTTTCATTGAATTCAACCTCTGATTGAGCTGCTTCATCCACGTTTCAGGTGATACGCGGGTCACAGCTCAAGTGATTGCAACCGAAGTCTATTGATAGATTCCTTTGCATTAGTTCCTTGCTAGATTGTTCGGATCATTCGTTTGTTTGGATATCTGTAGTTGTTGTTTACATTTTTTTGGATTGGGATAGATTGTAACCTCTTATTACGAATCATTTGAGTTGGGTTATATTAAATTGAGTTGGAGTTGATTGTGTTTTTTATTACAATTGCAAGTGGAAGTATTTATATTTCTGTTTATTTGTTGAAATTGATCTGATCCCTAACACAGCTGAATCAATGCACAATTGAAGATATGTGTATTAAGGTGATCCCATTATTCATTGAATATATATATAAAAGTTAATTGCAATTGTCTCTTTAAATGAGTGTCAACAAAATCCACGATTATATCATTCTGCCATTTTTGGGGAAATGAAACAATTTAGAGATATAGTACACATTTTTGGTATTTACGCCTTTATGAAATTTATTTCAAAGCACTATTGGACATATTACATGAACGCATTTTCTTGAGATTGAGTTAGTGATATGGCTGATTTTTTTTCTTTTTTTTCTTTTTTTTCTTTTTTTGAAAAGAGTTCGTGATATGGTTTCTAAGAGGAACATAATATTGGAGATAATTGAAGAATTGGAATTTGAAGGTTGGATATTGAAAGAAGACGACTGCACCCGTTTCTAAATTAGGGCAGAATTGATTTGGGAATTATTCGTTATGTATTTCTTTATTATTTATGTTTTAGTTTATTTAGTTTTTTTGTATGGCTAAGATTAACCTGTATTTAACGGCTAGGATTAGTTCTGGATATAGCCGACTTATACATGTATATATTTACAGGGTTCGATTCCCTTAGTGTACATTCAATCATAATAAATATTTTTCGTCATCTTCTTCATTCTCTTTTCTCCAAGATTAATCAATTATACATTCAATATATTTTCAATATATTCATGTTCAAGGTTTAGATTGTAACACAATAACTCAAACTAGATCAACATATATTGATTCTCTGACAACTTTTGAAATTCGATTAAAGTTACGGCTGAATATATAAGTTGTAATATATCGGGTTTTTGACACTTTGTACCCTGGAATTATAGAATTTTGGTACTTTGAATTCTAACTTAAATGTTTTGGAACTTTGCATCCTGGAAATACAATTTAGTTGGCATTTTGCACCCTAGTGTGTGTTTTGAAAGAAAAATTCATTGATTGAAGGGTATAATAGTTATTTTCGAATAACCCTAAAAGTATAGATTTTGACACTTTGCACTCTGAAATATAAAATATAGGCACTTTGCACCCAAAAAATATAATTTATGGCATTTTCAACCCCGACTTGATATGATAATTTAAATTATATAAATTACATGCAATATAATAATATGTTAGATATGTAAACATGTATTTTATATATAAAGTGAATAATCTAGATGATACTTGAAAATAAAATGAAGACAATGTCTTTTTTTTTCTCTAAATTTACTGAGAGAAAATGTTAAAATAAGTTATTATAAAGTAAAATAAATTTAGAATAACAAGTTTATGATTGTTGTGTATAGAAATGATCATTTTATCCCTACGTCGCCGATATTTATGAGTTTGTTTTTTTTTTTCTTAAGAAAAATACATTAGGATGCAAAATGTCATACAAATTATATTTTTAGGGTGGAGAGTGCCAAAAAATTTAAATCAGGGTGTAAAAAAGTTTAATATTTTATAATTTTAGGGTGCAAAATGCCAATATTTTAATATTTTAACAATGTCAGTTGAAAAAGGAGATGATGAGTTTGTGAGGTTAGAAAGTATTGGGGATCCACCTAGAGTGGGTCGTAATGAATTTGTCCGCGATCCATTGAAGAGCAAGTCTAGAGGTGCACCTAAGTCGCAAATGCAACATTGTGGTATTTGTCGGTGTGTCAGTATTTTCCTAAAATTTATTATAGTAATTTATTATTTTATTAATGTCATAATCTTTTATGGTTATCGTTTTATTACTTTCAAGATTAATTGATTTTTTTATTTAAATATGACATTATGTAGGGAACAAGGTTATAAATCTATAACATGCCATAATAAAACTAACAAAGACATCGGCGATGGTGGGCAACCAATGGAAGAGGATAACCGTGACACTCAATCAAGTCGCAATGTTCGAGTTTGATAATTTGATTTATATCATAACATTTTGTCTCGATTAAGAAATTTGATTTATATCATAACATTTTGATATTTAGATATTTGGGGACTTTCTGTGAAAGTTGGGTATTATTTGATTTTGTGTTGTTTTGTAGCAATTTGGAATTGAATTTGATACATGGATGATAATACATTGATGGTTAATGTAACTTTTTAATTCGGGAACAAGTTTGGAAAAAATTGGATTTGGGGTGGGGAGAGAATTTTCGGAGATAGGGGTTGTTTGATAGTTGCAAATGAAGTGAAGATTGCTCATTTGGTTCTTATGAATAGGTGTTTTTTTTGTTTTTTTAAAAAATTTTATAATTATTTTGCTAGTAATTTATAACTTTATTTTTTAATAAATAATAATTATATTAATATTATTATATAAATTTTAGATTTAATTAATATTTTTTCGAATTTATGTCAAAGTATTATTTTGTATGTTAATAAAATTAATTTAGCTAAATAAATATGTAAATATAATAAGTAAAATATCTAAATTGGTCCGCATGTGTCTATTCGAGCCAATTTTGAAATTGGGCAACATTGTGGACTAAAATTGTCAATAAATATGAAGATGTGGGGTTGTTTTGATAACCTGAAATGTTGGGGGCATAATTATCAGTCAATATAAGTAATGGTATCAATTTTGCATTAAAACTTAACTGCCACGTTATCAATTAATGTCATTTTTTAACGGTGGTACCAAAAGTGAATGATTTCTTAAATTGTGGTACCAAATGTGTCGGCCACGATTTTTATAGTACCACAAGTGATAATCGGTATATAGTTTGATACCCATAAGTGCAATTCTCTCTTGTTTAATATGTCAATTGACCGTTTATTAAAAAAAAAAAAAATTTACAGGTGACTATATTGTAAACAAATCGAGTTTGATGTGAAAAATTAAATTATTACATAAAAAAATAATAATGGCATACATGAAAAAAAAAGGTTAATGATTCGGTCATTATTTCGATCAAATTATTTATTAGATGGGTATGTAACACTAAGTCCTTCATAATTTGATAATATATCAATAATTAAAAAAAATTATTGATTCGGTCATTATTTCGATGAAATTGTCTATTAGATGGGTATGTAACACTAAGTCCTTCGTAATTTAATAATATGTCAATAATTAAAAAAAATAATGACTCGGTCATTATTTCGATCAAATTGTCTATTAGATGGGTATGTAACACTAAGTCCTTCGTAATTTGATAATATGTCAATAATTTTAAAAAAAAAAATTAATGATTCGGTAATTATTTCCATCAAATTGTCTATTAGATGGGTAAGTAACACTAAGTCCTCCGTAGCTTGATAATATGTCAATAATTTTAAAAAATTAATGATTCGGTCATTATTTCGATAATATTGTCTATTACATAGTTATGTAACACTAAGTCCTCCGTAACTTGATAATATGTCAATAATTTTAAAAAATTAATGATTCGATCATTATTTTGATCAAATTATCTATTAGATGGTTATGTAACAATAAGTCCTCCGTAACTTGATAATAGGTCAATAATTTAAAAAATTATTGATTTGGTCATAATTTCGATCAAATTGTCTATTAGATGGGTATGTAACACTAAGTCTTCCGTAGCTTGATAATAGGTCAATAATTTAAAAAAATTAATGATTCAGTCATTATTTCTATAAAATTCTCTATTAGATGGGTATGTAACACTAAGTCCTCTGTAGCTTGATAATAGGTCAATAATTTAAAAAAATTAATGATTCGGTCATTATTTCGATAAAATTGTCTATTATATAGTTATGTAACACTAAGTCCTCCGTAACTTGATAATAGGTCAATAATTTAAAAAAATTAATGATTCGATCATTATTTCGATCAAATTGTCTATTAGATGGGTATGTAACACTAAGTCCTCCGTAATTTGATAATAGGTCAATAATTTAATTGTTTTTAATTGATTTGGTCATTATTTCGATCAAATTGTCTGTTAGATCGGTATGTAACATTAAGTCCTCCGTAATTTGATAATATATCAATCTTAAATAACATCACTGATTACACTTAGCAGGCTTAAATATATTATCTTAAGGTCAATAATGTTGACTTTGATCAATTAACGAGTTGTTTGTCGATTCGAATTACGATTAACATAATTATACATTACCCCAAGGTAAATAATGTTGACTTTGGTCAATTAATCGAGTAATTCGTCAATTTGTATTAAAATTAACCTAATTATACATTTCCCTATTGTGAACAATGTTGACTTTGGTTAATAAATCGAGCCATTTATCGATTGCATTACGATTAACCTAATTATACATTACCCTAAGGTAAACAATGTTAATAATAATTATACACTTTTGTGCACATTATACTCATTTTCTCAATATTATAGTCCTCTAACTAAATAAAATATGATTTTGTAAATTATAAATTAACCCCAAGCTACCCAAAATATTATTCATTTGAATCCAATTTATATTTAAGTTAGGCCTAACAAAATTAGCATTTTGAAATTTGGACCAATATGTAATTTTGATATTCAAGGATAACTAGAAAAGTGATACAATTTAACAATTTTATCAAGATCTCAAGTAATTTTCTGAAAAAAAATCAGAATTTAATTTAACAAAAAAATATTTTTCATCGAATTTTCAGTTTCTAAAGAAAGAAAAATCCACGAAAAATAATTTGACATGATGAAAAATGATAAAAATCACCGAAAAACCAGAAATTATTTTCTCAACGTAGCGGTAGTCGCCGCCGATAAAACGGCTGCCGGAGTGGGCCTCACGCCCGGCACGCAGCACTGGGCACTGGCCGATTGTGGGAGTGGTTGGGCAGAGCTGAGGTTGGGTCATCCCCAACCTCCAGTCGGGTCGTTTCTAACCCGAGTTTTCTGTAAATCGGGCTAGCATGACCCGGTTACATTAATCTGCTATTTTTTTTCTTTTTCGATAGTTTTAACCCGATTTAAAGACGAGATATTTATGAAATTTGATGTTGAATACGATTTCATGCTCAATTTTCGATTTCATCAATAAATTTGCAGATTTAATCAATTTGATTTAATTGATGAAAAACCCTAAAATTCTATCCCAACATCCAATTGAAATAGCAATTGAAATCTCGAATTTTTTAGAATTAATTTGGGGTTGGGTATTAGTATTTTAGAAATCTCAAACCCAATTTTTTAGAAATAGCAATTGAAATCCCAACATCCAATTGAAATTTGGGGTTGGGTATTAGTATTTTAGAATTAATTATGAAAAATATTTTAATAAACAACTGAAACACAAGTTTAGTACAAGGGTGTTATGGTAATTATATCTAAATCTGTGACATACTACTTTTACCTATATAGTAAGTCATGGGTTATTTTTTTACTATATATGATTGGCTATGGAACATGAACTCTTGGGAGTTTTCCACAACTACAACTCCTCCTAGCCATGCCCAACTGACATTAAGAATCCTAACATAGAGAAAAAGTGCATGAAAAATATTAAAGTAGCAATTTACCTCATTGAATCGGAGAGTGTAAGTCGCCCATCGAAATTAAGAGTGGAATATTTATAAGATCTTATACGTGTGTTAAAGAGATAAAGTGAAATATTTATAAGATTGTAAAACACACAACCAGGGGCGGAATTATAGGGGGTGCGGGTGGGGGCACCCGTATCCCCAATCAAATTTTTTTTTTAGTAGGAGCGCATATCTATTCTTTTTATTATAGTAGTACTTTATGTATTCTTGTTAGTACCTTTAAATTCCTAAAGGAAAGAATCTTGTGAATCAAAACTTTTTGTCTACTCTAATTAAATGTGTGGTCAGATCTTAGAGAATGGAGTCCCACTAATAGAGTTGCCTAGTTTAAGTAGAATTTGATAAGGAAAATATTCTTTAACACTTAAAGTAATTTTCTTTTAATAAGGAAAAGCTAAATTACATTGAATTTTTAATTCCAATTTCTTATCAAATTAACTTTTCTTCACCAAGTTATATCAAAAAAAGGAGATTTTCTTCACATATGGGCTGAATCACTTAACGCCTTTATCAAAAGGTACTTTTTTTTAAAACTTTTATGAATATTTGATATCATGAAAAAACGTAGAGCACAATTTAAGATGTCAAAGTAAACTTTTAGTTACTAATATTTCCATTTAAATGTATATTCAACTCTCTTCTTAAGTCGATTAATATTTTTATTATGTCTAGTGATTGTTTTTGCATATTATTTATTATATATTTATTATATATTTTTTATTATCTTATTTGATTAGATATATTATCAATATCAAGTACCATAAGAATTATCGGCATATTAAAAATAAATTTTGATAATCATAATTTTTTAAATAATTTAATTATATACTTTCCATTTTAATCTCACCCCCCACGACCACGACTAAAATTTCTGTGTCCGCCCCTGCACACAACGATCCATATTTTATTTGTGAAAATAAAATTGATCTCCTATAAATTAATGGAAGTATATTTTATTTGGGTAGGAGAATTTGGATCTTGTCATATGACTCATATGGTAAAATAATAGTGTGTTTTATTATTTAATTTTTAAACGAGACATGTCGCAATAAAAAAAAACAACAAATATTAATATTGTGAAATTGAGAGCACTAAAATTTATAGTACTGTTTTTTACTTGAAGTAGCTTCAAGTTTACATTGCAATAAGATTCAAACTATTTGTAAACGGATTATTTAACCATTCAGGCAATATTTTCATAATTTAATTTACGCATCCTCGAAAATACAAACTGATTTTTTGCCATGTCTCCTGTCAATAATATTGATGTCGCATCGGCCTTTACCACTCGGACAGATATAATGGCAATCCTTGTTCCACCGGCAAAAATGTATTCTTACCACCCCACTTGCTTCAACGCCATACAAAATACCTTTAACAATTGATCCAAACAAAAATGTACGTAGTAAGATAATTTTAGTTTCCGTTGTAAGCCCCTTGCATTTGGGGGGAAAATGCAACATACTCCCCTGTATTATGTTAAACCTGCAAGAAACTACCCTGTGAAATTTTTATTGAGCCAAAATTTCTTGTGTTTTCAAAAACCCTGAAAAAAACACTCAATTTGTAAAAAATAGGTCGTTTTGGATCGAAATATTTCAAGAAATAATTTTTAAAACACTTCAAGTTAGTCCCTACAACTTCACGTGATATATTTTTGAAATGATTTCTTGAAACATATCGATCCAAAACGACCTATTTTTTACAAATTGGGTGTTTAATTTTTGCAGGGTTTTTAAAAACACAAGAAAATTTGATGCAATAAAAATTTCACAGAATAGTTTCTAGCAGGTTTAACATAACTCAGGGGAGTATTTTGCATTTACCCCTACACTTGGCACAATAACCTTGAGTGCTTTTGAGTGTTAACATGTAATTAAGTTATATACTTACATGACTGAATCAGCTAAAATAAAATAAAAAAATAAAGTAAATACTTACATGACTGAATCAACAGGACTGCAAAAAGATAAGCCAATAAGGTTTTTTAAGTCATCTTCCTGAAATCTGATATTCTTAAATTTAATTTTTTGAGGTGAATTCTGGACGTGTAATTTTGTTCAAAGTTGCATAAGTTTCAACACAATATATATAAGCTAAGATTGCCATTGTCTTTGCTTTATTTGGCAATACCCAGTGGTGTATTATGCAAAGAATCAAAAGAATAAATTTTTTGATTAATGTGATTAGGAAAATAAATCTATATATTAATTAATTAACAAAACAATCAACCAGTCATCAATACATTATATATTTGGAGGGTGAATTTGATTAAATTTCATAAAACTCGAGGACTAAATTGATACAAACATATTTTATGGAGCATTTAATGTAACACCATTATAGTGAACGGAAGAAAATGCCTTTAAACAATGCACATGCATATCACTTGAGATCAGTGTCGTTGTTGACCTCCTAAAAAAGTTTAAAATGAAACAAATAACACGTAATGGAGATTAATGTCGAAAAAAAAAACACAACATGGACGACTCTATAAAAAATTAATGTGATAAAGGAGAACCAGGTGTTTACTCAAAATATATAAATGGTTAGTAATATGATACAAATTTACTATATATTCTTTGGTGGAACTAAATTGGGGATTTCATCGATTTGGGCCTATATTTGGATTTATTTTTTTTAAAATCAATTCATACTTTTATAAGCTATTATATATTCTCTGCATGTTTTAGGTAAATCACAGTCATTGCAATATTAATTGCATAACATATATATGTATAATATATAACGATTCTACAAATTTTAGCTAAATCTCAGTCATTTCAATATAAACTTAATAATATATTCTAGGGTGAAATACACTTTCCCCCTTAAAGTATGGGGTGCCATCAGTTACCCTCTAAAGTATCAATTGTAACACTTACCTCCCTATGTTATCGGGGGCGGATTCAGGATTTTTGGTTGGGGGCTAAACTTATACAAAAAAAAAAAACTATGAAACAGTTAAACTTAAAGTTTATATTATTCACGAGAAAATATATGACGCAATACAAAAATGGGGAGGTGGAGTTTGACAAAAATAAACCCCACGAGATATTTTAATTATATATGATACTCTATTATAGTCCCAAAAGAATCCAAAATATCTACATATTTACTTTGATAATTGCCCATAACGGTTCTTCATCTTTTGAAACGGGTCCATGATAGCATCGTTTGAAGTACTATTAAATATATCTCTCTCCATAAAGACAACTAAACTATCATTTATCCATTGATCGCCCAAATCGGTTACGAAGTCGATTCTTTATTATCTTCATAGCCGAAAAAGGTCTCTCCATTGATGCAGTTGCAACGGGTAGAATAAGAGCCAATGTCACAAGTTTGTAAACCATCGAGAATGCGACAAGTCATTTGGATAAAGTTCGGCAAGACGAACAAGTTTTCCTTTGTCAAAAGCTTCAAAGTGATTGGATGGGTTTAAGCATGCAACACAAACAAGCAACTCCGTGTTTACTTCATTGAAACGTTGTTCAACTCTTGCAATTGTCTATCTATCACTGAATTGAATTTATCAACTTTGTAATGATTCTCGATAGTCACTTGTTCAATCATACGCTTTGGCCTCTCATATGGAACATAGACATTACTCATTGGAGGAATTTCAATTTCTTGTTTAGAACAAAAAAAAGTAACTTATATTTGGGATGAAAATTTCATATTAGGCTAATTATTGAATTTTTTTTTAAAAAAAAAATACAATACTACTATATTATAAACAAAAATTCAGGGGGGGCTATCCCCTTGCCCCTATGTGCATCCGCCTATGTATGTTATAGTATTAAACATTTTAATCTAAAAATACCCCATTCCCTTTTGAAACAAATCATTATTTCTTTATTAATTTATCAAAAAATATTTATGTTACTTATGAATTCATTCTCCACCAAATAATATTATATTTCACTTTCTTCATTTTTTCGATTTCTTTCGGTTTTATGGTCTCAAATTTTTTCTTTATTTTTGTGTCATTTTTTTCTTGATTTATGTAGTACTTTACTCTCAATATGAAAACCCTTACCATCACTCAAACCATTCATCTTCCCATCATCTTCAACCTCCATTGTTTCTCCAACTTCAAACACTATCAAGCCCACATTTTAGTGTGTTCAAAAACCTTAGTAAGGAGAAAGCATAAGGCCATTCCCGTACCGTTTCTGGGTAGCAAAACTTTCAAAGAATCAAAGGTAAAATAAAAAATTAATCTTTTATTTTCAATCGATTTTTTTTTTTGGAAATAGCCTAGTTAAGTATTACTTTTGTATATTCTCAAAAAATGAAGAATTTTCAGTCATCTACGGTTTTTTCACACAAAGTTTTGATCACTGCTTTTTTTTTTTTTTTTTTTTTGAAATTATTTTTGAATATTAATGTGATAATATGATTATGTTGTGATTTCATAGTTTTGATTTTGATTGGTATTGTTTTTGTTGATAAAACGAAGCAAAATATGGTTATGTTGTTGATTTCACAGTTCAATATTACATGTTGTTGGTACTGTATGGTAATATGGTTATGGTTTTTTTTAGTTCTGTTTCCAGAATTTTTTGTTGTGGATTACGTTGTTGTTGAGAACAAATGTTGTTACTTTCTTTTCATGTTCAGAAATGTTGTATGATATTGTAGTCCATTACAAAGATGAGATGTTCATCCCCAAGAACATTCAATCAAGGAACTATAAGTACTTGGACCTTCTAAATGATGTATGTGAAGTTGCTCTGAGGAACTTATCAGAAAGAGTTAACACTCTTATTGTGATGAGTTATGTTGAAACATTCATCGGGAGGCTTTGCAAAACAAGGATATGGGGTGACAGTGATTTAAACCATATATTTGAGAAGAACAAGGACCATTCTCAGATTGATTTGTTTATTCAGACATTTGAAAATAAAGATGAGGGCGCAAACCAAAGATGGACTGAGGATGAAGAAGGTGAAAGTGAAGGTGATGAATCTGGTGATGGTGAAAGTGAAGGTGATGAGTCTGGTGATGGTGAAAGTGAGGGTGATGAGGGTGAAAGTGAAGGTGATGAATCTGATGATGGTGAAAGTGAAGGTCAGGAAACTGAGAAGGGTGAGTTAGGAGATAGTGATAATGAGAGAGGGGAGGAAAATGTAAGAATTGCAAATACTCAGAGGGTACAAGAAATAAAGGAAAGCAACCAGAAAATGCACGAAGTAATTATGAATCTGATGATCATTGTGAAGCTCATCATAGTTCAGATGAGGAATTTGAAGATGACCCAATGGCTGGATATATAGGGAGGAATGAGTTCATAATTCCTGATAATGTTTATGACCCTATGGAATTTAGAGTTGGGATGGAGTTCCCAACAGTTGATAATTTCAGAGAGGCATTGAGGGAGTTTGTGACCAGAGAGGGGTTTGAACTTTTGAGTATAAAGAATGAAAGAACAAGAGTGACAGCAACTGATAGAAGTAGTGTTCGGCAAGCCAACTGTATGACTGTCATTTATTGTAATAAATGAAGGAACTGTTCAAATTATATTAATAAATGCACTTTATTATATGGTCAACTTTATCTTATGTAATAATTATCTACTCATAAGGATAGAAGTCCTTAGATCACAAGGCTATGGAACAACCCATGGACTGATCTCCAAGGCCGTGATCTAGAACCTATTCAAGAGTCGTAGAATCCAATCGAGATAGGACATCATTGGATTCGGTGAGACTCTCGCTAATGTGTATACTCCGATGAACTGGAGAACGATGGGATCCACGAGCGTGACTGAGATAGTCGATACACATAGGTAGGTGGCTTGTTGGGATGGCAAGTGTATTGAATACCCCAATTAGGAAATAGCTCACCATGGAAGCAGTAGTCGAATATCGGGGTTGAGGTTATTCCAATTTACAATAGTATACGAGGAATGATCCTTGAATACATGAGGTGATAGGGTTTATTTGGTGCGAGAACGTTTATACTTAGATGTGAGTTCCGACCGACTGGAGATTACCAAAAAGTCTCTGAGGATTCACATTGGGTATAGAGGAACTCGTATGCATGTTCATATAATCAACAAATGATCCATTAACCCGACTTGATAGGTTGGGAATTTCTCCTATGGATTTACGTGAAAAATTAATTCTGATGAAATCATTGGCCAAGGTATCTGACGACTTTATGAAAGTCGCTCATAAAGATTAAGTCAAAGAGAATTATTTCGAGATCAGAATACATAAGGTCAAGACGAAGAAAAAAGGAACCGAAGAAAAGTCCATATTCTTAAGTCTCGACTGGGAGATCGATCGATGGAGAGATTATGTTGTATATGAAAATTGTAAATGATTAAAGGTTCACTTAATTAATTCACCAATGATTGGGCTCTATGGGCTTGTGGCCAGACATTGACCGTAGAGTGTGGGAGAATTCTCAAATTGACAGGGGTGCTAATTTTGGAATGATCAGTCGATGGAGTGTTCGATTGATTTAGAGTATTTATTACTCTAGTAATTAAATAAATATTTAATTATAACCCACGACCAATTATGTGGTGAACCTACGGGGCCATACACAATACACATGAAATGAAAGCGAGGAAGTAAAGAACAATTGGGTCAACTGGGTCGATTAGGTTGACTAGGTCGACCCAATTGGAACGAATTTAATCCAATTGAAATTGGATCAAGATTATAAATTAAATTGGAATTTCATTTGTAAGTTAATTAATTAAATTAGATTTAATTAATTAAAGGAAGATTTAATTAAATAGACTTAGAGTCTAATTTAATTAATTGGGAGAGTAATTAATTATGTGGGCCATTTAATTGAGAAATTAAATAAATCCCTAATTAAATTAATTAGTAATGGGCCATGAATTAAGTAGAAGACTTATTCTTCTAATTAAAAGGGCCATAATCCATGTAGGAGACTTAGAGCCCTAATCCTGGGTGTTAGGACAATGAGATACTTATAAATAGGAGACTACGTCTCATATCTCATACACACAATTCAAGAGCCAAAAAGCCTAAGTCAAGAAAAACTCTTTCCTTCCCACTCCTAGAAATCGGCCGAACACCTCTTCCTTTTTGGAAAAAATTTTCGTTTTCGATTTCAGCTCCAATATTGTTCTCTAACCCTAGATCTTAATATATCTTATGTTCTTGCCGATTATGATATATTAAGTTTCGTGATATTATTGTGTATCAATCTGTAGAGGCGCAACATGTGGGGCGCGACCAGGAGCTTGAGATCGAGCCAACCGAGGGAGAAAAGCAACGTCTTTACGATTTGATTGGATTTGCAATGAGACAGGTATAACTTAGATCTAAGTTATTATTGTCGTTTTAATATTCATATATATACAACCAGTTTAGTATCCTGACAATATTCCGTAATAGGCCCTAAAAATTATTAAATTCCGCTGCATGTTGGGTTGTTTATCTTACCGAATCCCAACAGTGATATCATAGCCAACTCTGGCTTTGTATACTGTGTTTTAAATCAAATGTTTGATTTATGTGTGGCTAGTTCTTTTACTGTGTATGTTTTAGAACGTAGATATGTTTAACTTGGAGTTAAAGAAAATTTTGATTCGAAATTTTATGACGTTAATTTCTATTTTTTATTGGGATTTAATTGGATCTGTTTTTAATTAAATCATATAATAATCGAAACAAAAAACATATATTTTTTATCAACCGCGGTGACACGCGGCGGTGCGCTGCAGCGCACCGCGTCTGGGCGGCCACCGCAAGCTGCTACACGCAGTCTGCCGAGTGCTGGCAACGCGCGACAACAGCTGCTGCGTGCGGCTCATGCGCAACCTTCGTGGCCGCGTGTATGTTGCCATGTGGCAGCGTCTGATTGGCCACTGTGTGGCTGATTTTTAGTTGATCTCAAATTTATCTATTTTGAAAATTTTGGATCTTGGAGATTTGTTGGATTAGGAAACTTGGAGTTTTGGGTAAGGTAGAAATCTTGGAAGATTTTGGAACTACCTTAGTTAACTAATCTAGTCAAAATAGGATTATTTTGAGAAGCTTGAAGATTTGGTAAAATTGGGAAACTTAGATTTTGGATAAGACATGAATCTTGGAATATTTGTTACTATCTTAATTAATTAACTTAATCAAGATGAGAATTAAAGATTACTTAGAACTCAAGTAAGAGTTATTTAGTCTTAGAGATTAATTGTTAATTCATAATTATATTAACTTAGATAATTTTTGTGAATTAAAATTAAAGGAGCTGATAAATTTACATTTATGCCCTTATGTGAATTTATGCATGTTCTTGAGTGGATATGTGGATTGATCGATTTTTGCCCCTAAGCCCTATGTAGTTTTTTTTGTTTTTTTGTTTTTTTTTTTTTGTTTTTTTTTTTTTGTTTTTTTTTTGTTTTTTTTTTTTATGGATTGTAACTAAATGGCCCTGATTGGTGCCCCTTGCTTGCGCAATTAAAATGTAATAGATTGGGGCCTTTTATTTTAAGTTAGACTTAGTTTAGACTTGGAGCCAAGAAAGACCTCATGAAGACTTGGAGATCCACATGGAGGCCCATTACCTTGGAGGACATGGAGGCCCAATCAAGGAGGATATTACAAGAAGACCCATGAATGTATGGGTTTGATAAATTGTAATAGTTAGGACATTTAATTTCCACCCTAGACTGACCAATTGGTCCATCACATGGCTCGTGATGGATCACATAGGATGGGCAATCGATCAATCATATTATGCAATGCTAGGTGATGTATGTTTACTTATTATTCTTTGATGTATGTTATGCATAGATAACGTAAACAAGATAAAGAATAATCTGATGAGACCTCGTAAAAGTATAAACGAATAAAACCTCCAATTGAACTTAAAACATAATTATAATATTAAATCGAATAACGGGCGCATATGAATAGTCTCTATGGTCCGAGCCTATCCAGTTACTAGGTCTTAGGCATATTGTACGAATATATCTCGATTTCTCACGAGTCATGGGTCAAGCTATAGGAAGATGATATGTATATTGCCTCGATGCACAATTTAGTGCCAAGGGAAGGGATATCAAGGTTCTAGTTGCTGTCTCACGAGTCGTGGGGCATCTTAAATTGAACTATTTCTCTCCACGAGTATTGGACATGATTTAACGCTAGTAAGTATGGATGTCTCACGAGTCGTGGGTCCATAACGAAAAATCAGGCTAAATGAACTCAAGGGTTAGCTGCGATGGTTAACCAATGACGATGTCAACCACCAATTGGATCTAATAGTATGGCCAACGAGTCGTGGGTACTAGAAGATTGCATTTGGGCCTTGAACCCACTAGGATATTTTAATATTTCCGAATCTTATGTGGGGCATTAAATTTTGATTAAAATAGTGGAAGTAATTTACAAATAAAACCCATGTTTGTAAATTGTGCATTTAAATTAATTATTCGCGTATATATTTATTCTATCGTCTTTTGTATATATATTGTCTAAGAATCCGATTTCCATTATACTTGAACAAAACAAATTGACTGGACCAAACTTGCATGATTGGGTCAGAAACCTTAAGATCATTCTTGCTTCTGAGAAGCGATCTTTTGTCCTTGATGGGCCCCCTCCTTAAATTGCAAAAGATGCTGATAAAAGCTGAGAAAGAAGCCACTGATTTGTGGCACAATGATGACTTGCAGTCACGTTGTCTCATCTTGCATCAATGTCGAATGAGCTTCAAAAGAAGCACGAGCATATGAAGTTTGCTTTTGAGATCTACACACACCTGAATGGTCTATTTGGGGTGCAAAGTATATACAAGCGGTATGAAACCGCCAAGACTCTACAGCAAACGAGGATGGTAGAATGTACTGATGCCCGTTCTTATTGTATCAAGATGATTGTGCTAATTGAAAAGCTTGGTCAACTTGAGGTGAAGATGGACAAAACTTACTGCCAAGACATGATCCTCCAATCGCTGCCGAGATCATTCGAGCAATTTGTAGTGAACTACAACATGCACAAGATGGATGTTGAACTTCACGAGTTGGCTAATATGTTCGCCACTGCAGAGGCTTCCATGAAAAGAGAGAAGCCAGTGATGGTTGCTACTTCCACCCAATCCAAGTCCAAAAGGACGAAGAAAGGGAAATGGAAAGGAAATGCTCCTACGAGCAAAGGGAAAGGACCATCTGGGCCATTAGGGAAGGGTAAGAAGCCTAAAGTTCTACTGGTGAAGATAAATGTTTCTACTGCAAGAAACCTGGACACTGGAAGATGAACTGCAAAGAGTTCTTGGAGAGCTCGAAAGATATATTCCTTGTTGAAGTTAATTTGTCAATTAACTGTGCATCTTGGGTGTTAGACACTGCTTGTGGTTCTCATCTTTGTAATTATTTACAGGTGATGGGAGCAACAAGGCCACATAGGCCTGGAGATTGGATCCTGCGATTTGGCAATGGAGCTAGAGCTGCGGCCGAGGCCATAGGCGAAGTGGAGTTAGATTTAGGTGGTAATAAGTTAGTCCTTAGGAACGTTCTTTATGTACCTGGTTTAGTGAAAAATATTATTTCTATTCATGTTTTGGATAATGAAGGTTTTAATTTTTCTATCAATAAAGGTTCATTTTCATTATTCATGAATGATCATTTGTTTTTCACTGGTACATTGAAAGATGGACTATACACCATAGAACCACCTAAATTAGTTATGCACGTACAACAAAATAAAATAAAACAAGATAATGAAATATCTGCCCAATTATGGCATGCTCGACTTGAACATGTATCTAAGTCAATGATTCAAAAGTTAGCTTCATCTAGCGCGCTTGAAATCAAGCACATTGATGAAATGCCAACATATGAACCATGTCTAAGGGTAAAATGGCTAAGTTGCCATTTAAAGGAAACCCTGAGCGAGCCAAACAAACATTGGACTTGATACATACTGACGTATGTGGACCACTAAGAAAAAGTGCCCGAGGTGGCTACGATTACTTCATCACTTTCACTGACGACTATAGTCATTATGTATATATGTTCTTGTTGAAACACAACTAAATGGACCCCTCCTGCTACACCCCAACTAAATGGAGTAGAAGCGAGAAGGAATCGAACCTTGATGGACATGGTTCGATCCATGATGAGTGCCACTGAACTTCCTCTTTCATTTTGGGGACATGCCCTCCTCACGACAACGAAGATACTAAACATAGTACCTTCTAAATCCGTACAAAAGACACTATACGAATTATGGTTCGACAAGGCACCCTCATACGCATTCATGCGCATATGGGGATCACCCGCTTACGTAAAGAAGCTAGTGGGAGATAATTGGAAACGAAATCCACTTTGTACAAATTCGTGGGGTATCCAGAAAATTTGATAGGATACGAGTTCTATGATCCTACAAGACAGACTACGTTTGTCTCAAGAAACGCGCACTTCTTAGAGAAGGATTTCTTGTTGGACAAGAAGGAACACAACATAGAACTGGATGAGGTCACTGAAGCTGAAAAGGCCGACGAGGTCGATCAAGGCCGACACATCACCACAGGCAGTGGAAGAACAAGAGCATGAAAGTGCACCAGTAAGTACACCAATACTTTGTAGGTCAGAAAGACAACGTAGAGAACCCGAAAGGTACTACGGTCTGCTGCATGAGACTGGACAGTCTCTAACCGACCCAAGGACTTACGATGAAGCTATGTTGGACACAGATTCGGGAAAGTAGCGCGAAGCCATGGAATCCGAATTGGACTTCATGCACTTCAACAAGGTCTGAACCTTGGTAGATCCACCAGTGGGAGTAACTCCCGTGGGTTGCAAGTGGATCTATAAGCGGAAGCTAGGAGTAAACGGAGAGGTAATAACTTACAAGGCACGACTAGTGGCAAAAGGATACACTCAAAGACCAGGAATTGACTTTGAGGAAACATTCTCGTCCATCGCAATGCCTAAATCCATTCGAATCTTGCTAGCCATATCTGCGTGGTATAACTATGAGATATGACAGATAGATGTGAAGACCGCCTTCCTCAATGGAGACATTGATAAGGAGACCTACATGGAGCAACCAAAAGGATATGCATCCAAAGGAGATGAACACAAGGTGTGAAAACTCCAGAGGTCCATTTATGGACTGAAGCAAGCTTCCCGAAGATGGAACATTCGTTTAGATGAAACAATCCAAACATTTGGATTCATAAAAAATGTGTTCGAACCTTGCGTGTACAAGAAGATCAGTGGGAGTACAGTTGAATTTTTAGTGCTTTACGTTGATGAAATCCTTCTCATTGGAAACAATGTAAAGGTGTTGTCCGAAACGAAAGCATGGTTGTCTATGCAATTCTCAATGAAGGATTTGGGAGAAGCATCCTTTGTACTGGGTATAAGGATCTACCGAGATAGATCAAAAGAACTTTTGGGCCTCTCCCAATCACAGTACATAGATAAAATACTGAAGAGATTCCGTATGGAAGAATCCAAGAGAGGTTGCTTCCAATGAGACATGGAATTGCACTCTCTAAGTCTATGGCCCCAAAGACGCCTGAAGAGAAGCATAATGTATGATATGTTATCAGACGTGGCGTACGCATTAAGCGTTACGAGTCGCTATCAGTCTGATCTAGCTGAGCAGCATTGGATAGCCGTAAAGCCAATTATGAAGTACTTGAGAAGGACTAAGGAATTGTTTTTGGTATACGGTGGAGGGAAATTGAAATTGGAAGGCTTTACAGATTCGAGCTTCCAATGTGATATAGACGATTTCAAGTCAACATCTGGCTACGTATGCCTCAATGGTGGTGCGGTAAGCTGGTAAAGCTCCAAGCAAGATACTACCGCAGATTCAACCACCGATGCAGAATATATTGCAGCGTGTGAAGCTGCAAAGGAAGGTGTTTGGATGAAAAACTTCATCCAAGAATTGGATGTGATACCTAGCATTGCTGAGCCCATTACTATCTTTTGCGATAATATTAGTGCAATAGCACAAGCAAAGGAGCCGAGCTCTCATCATAAATCCAAGCACGAACTCAAACGATACCATTTGATAATAGATATCATTGGTAGATGATACATAAAGATGGAACATGTCGACTAGGAAGAAAATACTACGGACCTGTTAACGAAGCCACTGCCTCAAAGGCATTCGAGAAAGATCTGCAAAAGATGGGACTCAAGAACATAGGAAGTTGGCTTTAGGACAAATGGAAGATTGATAGAAGTAGTGTCCGACAAGCCAACTGTATGGCTGTCATTTATTGTAATAAATGAAGGAACTATTCAATTAATATTAATAAATGCACTTTATTATATGGTCAACTTTATCTTATGTAATAATTATCTACACATAAGGGTAGAAGTCCTTAGATCACAGGGTTATGGGACAACCCGTGGACTGATCTCCAAGGCCGTGATCTAGAACCTATTGAATAGTCGTAGAATTTAATCGAGATAGGACATCGTTGGATTCAGTTAGACTCTCACTAATGTGTATACTCCGATGAACTGGAGAACGCTGGGGTCCACGAGCGTGGCTGGGATATTCGATACACATAAGTGGGTAGCTTGCTGGGATGGCAAGTGCACTGAATACCCCAATTAGGAAATAACTCACCATAGAAGCGGTAGTCGAATATCGGGGTTGAAGTTATTCCAATTTACAATAGTATACAAGGAACAATCCCTAAATACTTGAGGTGATAGGGTTTATCTGGTGTGAGAACGTTTATACTTAGATGTGAGTTTCGACCGACTGGAGATTACAGCTCGTATGCAGGTTCATATCATCAATAAAGGATCCATTAACCCGACTTGATAGGTTGGGAATATCTCCTATGGATTTCTGTGTGAAATTAATTCTGATGAAATCATTGGCCAAGGTATCTGACGATTTTATGAAAGTAGCTCATAAAGATTAAGTCAAAGAGAATTATTTCGAGATCAGAATACATAAGGTCAAGACGAAGAAAAGGGGAACCGATAAAAAGTCCATACCCTTAAGTCTCGACTGGGAGATCGATGGATGGAGAGATTATGTCGTATATGGAAATTGTAAATGATTAAAGGTTCACGGATTAATTCACCAGTGATTGGGCTCTATGGACTTGTGGCCAGAGATCGACCATAGAGTGTGGGAGAATTCCCAAATTGGCAGGGGTGCTAATTTTTGGGAATGATCAGTCGACAGAGTGTTAGATTGATTTAGAGTATTTATTACTCAATTAATTAAATAAATATTTAATTATAACTCACGGTCAATTATTTGGTGAGCCTATGGGGGTATACACAATACACATGAAGCGAAAGCGATGAAGTAAAGAACAACTGGGTCAACTGGGTCGACTGGGATGACCCAATTGGAGCGAATTTAATCCAATTGAAATTGGATCAAGATTATAAATTAAATTAGAATTTAATTTGTAAGTTAAATAGACTTGGAGCCTAATTTAATTAATTGGGAGAGTAATTGATTAATTGGGCCATTTAATTGAGAAATTAAATAAAGCCCTAATTAAATTAATTAGTAATGGGCCATGAATTAATTAGAAGGCTTAGTCTTCTAATTAAAAGGGTCATGGCCCATGTAGGAGACTTAGAGCTCTAATCCTAGGAGGATTAGGACAATGAGATACTTATAAATAGGAGACTATGTCTCATATATATCTCATACACACAATTCAAGAGCCAAAAAGCCTAAGTCAAGAAAAACTTTCTCTCCCTCACTTTCCTAGAAATCGGCCGAACACCTCTTCCCTTTTGGAAGAATTTTTCGTTTTCGATTACAGCTCCAATCTTGTTCTCTAACCCTAGATCTTAATATATCTTATGTTCTAGCCGATTAGGATATATTAATTTTCGTGATATTGTGGTGTATCAACCCGTAGAGGCACAACACGTGGGGCGCTACCAGGAGCTTGAGATCGAGCCATTCGAGGGAGAAACGCAACGTCTTTGCTAGTTGCTTGGATTTGCAAGGAGAGAGGTATAACTTAGATCTAAGTTATTATTGTCATTTTAATATTCATATATATATACAACCAATTTAGTATTCTGGCATGATTCCGTAAGAGGGCCTAAAAATTATTAAATTTCGTTGCCTGTAGGGCTATTTTTCTTATCGAATCCCAACAGCAACTTGTAATGCTTTAGACTGTCAGGGGTGAGTTCATGCATCTCCTTTGACTGATGGAGTTACATGCATGATCAAGTCATACAATCCTATGCATACATGTGTTAGGAAATGTGGGATTAAGGAGGCAAGTGCAAGCTGAATGGCTGAAAAGTTGGTGGATGTTCTAAGAACAAATCCTTATATGAAGCCAAAAAGAGATGAGGCATGAGTTGAAGAAGTATGGTATTAATCCAAAATACATGCAGTTATACAGGGCCAAGCTGAAAGCTATGGAGGATGTTGAAGGTGGACATAAAGAGTCTTACTCTATGCTGCTTAAGTATGCTGACATGGTTAGGACAACCAGTGTAGGGAGTCTTGTTCAGATTCAATATGAGGACAAATGGGATGGTGATGGAGATGAAGTAACTGAATCAATTCCACCTTCTCCTACATTTAAAAGATTTTTTTGGGTTTGAAACCATTGAAGATAGGATTTTTAAGTGGATGTAGCCCATTCTTGGGCTTTTATGGGTGTCATTTAAAACGACCACATAAGGGGATTTTACTTTCTGCTATTGGACTGGATGGGAATAATGGTATTTTTTCTTTGGCATTTGTTGTGGTTGAAAGTGAGAACAAGGATAGCTGGAGATTTTTCTTTCACTGCTTGGAGAACATGTTGAGAGGTTTCAATGAAGAAAGGCATTGGACTTTCATGACAGACAGACAAAAGGTATGAAGTTAGTATTAAGATATTATTTCTTTAAAGGTGTAATATGTTAGTCTCCTTAGTTAGAAGGACTTGTTTGTAATAGTTTTTAGGTAGATAAAACTTATTTGTTATATAATACATGCAGTTGGGTTTTATTGTGTTTTTACTGTGTGGTCTTTTTCAGGAGTTAGTTGAGGCTATCATTGAGAAAGTGCCTACTGCTATCAACAGGAAATGTGCCAGACACATCTATGCAAACATGAGGACCCTCTATCCTGGTTCTGGTGGTAAAAAAAATGGTATTGGGCAGCTGCAAGGGCATACAATAGGGCCATGTTTGACTTTGCCATGAGAAAGTTAAGAGAGGTAAAACACTAAGCTTATGATTGGTTAATGGTAATAGATGTTAGTATGTGGTCTAGACATGCTTTTGATACTAGAATAAAAATGACCATGTCACTAACAATTTGTCTGAATCTTTAATAATTGGATTGGGGATCTGAGAGGTGCACCTATTTTGGGTTTGATGGATGGTTTGAGATAAAAAATTATGAATAGGGTGAACAAAATGTATGTTGTTGGGATGAAATGGAATGGTCATTTGTATGAGAGTATTGTTAAGAAAATTAATGTGTTAAGAACTTAAGCCAATAGGTGTGTTTTGTTAATTGGTGGTGAAAATGAGTTCGAAGTCAAAGATAACAACATTCACTTCATAGTGAACTTGGGTACTAGGACATGCAACTGTAGATATTGGGAGGCGAGTGACATTCCTTGCAAGCATGCTTTGGTAGCTATACAACACAAAAGAGAGAATCTGGAAAGCTACACAGACATAAGCTACTACAAGGGATTTTATATGATGGCCTACCATAACAAGATCAAGGGCATTTCTGATCCTATGTTCTGGCCTCCAATGGAGCATATTCAACCTCAGGAAGTTATGCCCCCACTTCTGAAAAGGCAGTTAGGAAAACCAAAAAAACATAGCAGAAGGGAGGAAGGAGAAGCATCAAGGGTAATCCCATCGAAGAGGTCAGCAACCTTGAAGTGTGGCAGGTGTGGGCAATTAGGGCATAACAGAAGGACTTGTGAGGGTGGGAAAGCAAAAAATAAGAGAACTAATAGAGCAACCAATAGAGAAGAGCCACGTGTCATTATATTCAAACTTATGTTTGCCTAAATTTACTAAAATTAATGTTTTTTATTAACTCATTCATTGTATTTGCAGGTTGCTGAAGATGGAGGTGTTGGACCATCAAATGCTGCTAGAGGAGTTGATTTTGATGTTGATATCCTACTAAGTCAAGTACTCGATCATCTATGGAGATCAGGAAATGAAAGTGTGGTAGTGAACAATCAAGAGCCCCTCAATCTCCCAATCCTCACAATTTGCACCTGGTGAATGAATTTGGTGGATTTGTTTAAGAATTTATGTTATGGATGTGGCTTTTGATGAATTAGGATGTGTGTTTGGACAAAAATTGATGGCATGGTTTATTGTGTGTTTGTTTTTTATGGATTTATGTTTTGGTAATATTTTTGGCAAAATTTGGATGTTAATTAAATATTTGGATTGTAATGGGGGATATTAGTAATGTTTTGGTAATATTTTGGATACAGATGTTATGTTTTCATAGCATCTGAATGGTATTTGTATGAACCATATAAGTTATTATGGTTGGTTATTTATCCTATGAATTATTAAACGGAAATTTGTGTTTTTATTTTAGCATTTGTGTATCAAATTTTCTTTGGCATTTTATTTTGCATAAACTATGAAAACAGTAGAATCTTTGCCTATTTTCTTTGGTAATTTATGCATTTTACATGGATTTTATTTTGCAGCAGCCTTGAAAAAACCAATTACTCTATTTTGAAACTAATTTCCTGAATTTATACACAATAAAAATTGATTTTAAGGATAAAATTAAAATACAACATTGACACCCTTTCATAATCCTAAACATTACAATAAACCCCTTATCCATGCAAAAAACAGAAAAGGGCAAAATTGTCCACGTAAAATGCTACCTTGTGGATCCAAGAATTTGATCCTGGAGATCTAAAAATTTGATCTTGGAGACCTGATTATTTGATCTTGGAGATCCAAGAATTTGATCCTGAAGATATGAGAATTTGATCTTGTAGATCCAAAAGTTTGATCTTGGAGATCAGTAAACAGAGGGATAAAATGGGAAATTAAAAAAATATTGAGTGATGACGTCAGCAAAACTAACGGATCCCTAACGGATGTAATCCTTTTGAAACATCAGGGGAAGTCCTTGTAATTATGATAGTCGGAGGGGATTGTGCGGTAATTACACCTAACCAGGGGAGGTCCCTGTAATTAACCCAATAAATTTTAAATTTTTTTTAAAAAAAATATGTTTATTTATCGAGTTATCGGATTTATATTAAATTATTATTTAATTTATTAATATTATTTATAAAATTAAAGTAGTTAAATAGATATGCAAATATAATAAGTAAAATCTTAAAAAATGGTCTGAACGTTTCTTATTCGCGCCAATATTGAAATTGGGTGAAATTTGAGTGAATTTGTTAAATTATAGTACCAAAAATGCGGGCTTGAATTTTTATGATACCATAAATGAAAATCGATATAAAATTTGGTACCACAAGTACGATTCGTATTTACTTGGACCTTGTGTTGCAGTGATTTACAATCAGATCCCCCAGAAGTTTATTCATATTACAAGAAATCCCCTGACGTTTTAGAAATTACAAAGAGACCCCATATGGTTCAACAAGTCTTACAATGACATCCCCTACAACTTGTAAAACTGCTAGCAAAAAACACTCTATAAGGGTTGTCCTTATAGTTTTTTAAACTATAGAGGTTTTTTGTATTTACGATAAATTTTAAGGGGTCTGAATTTAAATCACCCAATTTTATATGAAGCAATTTATCCTTATGTTATTTTATGTTTTTTTATACCTCCATTTTTATTTATTTGTATGATGAGTGATAGTTTGTTTTCAATTATACAAATATTTAAAGTTTATCGTAATTATTGAAAATTCCCTGTAATTATATGATATCTACGTAATGTATCTATTCTACATTACAGCAAAATAAACTGAAAATTGTGTTTGTCACGGGTAAATGAGAATTAGCCCAACCTAATTCCAAAGAATCGTTACTGTTTTTCTCAAATTAAGAGATTTTACATTTATAATGGTGTAAATGAATACATTGGTTAACTTGTTATTGTGAGGAAATTTTTGGTCTGTTAATTACGATTTTCAGATAGTACTTTCAGAAAATTACAAACACATCAGCATTGAGTACAATATTTTTCAATAACGGGCAAAGTTGTGGAGCTTGCTTTGAGCTTAAATGGGTGGTTGACCAGAAGAAGTGCCTCCAAAATTGAAGGTAGATATGTAATTTAAATAATATATGCATACCTATGTATTTTTTGATTTTATTTTTAGGGAAAAATACTTTTGATACTAAAATTTAGTCCAAAAAACACATTTGATACATGGCTTTTTGAAACAACATATTTCATACCGTGATTCATAGTACAAGGTCGTAAATGTGGCTCCATATCTATATGCCCATTTCCAGAAAAATGAGATAGAAAAACAGGTGGGTGAGTTACTTGAAACCGGGTTGATACGACATAGTACAAGTCCGTTTTCATCGTGCGTATTATTGGTGAGGAAGAAAGACGGGTCGTGGCATTTTTGTACCGACTACCGGGGGCTGAACGAAGCAACTATAAAGGACAAATTTCCTATACCCACGGTTGACGATATGCTGGACGAGTTACATGGGGCGACGTTCTTTAGCAAATTGGACTTAAGGGCCGGTTATCATCAAATACGGGTGCATCCAGAGGATATTCACAAAACGGCTTTTCAAGCCCACAACGGCCACTATGAGTATTTGGTGATGTCTTTCGGCCTTTGTAATGCACCATCGACATTTCAAGCTGCTATGAATGAAATTTTCAGACCTCATTTGCGCCTCTTTATCCTAGTTTTTTTTTACGACATTTTGGTCTATAGTAAAACGTGGGGGGGCCACTTGAAGCACTTGGTAATCACATTGCAAATATTACGGAAAGAAAAATTTTATGTCAAGCCGAGTAAATGTAGTTTTGGGCAGAGTCGAGTTGAGTATTTGGGTCACTGGATTTCATATGACGGGGTAAGCGTCGATCAACAAAAGGTTAAGGCGATGGTTGATTGGCCGCAACCCTCTACTGTTCGAGCTCTACGCGGTTTTCTTGGGTTAACGGGGTATTATCGAAAATTTGTAAAGGATTATGGAGCTATCGCTAAACCATTGAAGAATTTGTTAAAAAAGGGACGCTTTGAGTGGGACGAGGCAGCCCAACAAGCATTCGAAGCGCATAAACTTGCCATGACCACTACACCCATGCTCGCCTTGCCAAACTTCGCAGAAGAATTTGTTATCGAAGCATATGCTTCTGGAGAAGGGATTGGAGCGGTACTTAGCCAAAACGGACGCCCAATAGCCTTTCTTAGCAAGGGAATCAGTGAGAATAAAAGGTCATGGTCAACATATGAGAAAGAGATGCTTGCAATTCTAGAAGCGGTTCGTTCTTGGCGCCCATATTTGTTGGGGAGAAAGTTTCATATTTGCACGGATCATAGGAGTTTACGTTGTTTACTAGAACAACGCATCACTACACCAGAGCAATAGAAGTGGATAGCTAAGCTTCTCGGGTTCGATTATGAAATTGTGTATAAACCGGGGCGAGAAAATAGCACGGCAGATGCCCTATCCTGGCGTGAGCAGGGCGGATTAACTAAGGGGGAGATAAATGTCGAGACCAAGATTGAAAAGTTGCAATTGGCAACAGTCACGTCACCGACTTGGGAAATATGGAATGAATAAGCTAATGAAAGCGAATTTTGTTGTAAGCCTCGCTTTTCGGAGCTGCTCCCAGCAACCGCAAGAGACCCTCATTTATCGGAGATGAAGCGAAAATTGGAAGAGGATCCAATAGAGTTGGTTGATCACTTGTTGAGGCATGGTTGTGTGTGGTTTAAAGGTAGGGCGCTGGTACCGGAAGTTATACCATTACGAGAAGCTTTACTTCGGGAATTTCATTGTTCACCATCCGCGGGACATTCAGGCATGCTTCGAACTTTAAAGAGGATCTCACTAGTGTTTACTTGGCAGGGGTTAAGGGGCGATGTTCGACAATTCATACGGGAGTGTGACGTATGTCAACGAAATAAGGCTGATCATAGGAAACTAGCTGCTTTACTTGAACCTTTACCTATACCGAGTGTGATCTGGACAGACATTAGCATGGATTTCGTTGAATGGTTGCCCAAGTCAAGTGGGAAGGATACTGTTTTGGTGATGGTGGATCGACTATCGAAGTGTGAGCACTTTTTGACCTTGGCACATCCATATTCGGCTAAGGATGTAGCTAATACATTCATTCGAGGAGTAGTTAAATTGCATGGGATACCAGGGTCCATAGTTTCGGATCGTGATCGGGTATTCCTTGGCAAATTTTGGAGAGTGTTATTTCGATTGCAAGGGACAGAACTTAAGACGAGCTCGACATATACCATCCAGAAACAGACGGGCAAATGGAGGTGTATGCCGAATCTTGAGCTGTTTAGTATACCTTCAGCCACGACATTTTGTATACCTTCAGCCACGACGTTGGGAGGATTTTTTATCTTGGGCTGAATTCTGGTATAATACATCCTTCCACGAATCGATCCGAATGTCGCCATTTGAAGCCGTGTATGGATGCCCACCTCCAACGCTAGTCCAATACAGTCCTGGAACAGCAGCAGTTCATGAAGTTGACGTGCCCCTACGATCACGTGATGAGATTTTGAAGGAGCTTATACAAAACTTGGCAGCAGCAAGAAATCGAATGAAACAGGTCGCGGATAGACATCGTCGTGAGGAATTATTCGAGATAGGCGATTGGGTTTACCTCAAGCTTCAACCTTATAGACAACATTTGATTTTCAAGCGGGTTTACCAAAAATTAGCAAGTCGTTTTTTATGGACCGTTTCAGGTGAAAGAACGAGTTGGGAAAGTGGCATACCGTTTGGATTTGCCGGATTCAGCACGTATTCATCCGGTGTTTCACATGTCTCTACTGCGACGAATGATCGGACAACAGGGAGTAGCAACACCGACTTTGCCACCTTATGATTGTGAAGGACTGCCAGTGGTGGAACCGGAGAACATTTTGGGTGCAAGAACAGTGGCTGGTAATAGTGGACAAATGCAAGAGGTCCTTGTGAAATGGAAATTTTTACCTACTGAAGATGCAACATGGGGGTCCGTGGGCGGATTGGGGAGGAAGTTTCCGGAGCTGAATCTTGAGGACAAGGCTCGTCTTGAAGACTAGGGGAATGTTACGGTTAGGAGGTCCAACCGTAATCCGAAGCCAAACCCACGTTACCAGGATTTATACGAATGGACTAGGCTCAATCTATTTGATTAGTTGGCAATTATATCTCGTTAATTAGTTGTTTAATTGTTTTAGTATTTTCCTTATTAAACTACAGTAGTGTAGGCAGTAGGACTCTTTGTTTTTATGTTATTAGGACGGGAAAACACTTTGAAGATTCATTATGCAATATTATTTTTTATCTCATATATCTTATGTTCGTATGAATTACGCGGTTTACCTTGAGATCTTATCAATTGTCAATATAGAATAACATAGGGTGCTTAATTTGCTATTTCACTCGAAACAATATATGTAACTATTTGTTCGTATATATCTAACATTTAATTACAAGTTCTTCATTTAGTTTAACTAATTTTATTTATCTTTATTTGAATACCTAATTTGTAAATTTCTTGTAATTATGGTCTTATAGTCTAGTTAAACTAATTTATACTTCATATTAACAAATATACAAATTAGAAGACAACCAGTAGGCTCGAATTGGATTGAACTTGTTTGACAGGGCACTTGCTCTAGCTCATAGAACACGACGTACGTTCTTTTAACCTTATTATTTTTTACCCGACCCGACCCGACCGGACAATGTTGTTGTGGCCTTTCATTTATTGTTGAGTCAAGTATAGGCTATCCCTATGGTTCATGACAGACGCCATTTTCAGCATTATTCACATGATGTTTTATATATGTTGTACAAGTTTGTATCAGAATTATTTGTGACTTTATGTCAATCAAATCTTAATAAAGTTTGTGTATCAATTTTTTTCGAGATAAAAAAAATTGTTGTTTATTTGACTTTTGGAATAATAGTTTGATAAAATTGAAAGATTATAAATTTATTTCAGAAATTAAATAAAATAATTTTGAGAAATATCAAACAAACATGCCTCAATAATTTTAGTAGCCGTTTAGTCGGCGTGAGGATTATAAATATGGCGGGTTTGTTTGGTGTTTGAGAAAGTAGTTTGAATTTGATATAAATTGAGCCGAATCAAAATGAACTTGATCCGACCAGAATTCGACCCATTGACAGACCTAACACAACTCATATGGCCGGTTAGTTAGCTTCCCATTTTAAAAAACTTGACTTCAGTAATTTCATCACAAATAAATTAACCCTACATTCAAGTTTAATTAATACTACTTCATCTTCTAAAACTTAGAGTAATTGAAAGTTCCAATGTATTGTACACATAAAGATTTAGAACCACAATGTGTGATTGTGAACTGAAGCCTAGCAAATGAAAGTCAGTAATAAAGATTTCTGTCCAATTAAAGTCAACGTTTGCGAGATGTCACCCGTGCGCAAGCTTTAACAGGGCTTTAACAGAGATGTAATAAATTATGTATTTCCTATTGTGCCCATATTTTTGGTTTCTTAGTACGGTCAACAGTCAAGATAAATAAATCTCAAATTGTAATAGTAATAAATAATCTGATAAATTTATTTCAATAATATTATATACAATATGAAAAGTAAGATATATTTTTCTTTTTGAAATCATATAAATAGAAAAAATTAGTCAAAATTAATTAGTTTAATAATGTAGTGTAGCTAAAAGATTAAGAAATTTGGCCCTTAATTGTAAGCAACTTAATACATAGATAGAAGTAGGGCTGTCAATGGGGCGGATTTCAATCCGGATTTGATCCGAATTCGGTACGATTTATTAGGATAATTGTCCGATTAGTGATTCGATGAACCTGATCCGATTAAGAAGATCCGTAATCCGAATTATATGGAGCGAATATGGATCTAGGCTGATCTGATCAGTTACATATCCGTATCCGATATATATTACTATATGTTGTTTATATATTATGTATTTAAATAAAAATAAAAATAAAACTATCTATGTTCCACTAAAATCTTTTACTATATTAAAAATAATTTTAAAAATAAATGCATGAGAGATATTGGTAGACTGACCAAATAACTAATTGGGTCTACAACATATTAATTTATATTATTTAATAAGAAAAATCAAACCAAAATCATTCATCCTTCAATTTTTAACTTCTCTTCCATTTCTTAATATTGAAGTTTTCTTCTTCTTTGTCCCAATTTATATATTTTTTACTTATATTTTTGTTTATTCTTTTGTTCTAATTTTTATCGTTTATATTTATCCATCATAATCCATCTTCTACAATTTTTAGGCAATAGTTTCGATGAAGTAAGTAAAATTTTACATTTTTAATTCATGATGGTGAAATCTACAAGTGATTTGGAGGAAAACGGAAAAAAAAAAAAAAAAAAAAAAATTAACTTGCTAAATGAATCCGGATAATTTATCCGGATCTGGGATATCCGCCAGATTCGGATCCGATTGCTAATATTCCAGATCCGAGCGGATTCGGATCCGAATCCGAATAGAAGGAATGGAAATCGGACTCGGATCCAATTCTGCCCTGATCCGGTCCGAATCCGACCCATTAACAGCCCTAAATAGAAGTATAGATTTCTTCTCCTACAAATTACTAGTAGCTAGTGGAGTATTAATTAATTAAGTTTTGTATATAGGATGTGCCGGAGCCGCTGATGCAGCAAACAGTGTGGTTTTTACGGATCGATATTGCAGGGGCGCTGAATCAGCTGATTTGCAGTAACAGATATTTCAAAGTTTACTAGCTCAAATACTAAGTAAGATACAAGTATACAGAAGTTACTATCAATATTATTAATATTAATAATGTTTCTACTACTACTACTACGTACGTACGAACTCAAGCCCCTGTTTCCGGCTAATCGAGATGCCCCAAACTCCACCCACTCCAACCCATTCTCCGCCTCCTGCAACCCAATGCTCTAACTCTAATACGAGTATGTAAGAAATTATATGTAAGATTAAGCGTGAGTTTGGCCTAGCGATTCCAAAAGCAATTATAGAAGAATTAATTTTACTAAAATTGATTATGGTAATAATTGATTATAATAAAAATTAATTATAGAATAATTGCTTTTGTAAAAGTAACACTTTAGTTGCTTCTAAAATAAGTTGATTTTTTGCTTCTCGAGATCCCAAAAGTGATCATAGGGGGGCAAACGCTATGAAAATCACGATTGAACATAAGTAATTTTTATAATCAAGGTCAAACACTTCAAAAATCACAATAAAGATATAAAAGTGATTTTAAGAGCTCCAATCGCCGAGTCAAACTCACCCTAAGTGCAATCATTTCCCTCCTTTACTTTCTTACAGATTTTTAACTTAATTGTTTCGAATTCGATATACTTACTCCACATGTCACTATTCTATATGCATGAAATGAAATGTATAATTTTTTATTCTCTATTCTCTCCCAATTCAACAAAGTTATACTATGTTTCTTCATTTTTTACTCTTTTGTATTCTAGGTATATACACAATTCAAATACTGGAAATCGTCGCTTCCCTTAACTATTATAGCCAGTATTAATAATTAAGAAAAAAAAAAGGTGTTACAAGTTAAATACTCTTTAAGATGTATTTCTGTGTAAAAATCTAAAATTAACTTACTTTAATTAGCCCTGTTTGTTCTTCTCTTACCTGACCCCTTGAAAAAGATTACTTTGGGCAGTGAATCAATCACATGGATGTTCTGCACTATCCATCAAAAAATTGCCAATTGCATCTCTAAATTGGAAGAAGTTTCTTAGCAGATTGCAGTCTACAGTGTTCGTTCTGCAACATGAAAATTCGCTGCTTGGTACTTTCAAAGTTTTCAAGCACAAAACGTACCAAACGCTGGAAGGAGAATTTAAGTAAAGTCTGGTTAGATATCATATGTCAATGGATCTAACATTTGAAAATTCAGTGCCTAGAATCATAAAAAAATTGCACATTTTAGCATCTCAACAACAATAAGATGTACAAACCAATCTAACAAACTTGCAAAAACTACACTTATGCATGCTAAGACTGAAAAACACAACTCAAGATCATGGCAAACTTAGAAAGCATGCCATATATACAACCCTCTGATCATTTTGCGGCTAGAATCTTGAAAAACCGACATATAGAAAGGAAAAGAAGAATAGAAAACTACCTCACATAGGTTGTCCACTGGAAATTCCAGGGTGACTGGGATCCAAAAGCTCGTCCACGCAAAATTGATGTAAATTATTATACATTGTTTTCCATTGCTGGATCATTTGCAGAGATCTTTGCTGTTCTCTTTTAAGCCTTTCCACATCCACTTCAGCAGCTGCAGAAGAACCTTGTGGCTGTGGAGGGAAAAATCACCAGTAAGAAACTTCAACATATTGGCTTGCATAAGTTCTTCTTGTAATATGGACAATAATAAAAGCAAAAGCAGCAAAGAAACTAAAAGCAATTTTAGCTATTCTAGGAGAACGTACTGAGAATTAAGAAACACATCTCGACACTCAATGATCATAAAGCTGATAATTCATTCTGTAGGACCCCAAATTACAGATAAAACAGGTTCCGGTGAAACTTGATTATTGGGAATGTCAGTCCAGTGTAATAATACAACTACGATTACATTATCAGATGCTGTCTGGTCTTGCAAGTGGTAAATCACTGACATGAGATTTTTCATCAATATGGTTAACACGAGTGTATGACTAACTGAGAGTTTCTTAGAAGATGGAACCAAAAAAAAAAAAAATTAATTTGTAGCGATACAGATAATACTAATTGAAAAAAAAATCAAAACCGAAAGTCAATATAAAAACTGCTGGAACATTCTCAGTGGGCGAGGGAGGGAAGCGTAACATTAATGCATCTTTTATGTAAAATTCAACACCTTGAATACCGCCTGAGGCACACTATATACACATCTAGACACAAAGTACAAATCAAACTCTCTTGATGCCCTTTCATGTAACGAGTCTCTTAATTAACATCCTTATCTTGAAAATATAGAGAATGAAGTTGTTCTTTTATTTGTTTCTCCATTGTTGTAAAGAAACTTTAAAAAAAAAAAAATAATAACCTGCAATTCTTTTATTTGATTCTCCATCGTTTGAACAGTGATGTATGAAGAGTCCAAGAGTTGGTTGGAAGTGGTATGAGGACTAATGAATACTTTAACATAGGCATTCTCATCTGCTGAATTAACAAACTTTTCCAGTGGAGATGGTAATGGGGCACCATGCCTCCTTAATGGAGAAGCCAGAGTATGGTTAGATGTCCGAGGATTTGTGTTTTGTAGCTGTCTGATGACAAGGACGTTATTAATTGGACCTGCACAATGCAAAAGTGAACAACAAACTGTAAACAATATTCATGTCCCAATATAATTGTCCAAAAGGAAGAAAAATAAGATGATAAAATAGGAGAAAGTGTAACCAAAGGTTCATTATAATCGACTGAATTATTATAGATATACTGTCGTTATGTTATTCCTAGTTCTTCAACAAATCCGCTAGACAGTTGTTGTAACAAGTAAGCAACTATTAGCAATAATACAAGTTGGAGCAACCATTTTTGTATCAGCTATATTACATTATTATCTACAATAAGATGATAAAATAGGAGAAAGAGTAACCAAAGGTTCATTATAATCGACTGAATTATTATAGATATACTGTCGTTATGTTATACCTAGTTCTTCAACAAATCCGCTGGACAGTTATTGTAACAAGTAAGCAACTATTAGCAATAATACAAGTTGGAGCAACCATTTTTGTATCAGCTATATTACATTATTATCTACAAATGAGAATGTACAGCATCAAGCTGGAGTAAGAGAAAATACAAGTTGCACCAGGCCAAAAACATTAGAAAACGAGCATAAACCGTCCGACCTGTCGTCATCAGCACAATAAGAAATTTATTGTGATATGACCCACCATTTCTACCAAACTCTATTTTAAATTGTGATACTTCATGTGAACTAAAAAAACTGAGGACTGAATGACAAATTGAATATAAAGAAGAACAGTGCAAATACTCAATGATTAATACGGTCAACATATGGTACCTTTCGTGTGTCTAAAGATACGAGTAATATTTCGAGTTCGAGTATCCCAAACCCGAATCATGCCATCTTCTAATCCAGACACTAGTAGAAATCCATCAGCACTAGAAGCCAAGCAGGTTATAGCTTTGCTGTTTCACAAACCAAAGATTCCAAATCATGAAAAGTTAGAAGTCTATGAAAAGAAGCAAGGTGATCAAGGAAATCTGCACAACTTGAACACTGAACATGTATTAACAGAAGTTTGCAGTTCCTTAGTAGAAGCTGAGTTCTAGACAATATTTTATGTAACAAATGACAAATCATCAGACTTAAAAAATGAAGCTTTTGTCCTACGAAACGACTATGCTACAATAAATCGGAGGTCCCTAATCTAATGTTGCATAAGTAACACCAAAACCAATACTAGTAAACCAAGTGGCATATCTTAGTAAGTGAAGTAGGCAACAAATCAACATAAACTAATTCAGGCTTTACATCAATTGAGAAAGGGCGAACTAACCTGTGCTCAGACATTGAACCAATAATATGTTTTCCATAAGAGCTGTTGGAGGCTCCTGGAGCACTTAATCCAGCTATATATATTTTACCATCTCTACCACCCGCATAAAAGACGTGCTCCCCAGGGTCGAGGGAAATGGCATCAATTATTGAAGGGAATACAATATTTTTCAATAGATTCCCTCTAGATAAGCTCCAAACCTGGGATAAGACCAGAATGACAGTAACTCAATAACCTAAATTGAACATCAAACATTTTGCTGGTCGGTAGTGTGTATGTTATAGTATAAAAGGAGATATTGCTTTCATCAGATCCAAATTAAGCAATGTGAAGTGAACGCATTGACTGGGTACATGGGGTAGCTTCATTAACAGTCAACACATGAATATGATAGGGCAGCAGAAGTGAAAAGGCAAATAGCAGCCTAAAATGCCATATAATCCCCACAATCCACATACTTCTTTAAAGAAACATATATTTCTCGTCAAGTTTTTTTGTCAAATCATAAGATTACCAAGTGATGAAATTGCTATAGCATCAAAGAGTTAAGTTAAGCTGGAAGTATTGAAAACCTTGCATGTACGGTCCTCGGAAGCAGACACAATTATAGCATTACATCCCCCATAGCCAGTTTTAACGTCAGTCACTCTCAACGAATGCTCGTTGAAACTGTACTCAAACAGATGATTGGCTTCTCCCCTCCTTACTTCATCAAATATCCTAACGTAAAACAAAAACTTCAATTAAGACATTTAGAAACACTTGCAACATCATAATTCACATAGACGGAAGTTGCACATACAGGAAAAGTGACCAAACCCGAACACATCCATCCTCAGCCCCTGAAATCAGAAGGGACTGGTCATCATTAAATACCAGGCAAGTAATGGCCCTGTAATGTGCATGCCATTTCTTAAGCAATTTCCCAGTCGCAACCTGCATTTTTTATTACAGAAGGATAAGAGATAACCCCATTCACTAAAAGTCATTTTAAAAAATTATTAAATGGCACCAATAAGAATATACCAAAAATGATTCACCTCCCAAAAGTATATATCGCCTGAGACACCTCCTCCGGCAAGATATGTTCCTTGACTATTGGACACTAGTGGCTTTATTGCTTCTGCAGGGAAGCTCTTCACTTCAGGTTGAGGCTGCAAATTACAAAAAGAAGACACTGAGTGTCGCTCATTCTTTCCTTTTAAAATACAAAGTCTGGTTAGATTGCGATTTCATTCCTAATATTAACATAAAATATTATTGCTTTAATGAAAAGCCACCCCAAGACCATCCAAATAAAAGCAAATATGAGAAGACCTTGAGTTAAGTCATCCAAATACTATATTACCTTGTTCCACGACCAATAGAGGATGGTTCCAGAAGCAGAGGACTTGGGGTTTCGGAGTTGGGAAGATGCAAGGAAACGGCCAGCAATGGAGGCGAGGCCGTGAGGTGGGGAGGAGCACGACTTATATCGAAGGTGCTCGGCTCCAGTATGGAGGTCCCAGCAGCTGATGCCAGCATCTATTGGGGAAGACGCAATTACTAATTCGTCTTCCATTCTTAGGTCCTGCACAGAGCCGGCCAGACATATTATGGGGCCCTAGGCGATATTTAAAATTGGGGCCCTAGGAGATATTTAAAATTGGGGCCCTCTTCTACAAATTTGATGATACTTTATAGATTCAACTGTTATATATTTTCATGACATTTCATTCTTAAACTTTCTCTTAACAAAAGCAATATATATATAAGTATCGAGAATATAGTTATATAACAAATGTAAGTTAAAAAATATAATTTTTTGTACTTCTCAGAATCAGTAAATAGGTAGAATATGAAAGTTAAATATTTCTGCTCACACTACTATCTTAGGTAGGGCTGTGCAAACTGTAAAACCGAACCGTACCAAATTTCGTTACACCGGCTGATTCGGTATTTAGAAATCTCGTACCGTTTGCCAAATCAAAAATTTTGGTTTGGTTAAAAACAGAAAAATTATTGAATCAAAAATAATTTGTCTTGAATACATATGTAATTAATAATATGCTTCCTACCACTCTAACCACTAACCATCCAATGAACTTGAATAGAAATTATAGAGAATACATCAGAGACCCCCTAGCCTCATTCCCCTCCAAAAATTACTTTACTTTAGCATCATTCAAGTTTTGGGTTTAAATGCAATTAGAACCCAATTAATTAAGAGAAAATCAGAAAAAGAATAAAATTGGGCATTCAGAATTTGGACTGTACCTCTGTAAATTAAAAATCTGGGCCAAGAGAGAGACGGTGGAGGCGCAATGGGGTAGGTGGTGCGGCGGCGCGGTGGGATTTTGAATTGAAGAAGAAGAAGATTTGGGTTTTGCTCTAGGGCACCGTCGAAGAAGTGAAGGATTGGAAATTTGGAACGTATCTTTACCTTGTACGAAATGGGTTGTAAGAAAAAGAGTAAATCGCGCTTTTAGCCCTTCTTATTGATTAACCTTTACACTTTTGTCTTTTATGGATTAACTTTTACACTTTTATCTTTTTATTTTTTTAACAGATTGGTCCATCTTATCAATGTAATATATCACATTCGTTCATTTTAAATTTGATTCGTACCTCTTATCAATGAAGTGTAACACATTATTCCCTCTTAAATACAAATTACATCACTTAAATTCAAAATAGATTCTAAAGTGGACAAAAGTTGATGTATTTTGTATTTAAGAGAGACAAATGTGTTACACTATATTAATAAGGGACGAATTTACTATAAAAAAAATTAAGAAGGAAGAATGTGTTATAAGAAGTACGAATATGATACATTACATTAATAAGAGAGACCAATCTACTATAAAAAAGTTAAGATGGACGAAAATGCAAAATTTGATCCACAGGAAGGACCGAAAATGCTATTCATCATTAAAAAAAATTGAATATATCTGTTGAATTATGTAAGGTAAATCTATAGTTAATATTGAAAATAATTTATAAGGTTCGGTAATGAAGCTCACTCCGTATACTAAACTGAAATTTCAGTTCAATATACGGCTTACCAGATCGTGCACAACCATAATATTAGGGGTTTGATGTCGTTGCATGCAATATAGCTGAATCGTACCAATTTTTGATATTTAGTCTGACGCGGTAATTTTAAAATTTGTACAGTACATCAAATTGTTCAATCCGTTACAAAAAAAAAATGAGACGTGTATATATTTGAGTATTATTTGTAATAAATTAATATTACATCAAATTCTAAGTTCTATTAATTAATGCAAAACAACAATATCATAACATACGTGTATATATATATATATTCCAAAATACTATGACATAATAAAACAAAAACACTTGTACTATCAATCAACATATTCTCCATCCATTTTATTTATTCGCTTTAGAGGATTGACACGGATTAAGAATAAGTAAAAATCCCAAAACACCATGTTAATCAAGTAATAATAGCATTAATAAGAAGGGTAAAGTTGGTATAATATTTTTAATTCTACATTGAAATTCGAAAACGATAAATAAATAATAAAAAAGGATGGAGTAATCATTATCATTTGACATCAATAATATAAAATAATTATTTTTACATAAATTAGATCAACACATCTTACGTAACAAACATAAGAAGAATTTAATCGAAAAGTTAATTTGACAGGATAAATCTATTTTAATGTCGCGCTACAATCATTGTCCAACGTATCTTAACCAATACATAACGCATTAATGTTAATATAGTATGATGCAGGTAAAAGGGGGACAGACATAGCATAAATACATAACTCATAAAGATATCGAGTACATTCTTTTTGCATATAAATGGTTCTAGATTAATGAGTAAAACATTCTAGATAAGTATGAAAAGTCTCTAGAACATTAGTTTTAGCAACTAGATCAAGTTGATTTTCACCGTCTGTTTAAGAATGTGGATATATAAATAGGGCAAGACCTTATTGGGAAATTTTTATTCTTACATCTTATTTGACAAAAAAAAATTGTCAAATAGAGAAAAAAATTGAGGCCCCTCTATAGTCGGGGCCCTAGGCGAGAGCTTAAATTGCCTAACTATAGAGCCGGCCCTGGTCAATTTCAAGTTATCACAATATATTCCACAAATAAGAGAGAAAATAGACAAACACGCTGAGAGACATATTCTCGGATTTGCAAACAGTAGCTTAGGTTTTTTTTATCATTCCGGCCTTCTTCACTGTTGGATTGTCTTCAAATATTAACAGAAGATTCCTCACACCAGGTTCTTAATTTTGACCGTTTGGATCATCGTTACAACATCTGTAGGTGACACGGAAGCCAATTGATGGAATTGGAAGTTGAAAATATAAACAATTTACTAGTTTTAATTCAACCATAGTTTGATTTAACTAGATGTCCTGCATTGGGCACTAAGTTATTAGGATTTAGTTGTCTGCATAAAACTAGAAAATTGACAACTCCATGCCCCAGATAATTCCCAATACAACTCTGACCTCTCCAAATTCTAAACTTAATTATTGCAAAATCGAATTATTATTAAAAGTTTTACCACAGAATTTCAATAGAATGTGTACAGTTAATCGAAACAAACAAGAAGAAGAAAGAAAATAAGAAAAGATATAGGGAATAGAATCCTTGCCAAGAGATGAACGGCAGATGGAAAGAGAACCGGAAAAGGCGGACGGACGACGACAGGCTTGGTGCGAATTTCAGCGCAAGTGAATAGAACTTGAAGCCAGAGAAGAGAACGTGGGTTAAGGGTTTAGCTAGGGCTTTCACTATGCATATAGAATTCTTTATTCTAAAAAAAAAAAAAGGGTAGGACTTCATTAAAAATAAAGGTTAGTTACATCTTCCTGCTGGTGGAAATGTTGCTGGTGATGCTTTTAAATTGGGAGATCCTGTTCTTCCTGCTGGTGGAAATGTTGCTGGTGATGCTTTTAAATTGGGAGATCCTGTTCTTCCTGCTGGTGGAAATGTTGCTGGTGATGCTTTTAAATTGGGAGATCCTGTTCTTCCTGCTGGTGGAAATGTTACTGATGTTCCTGAGGGTGATGCTATTAATCTGGGAGGTCCTGTTGTTCGTCAAATTGTTTCTACTGTTGCTGATGCTGATGCTTTTGGTCTGATAGATCCTGTTTTTCCTGATGGTCCAACTGACACTGCTGATCCTGAGGGTGATCATGAGTCTGATGCTAACGACGAGTAAGTGAATCTGTTGATGACATAACACAATGCTTAACATGATTTTTGAAGTGCGTTGCACATTAAACAATACATTTTGCAAAAAAAAAAAAAAAAAAAAAAAAAAGGTTAGTTACATGACCTCTCATAGATCGGGCCTTTTAGGGTGCGGGCAAGGTAATTCGTCCTCATATGCGGGACGACCCTGAAATTATGCCATGTGGCGCGATTAACTAATATGCAACTCGGCGAGTTGACTCGATCTATAAATAGACCATTTTACCCTTTTTTATTTTATTTTAAATAAAAGTTGAGATAATCTTCAATTAATAAAACACATTTATAACCTTTAAATCAAAATAATTAAAACTAAAAACAAATTGACCCCTATGTTCAGTGATTTTACGAATTGAATTATTTTGCTTCTAAAATTAAAAAAAAACCGCCTATGATATAAAAAGACCACTTTACCCCCAATTTTAATAACAATTGACTTTGACAATTTTGCAAATTGACCCCTATTTTTGCGAGTTTACGTATTGAATTATTTTGCTTCTAAAAAAATATAAAAAACCGTCTGTCATATAAAAAGACCGCTTTACCCCCAATTTAGATAATAATTGACTTTCAAATTTTGCCAATTGACCCCTATATTTCGCGATTTCAAGCATTGGATAATTTTGCTTCTAAAAAAAATTAAAAAAATCGCTTGTCATATAAAAAGACCGCTTTACCCCTAATTTAGATAATAATTGACTTTGACAATTTTGCAAATTCACCCCTATATTTTTCGATTTTACGAATCGAATTATTTTGCTTCTAAAAAAATAAAAATAAAAACGCCTCTAAATAAAAAAGATCGCTTTACCCCCAATTTTGATAATAATTGACTTTGACAATTTTGCAAATTGACCCCTATATTTTGCGATTTTACGAATTGAATTATTTTGCTTCTAAAAAAACAAATTAAAAACCGCATGTCATATAAAAAAGACCGCTTTCCCCCAATTTTGATAATAATTGACTTTGACAATTTTGTAAATTGACCCCTATATTTTCCGATTTTACGAATTGAATTATTTTGCTTTTAAAAAAACAAAAAAATAAATCCGCCTCTCAAATAAAAACGACCACTTTACTCCCAATTTTGATAATAATTGACTTTAACTATTTTGCAAATTGAATTTTGCAATTTTACGAATTGAATTATTTTGCTTCTAAAAAAACAAAAAAAAATGCCTCTCATATAAAAAAGACCGCTTTACCCCCAATTTAGATATTAATTGACTTTGACAATTTTGCCAATTGACCCCTATGTTTTTCGATTTTACGAATTGAATTATTTTGCTTCTAAAAAACAAAAAAAAACAAAAAACCGCCTGTCATATAAAAAAGACCGCTTTACCCCCAATTTTGATAATAATTGACTTTGACAATTTTTCAAATTGACCCCTATAATTTGCGATTTACGAATTGAATTATTTTGCTTTTAAAAAAACAAAATTCACACCGTGATCCTTGGTTTTTGAATAAGAGGTCGGATTGCCTAAACTAACCAATACCTCTCATATAAAAAAGACCGTTTTACCCCAATTTTGGTAATAATTGACTTTGACAATTTTGCAAATTGACCCCTATATTTTTCAATTTTACGAATTGAATTATTTTGCTTCTAAAAAAAAATTGTTTGTCATATAAGCCAAAACAATTCTTTTACTTTCCCAATTTGTTGAAGTGAAGGTTAGTTTCGACTTTTAAATTTTAATGATTAGAGTAGTAAATTTATTTGTGCACAATTTTACTATTTTTGAGATCGGACCATGTATTCATAGATAACATCATAAAATCTTTCTGGTTTGATCGATGGTTGGGTTCTGAGCCGTTATGTGATGTTATTATGGATGAAATCAGAGCAGATGAGCTTTGTCTCACTGTTGCAGATGTCATTCGTGGGGAGGGGGATTGGGATCTCGATACACTTAGGACCCCTATCTCAGAAGATATCAGGAATAGAATTCTCGCGACACTTATTCCTTTTGACTCGAGCCAGTGTGACTCTCGGATTTGGGGTGGTTTAGCGAATGGTAAGTTCTCATGTGGTTCAACTTATCAGGCATTGAATAATCCCGTTGGGGTTGGGTCCGCTAACTTTCTTTGGGTTTGGAACCTTGGTTGCCCGCAAAGGCTTAAGTTGTTTCTCTGGTTGCTTGCTCATGATAGTTTGATGACCAACTCCTTGAGTTTTGATAGACATTTTGCGGTGTCTGATCGATGTCCGAGGGGTTGTGGTGTGAGAGAAGACACTACCCATATTTTAAGAGAGTGTCCCCAGGCATCAAGAATTTGGGATACGGTGCATTCTCCGACTGACTTGTTACCTTTCACAGAGGTTAGTAGGAGTCACTGGGTTAAAAAGAACTTGTCTCTTCAATTTCGGAGTAGTATTTTACCTCATTGTGAGTGGAGATGGATCTTATTGGCTACAATATGGATTGTTTGGAAAGCTCGTAATCTCTTTGTCTTCGAGGGTAAAGAAGAACCGATGCAAGTTGTTGTCGGAAAAATTAAACAACTTGCTCTGGAGCTTCAAGAAAATGCTCCAAGGTCCCGCCAACTGAGAGATTCCCCTACTTCGAGATGGGTCTGCCCGGATGAGGGGTGGTGGAAACTTAACACTGATGGGAGTTGGTGTTGGGATTCGGTAAGATAAACAGCCCTAGGCACAGCGGAATATAAAAATTTTAGGACCTCTTACGGAATCTTGCCAGGATACTACTCTAGGTGTATATATATGAACATAAATAAAACGATAGTATAAGTTTGCACGTTATACCTATCTCCTTGCAAATCCTCGGCTAGCAAAAACGAACTCTGAATTTCTCCTCAGGCAAATCGATCCAAGCTCTGCAGCAGCGCCCCACGTGTTGCGCCTCTACGGGTTGATACACCACAATTACACGAAAATAATAAATCTTGATCAACTAGAACACAAGATATATTATGATCTAGGATATAGGAACGATTTTGGAACAAGAATCGAGAACGAAAATTCTTCCAAAAGGAAGACAGGGTTCGGTCGATCACTTGGGAGAGGGGGGAGAGGATTTTTGCTCTTGCTCAATTTTGCATATGGAGTTGTGTCAGAAATAACTATAAGATACCTACTTATAGTTATCTCCCTAACCTAGTCCTATTAGGACTAGGGCTCTTCTCTCCTACATGGGCCATGGCCCTCTTTAATTAGTAGACCTAGTCTTCTAATTAATTCATGGCCCAGTTAATTAATTTGACCAGGCCTAATTTAATCTCCCAATTAAATAGCCCAATTAATTAACTTAATCTCCCATTTAATTAAATCAGACTCTAAGCCTATTTAATTAAAATCCCTTTCTAATTAATTAAATCCAACTTAATTAATTAATCCACAAATTAAATTCCAATTTAATTTATGATTCTGATCCAACTCCAATTGGATCCTATTTTGTTCCAATTGGGTCGACCCACCCAATATAATCGACCCAGTCGATTTTTCACCCAGTCGACCCAGTCGACTCGGTCGTTCTTATTTCCTCGCTTTCGCTACTTGTGTATTGTGTATGCCCCCGTAGGTTCACCACATAATTGGCCGTGGGTTATAATTAAATATTATTTAATTATTCGAGTAAGACTTACTCTAAATCAATTGAACACTCTGTCGATTGACCATTCCAAAATTAGCACCCCTGCCAATTTGGGAATTCTCCCACACTCCACGGTCGATGTCCAGCCACAAGCCCATGGAGCCCAATCACTGGTGAATTAATTCAGTGAACCTTTTATCATTTATAATTTCCATATACGACATAATCTCTCCATTGATCAATCTCCCAGTCGAGACTTAAGGGTATGGTCTTTCATCGGTTCCCCTTTTTCTTTTGTCTCGACCTTATTCATTCTGGTCTCGAAATAATTCTCTTTGACTTAATCTTTATGAGCTACTTACATAAAGCCGTCAGATACCTCGGCCGAGGATTTTACCAGAATTAATTTCTCACAGAAATCCATAGGAGAATTTCCCAACCTATCAAGTCGGGTCAATGGATCCTTTGTTGATGATATGAACCTGCATACGAGTTCCTCTATACCCAACATGAGTCCACAAAGACATTCTGGCGAACTCCAGTCAGTCGGAACTCATATCAAAGTATAGACGTTCTCGCACAAGATAAACCCTATCATCTCAAGTAGTTAGGGATCGTTCCTTGTATACTATTGCAAATTGGAATAACTTCAACCCCGATATGCTACTACCGCTTCCATGGTGAGTTATTTCCTAATTGGGGTATTCAGTGCGCTTGCCATCCCAGCAAACCACCCACTTATGTGTATCGACTATCCCAGTCACGCTCGTGGACCCCAGCGTCCTCCAGTTCATCGGAGTATACACAATAGTGAGAGCCTAACCGAATCCAATGATGTCCTATCTCGATTGGATTCTACGACTCTTGAATATGTTCTAGATCACGGCCTTGGAGATCAGTCCACGGGTTGTCCCATAGCCCTGTGATCTAAGGACTTCTATCCTTATGCGTAGATAATTATTACATAAGATAAAGATGACCATATAATAATAAAAATGCATTTATTAATCCAATTGAATGGTCCTTAAATGCAGCCAAATAGTTGGCTTGCAGGACACTATTCTATCAGTTGGATGCCTTCGATTAATTCAGCAGCGATGGGTGGAGTTATCAGGGATGTGGATGGAGATTTGGTGTTCGGTTTTAGTGGTGGCTTGGGAGCATGTACCAGTATCCAAGCAGAGTTACTTGCCCTCAGGGAGGGGCTTAAGTGGGCTTGGGAGAGAAGGTTGAGAAAACTGGTGGTTGAAATTGACTCACAACCGATATGCCATTTGGTTAATAAAGGGTACACATCGGAACATCCCTTGGAACCAATCCTGGAGGACTGTAGGAGCTTTCTTAAGAAACCATGGACTGTTCGGCTTATACACATAAGGAGATCGGCAAATTCTGTCGCAGATGCTCTTGCTAGGCTTGGTCATCAAGCAGGAAGGGAATTACTGAAGTGGGACGATCCCCCTGACCACGTTCGCCACTTGTTGCTCGAAGACTTAGCTTAATTTTATTTTTGTACTTTCTGACCAAAAAAAAAATCATAAAATCTAATGAAATCCCAAGATAATTAAAATCAAGTTAAGCACAAATAATGATGAAGCAGAATCAATAAGAGGTCCAACAATCATGTGAAGAAGCCCAGGTTTTTATAAGGAGGAAAAACCATGGCCTAACTGAAAAAAAAAAATTGTCTGTCATATTAGTTTACGAATAGAAAGGCGTTTTTTTTTTTTTTTGGTTTTTTTAGAAGCAAAATAATTCAATTCGTAAAATTGAAAAATATAGGGGTGAATTTGCAAAATTGTTAAAGTCAATTATTATCTAAATTGGGGGTAAAGCAATCTTTTTATATGACATGCGATTTTTTTAAATTTTTTTAGAAGCAAAATTATCCAATGCTTGAAATCGCAAATATAGGGTCAATTGGCAAAATTTTGAAAGTCAATTATTATCTAAATTGGGGGTAAAGCGGTCATTTTATATGACAGACGATTTTTTTATATTTTTTTAGAAGCAAAATAATTCAATACGTAAACTCGCAAAACATAAGGGTCAATTTGCAAAATTGTCAAAGTCAATTATTATCAAAATTGGGGGTAAAGTGGTCATTTTTTTTAGAGGCGGATTTCTTTTTTTTTTTTAGAAGCAAAATAATTCAATTCGTAAAATCGCAAAACATAGGGGTCGATTTGCAAAATTGTCAAAGTCAATTATTATCAAAATTGGGGGTAAAGTGGTCGTTTTATTTTGAGAGGAGGATTTTTTTTTTTTTAGAAGCAAACTAATTTAATTCGTAAAATCGAAAAATATAGGGGTCAATTTACAAAATTGTTAAAGTCAATTATTATCAAAATTGGGGGTAAAGCGGTCTTTTTTATATGAAAGATGATTTTTTATTCATTTTTTTAGAAGCAAAATAATTCAATTCGTAAAATCGCAAAACATAGGGGTCAATTTGCGAAATTGTCAAAATCAATTATAATCAAAACTGGGGGTAAAGCGATCTTTTTTATATTAGAGACGTTTTTATTTTTATTTTTTTAGAAGCAAAATAATTCAATTCGTAAAATTAAAAAATATTGGGGTCAATTTGCAAATTTTGTCAAAGTCAATTATTATCAAAATTGGGGGTAAAGCGGTCTTTTTTATATGACAGGCGGTTTTTTATTTATTTTTTTAGAAGCAAAATAATTCAATTCATAAAATCGCAAAATATAGGGGTCAATTTGCAAAATTGTCAAAGTCAATTATTATCAAAATTGGAGATAAAGCGGTCTTTTTTATATGAGAGGCGTTTATTTTTATTTTTTAGAAGCAAAATAATTCAATTCGTAAAATCGCAAAACATAGGGGTCGAATTGCAAAATTGTCAAAGTCAATTATTATCTAAATTGGGTAAATCGGTCTTTTTATACGACATGTGGTTTTTTTATATTTTTTAGAAGCAAAATAATTCAATTCGTAAAATCGCGGAACATAGAGGTCAATTTGCAAAATTGTCAAAGTCAATTATTATCAAAATTGGGGGTAAAGCGGTCTTTTTATATGAAAGGAGGTTTTTTTATATTTTTTAGAAGCGAAATAATTTAATTCGTAAAATCGCGGAATATAGGGTTCAATTTGCAAAATTGTCAAAGTCAATTAATAAGATTGGGGGTAAAATGGTCATTTTATATAATGGCCGATTTTATTTATTTTTTAGAAGAAAATTAATTGAAAGGGTAAATTAGGTATATTATAATTTAATTAAAGTCAATAGTTACAAATTAAATTTGACCAAGTTACATAATCAACAATCCAGATCAATCTGAACCAAATGAACGGCATGATGAGGCTTCCCGCATGTGAGGGCGTAACTCACATGCCCGCACCCTAGAAAAATCCCCCATAGATTTGGTTTAATTAATCATTATTACAATAACCTTCACTAAGGTTTCAAAAACCTTAAGTTTTTGCTGATATCATCTCCTTAATTTTATTGAAAATTCATTTTACTATTATAGTAATCTTGTGGACAATTATGCTCTTGGTTATATTTTATATATGAGAGGGTATTCATTGTAAGGTTTATGATACCAACAAGTGATTGGTCTAGTGGAATGGACTAGTCACTACAAAGTAGCAAATTCAGGTTCGAATCCTTGTTGGGAGAGGTACCCACATTATTGTGCCCAACCCGCTTCGAAAGGGATTAAACCCTTGAGAAACAAAAAAAAAAAAAAAAATTGTAAGGTTTATGATTATCAATGGATAAAAATATTGTAAACTTACATGAAACTTATAATCATTTTATTAGTGTATATATATTCTTACAATATAAATATAATAACATATTAATATTTTTTTTTCATAATGCTTCTACAATTAAAGTAAATAAATTATGGTTAATTCTAAGAGAAAAGAAATATAGAACATAAACAAAAATATAGATACATTCAACATACGTTTAAACCGTAATTTTTACATTTAAAAAAATCATAATTAAAATACAAGGATAAATTAATGAATTGTGTTTAATCATGAAAAGGAAAAATACTTGAATAATTTTTTTTAAGACATTATTAAATGATCACTTGTTCTTAAATAACCCGCGATAAAAAATTCGTAAACTTTTAACTAGTTTTTTACAAAAATTAAAAATACTCACTCAAATACCCAATTTAGTAAATTATAATTATAGAGTTATTTTTTTAATATTTCTTTCTTATGCAATATTATTAAGGATGAATAAAATATTTTACTATAAATAGAAAATAATGCCTTTATATACATATTTACAAATTAGTAACTCAATAAATAATTTTAATATATATTAATCGTAAAAAAAAAAAAAAAAACTTACCATCCCTAACCCCACCTACCTATTCCACCCTATCGGCACTTCTCCTCTTAGGCCGTGTCGTCGGCCTGACTTCTCCTTCCAATTTGCCACCAGCCCGTAATCGTAGATCCCAGGCCGATGGCATGGCCTGAGAGAAGAGGTGCCGGTAGGGCCGACGGGTGGAGGTATTAGGGCTAGTTTTTTTTTCCTTTCATGTATAAAATTAATTTTTGTCAAAGTTTAGGTATCATGTGCAATTATGATTTTTCGAGAGAATTAAAGATAAATTACACCAAATCTCAGGGGAGGTCTCTGTAATTAACCCTAAAAATAAAATTAGCGGTTTCATTGAAAAAAAAATAATAAGGCTTAGTAATTAGATTTGTATTTAATACCAAACTAATATTTCAATTGGATATCCATTACGAATTGAACATTCGATTTTAACACAATTCAATCAATTTTTCGTACTGTGTGCAACGTCATATTCCTCATGAATAGGCAAATGTAAGAAAGAAATAAAAAAATGGCAAACGTGGTGTTAATATGTGTCCCAACATGAATAGTTCTTGAGTTCTTTATTGTCGATTAAGAGCATCTTTAGCAGTTGGTATAAATAAAAAGCATCAAATCACTCTTTAATGTCTGCTACACTGTTTTGATATTTGCATAAATTTTTTTTGATCCAACAATAAGCATTAAAATTGGAGCATTATTTCAAATTAATTTAAATTTAACTTATTAAAATTAAGTTAAAAGTAAAGAAATTTAAATTAAATATACACACACAACACACACAATCTACGACCAAATTCAGCGGCTCATCTCTCTCTCTCTTTCTTCCTCACGTTCATTTCATGCCTCATTGTCGCCCTCCCTCCCTCCCTCACTTAAATATAAATATTACAACCATCTAAAACTTAATCCCCGTCTCCACAGAAAAGAAATTGAAGCAAAAAATTAAAGATCTAAAGTTGCAGCCACCTAAAACTCACTCATCCCTCTCCATAGAAGAGATATATTGAAGATTGAAGCAAGAAATTGAAGAAATTGAGATATCAAAATTGAAGAGGTATTAACAAAATTACATTTCCTTAATGTATGAACAAAATTACCTCTCCTTGATTTTTAATTTTGTTTTAGATTCTAGAAATTGTGTGGATTAATTGAAACTTTGTGGCTAATTTTATAGTGGTATTTTTTTTAGCTGTTGCAAGATTTCAAAATATAGCCGTTGGCAACTTTTCAGCAAAAAGTTAATGCATTTGCAATTGTATTACTTTTGATGCCAAAATTGGGTGGACTTAAAAATAGGTGCTAAAATAATGCCTTTGCTGGAGCAAGTTTTTTCTTCATTTTGTGAATTGGGGCATAAAAAATGGCTTTAATCCCTGTTGTTGGAGATGCTCTAAGGCCATCTCCAGCCGAAGAGGGGAGGCAAACAATAGTCCCCCCTTGGTTGGAGAAGAGCTCCCTCCGGATGGGCAGGCAGGCATCCGGTGGGAGATGCTTGCCTGCTGCTGTGCCTTTCCTTCTTTCTTCTTTTTTTTTTTTTTTTTTTTCATTGTTTTAAAAGTTAAGTAGAAGGAAAAACACTTTTGGTCCCAAACTTTACCCCAAAAAATATATTTGGTACCATGCTTTGCAGAAAAACAGATTTGGTACCACAATTTAGAGAGTCTTGACACATTTAGTCATTCCGTTAAATTTTGGACCGAAATTTCGCGCGTGACCGTCACGCGCGCGTCAAGTTCAAATTGGTCACGAGTTTTGCACGTGACAAATCGGTCAAAACACTTTTGGTCCCAAACTTTACCCCATAAAACACATTTGGTACCATGCTTTGCAGAAAAACAGATTTGGTACCACAATTTACATACTCTTGACACATTTAGTGTCCCTGTTAAATTGATAAAAATCACATATAATGAACAGACAACAGCTTCTCTAAAAATTTTGATAAAAATCACAAAATATACTTAAATCATTAAAAATATTCTTAATAAAAGTACCTTGGATACCTGACTTGGTGCACTTTGACTTGCACTTGTATTCCAATGTTGATACAAGCACCGATCAAAAGTTTCATCTTTTCCATTGAAAACATCGAAAAGTTTCCATTTTTGAATCAGGCGAAACGAAAACAAGATGTAATTCCGAAACTTATTTGCCTTAAACTCAGTTATTTTCCTAAATTTAATAACTTTTTTTACAAATTTTCCTTAGTGTTTCTGAAATATTTCTGAATAGTCTCGAAAAGTTTTCAATATTTGGCTCTCCGAAACATACATTCAAAACGAAATTTTGATCCATGGATACAAGTGCAAGTCAAAGTGCACCAAGTCAAGTATCCAAGGTACTTTTGTTAAGAATATTTTCAAAGATTTAAGTACACTTTGTGATTTTTATCAAATCTTTTAGAGAAATTTTTTTCTGTTCATTATATGTGATTTTTATCAATTTAACGGGGACACTAAATGTGTCAAGAGTATGTAAATTGTAGTACCAAATCTATTTTCTGCAAAATATGGTACCAAATGTGTTTTATGGGGTAAAATTTGGGACCAAAAGTGTTTTAACCGATTTGTCACGTGCAAAACTCGTGAACTTAACGGGCGCGTGACGGTCACACGCGCAAATTCCGTCCAAAATTTAACGGAATGACTAAATGTGTCAAGACTCTCTAAATTGTGGTACCAAATTTGTTTTTCTGCACATCATGGTACCAAATGTGTTTTCTGGGGTAAAGTTTGGGACTAAAAGTGTTTTTCCCTCGTAATTAAATGTATAAAAAAGATATAAATTAATTCACTATAGGTCTCGTTTGACAAATTTAATTCACTATTATTAATTTCTTTTAAGTTGAACATTTATAGTGGTATTTAACATTATCAAATTCTTACTCTATTGAAAATTATGTTTGTTTTAGTGTGTAATAGTTGTTTTTCTTTTCAATCTAAGTACATTAATAATAATTGCTGTTGTTTTCCGTGAATTATGTTTACTCGTTTTTAATTTTATGAATGCCTTATTATTATTATTAATTATTAAAATGCGAAAACGCTTCCCTTCACCTAAGAAAATAACAGTAATACCCTGGTTAACTTTAATAATTGGCAACAATCCCCTGTTCGCACTTACAAGTGTATTTCAAATGGGTATATTATATTAACCTAATAAAATTTCGATACAAGGGATTTTTTCACTAATAAAAAGAACACGGGGTAGGAAAGATTCATGCGTTTGCATTTAGCTCAATTTAAATTCCCCATCTTTAAACCAAAAATACTTACTTGATCAAATAAATAAAACCCACAATTACTCAATCGACAACCATTCATTTCAAGAAAGGACCCCTGAGTTTTGAATTAAAATTACGTACCATTGACAATATCAAGAGAATCGAAACGTGAACTCAGATCAATGGAACTTGAGCTGTTTAAGCTGGGACAAAGAGCGAGTTCCCGAAGGAGTTCTCTTTTGAGAGTGGCTTCAACAAGCCTTTGCCAATTGTCGTACACCCTCGACATGTATAAAATTTAAATGAACTCAATTCATTCCACTTCAAAAACATAAGGAATCCGACTTTTATTTTTGGCTCAGTGGAAGACTTGCTTTCTGTGTTAAAAGTAATTATTTTTCGAGTGCATGTTTCTTCACATCTTTTCAGTTGTATTCGGGAGGAAGCGCTCCAAAGACCCCTCAATGTTGACTATGACATCTTCACAATTATTCAATGTAGTTTTCAATGATTTTGATATCTTATGAAATGAAATAATTAGATTTTGTTTTATTAGAAAAAATTAGATATGGGTTCAATTGTTTACGAGAGAATTGCATTTTTGGTACACAGCTATAGGTCAATTCCCACTTTTAGTACACAGTTTTATGTGTCCAACACATTTGGTACATCTCTTTAACAAAGTTCGACACATTTGGTACAACCGTCAAATAAATTGCAAAATCACCGTTAATTCGATCACGTGACATCACGTGCCCGTTAGTTCGACACAATTGGTACACCACTTTTACAAAATTGGCATGCGCGCGGCACATGGCTGCCCAGAAAAAAGAAATTTTAAACTTGATAAACTTTTATAAAAATTATCATATGTATTTATTATATTTATCATATCATATTTATATAATGATAAAAAAATATGTATTTATTATTTATATGACATGTAAAATATAATAAACTATATAATGTCATTTATAGTTTAATACTGGAAGAAGAATAAAATATAATAAAAAAGTTTATCAAGTTTCAATTTTTAAAAATTATTTATAAAAATAGTTTATTATTTATAAAAATTATTAAAAAATATGCATTTATTATTTATATGACATGTAAAATATAATAAACTATATAATGTCATTTATAGTTTAATATTGCAAGAAGAATAAAATATAATAAACAAGTTACTTTAATTTATCATATTTATAAAAATTATTAAAAAATATGTATTTATTATTTATATGACATGTAAAATATAATAAACGATAATGTCATTTATAGTTTAATATTGGAAGAAGAATAAAAGATAATAAAAAAGTTTATCAAGTTTCAATTTTTTTTTTCTGGGCAGCCATGTGCCGCGCGCATGCTAATTTTGTAAAAGAGGTGTACCAAATGTGTCGAACTAACGGGCACGTGATGTCACGTGATCGAATTAACGGTGATTTTGTAATTTATTTAACGGTTGTACCAAATGTGTCGAACTTTGTTAAAGAGGTGTACCAAATGTGTTGGACACATAAATCTGTGTACCAAAAGTGGGAATTGACCTATAACTGTGTACCAAAAATGCAATTCTCTCAATTGTTTACTATTCTACCTTTATTATATATCATCAAATATGTGCAAACCGACAATGCATGCATGGAATTATGATACTGTAATGAAGTGCAACATATTGATGATCACCCTTCTTATAAACCTAATTTTCCATAGAAATATTATGTACTCATGGAATTAAAATGTTAGGAAAAAAAAGGTAAAAATAGGTCACACAACTTCAGCGCTTGCAAGGTTACCCCATATGTTTTTGGGCACGTACCCCACAATTTATAATTCTGAAACAATTTTGGTACAATTTCGACCTAATTGAAAAAAATTAACCTCATGTGCGAGTCATATCCTTTGTAATTTTGGGATTTTGTTGAATATTAAAAGTAACATTTGTAGATTATTTATTCCCCAAAATTGGAATATGAACATTTTGACTGAGTTTTAAAATTGATAATTATATATTTATGTACCCCAAATATCAAAATGGATCCTTTTGACTAATTAATTTAAAATTAATTATTGCATGTTTACCCTAAGAAATAGGAGGAACGGATCATGCATTTTGATTAAATCTTTATTGAAGGATATATGTGTGATATTTTTCCATGGTGCAATTTTGCTTCAAGTAAAAGGCTTCACTGTGAAGTTCAAATTAGATCGTAAAAAAGAAAAAAAAAAAAAAAGATTAATTATTCTTTTGTGTATCAATAATTTTTTAAATCTAAGCAATTAGACCCTAAAGATTGTCAAGTAAAAGTTTGCACTACTCTACTAGAGTGACTTTTAATTAATTTATAGGTCAAAAATATAAATTGAGCATGCAAGTAATTATCGATCTACAGTCATAAACTGCTCTCTAAATCTTTTTCTTGGGAGCAATTATTTGGATTGAATATTTAAATTAATTTGGACATGTAAATAGTGCTAAATGGACACATGGACCATCTTCCTAAATTATTATTAATTAAATAGTGCTAAAAGGAGCTTTCAATTAATCAACCAAAAACCTTGTTCTATATCAAAATGTTTTCACAACACAAATCTGTGGGCCTAAAAAGCAGAGCAGCATACACATTGTTCCTATGTTGGGATCGGAGGTTTCAACATATCAAGGTGGAGGTGGATTCGGAAGTTGTTTTTACCCTTGTCTCTAAAAGGGATAATGTTGAGCACCATTTGGCTCACATTTTAGAGGATTGTCGAGTTTTACTTGGCAAACCATGGGAAGTCAGTTTTAGACACATTAGGCGTACCGCGAATGTTTTAGCGGATTCACTTGCAAAAATGGGACATCATCTTGAGATCGGAATGAAGCTTCAATGGACTGAGGCACCGGCCTCCATTAGGACTTTGGAGGAAGACCTTGTTTAATCTCTCCTAGTTTGTGTTTTCTTTCTGCTTGACCAAAAAATTATGCAACTTATTTCACGTAAAAAATATATATAATTAGACACAAAGTAATATATGATTTAATCGTTTGTATTCTTTTCAAAATCTCTCAAATAATAACAATTATATTTACTGTTTATTTCATCTCAAATAATTCAAACAAACAACGTTTTGAATATCGAGAAATTTTCTGAAATTTCAATTTTATGAAACCACTTTCATAAACGAGAGACAAGCATGCCCTGCCCGTAGTTTTTTTGTTTTTGTTTTTAGAGATTCTATAGTTAAATAAATAATGTAAATGCAATTCTAACTTCAAGTCAAATCATACTCTTGTATTTGTTATGTGAAAAGTAGTGTAAAATATAGAATAGTTGTACTAAGTCAAAGTTGAGTATGATTATGTTTTCGGTGTTAAAATCAATTTGTCATTAGACGAGATTATTGTTTTCAACCAATATAAGATCATTAGGGTGCAAAATGTCATAAAAATTATATTTTTAGAGTGTAGAGTGTCAAAAAAATTAAATTGGGGTAAAAATGCTAATATTTTATAATTTTTCGGTGCAAAATGCCAACATTCTATATTTTAAGGGCGGAAAATCTATATTATCAAGGTGAAAAGTAAAAAAAAAAAATTGTAAATAATTATTCTACCCTTTTATCAATGAATTTTCACACTAAATTACACATTAAGGTGCAAATTGCCAAATAAGTAATATTTTTAGGGTGCAAAGTGTCAGAACTTTTAAGTTATGATACAAAGTGCCGAAAACCCTAATCAAACAAAAGAAGGTCCGGAAGCTAAGATATCCATATTCCAGAAAGAACACTTTATTGTTTGTTTGTTTGTTTGTTGTTGTTGTTGTTGTTGTTGTTTTTTTTTTTTTTTTTTTTTTTTTTCTTTCTATTTTAAGAATACCTAATTGCTTGTTTGATAACACCCCAATGCTTTTAAAAAGTAATTTCTAAAAATTAGTAATCAAGCAAAAGTAGGTCTGGTAGCTAAGATAATTGGTGTGGTCCATGGAGTTGAGACCCGAACGGCTGAGTTGCTTGTAAATTTCTTTTTTAGAATTAAATCTAGGCTTAATATGTAATAAAAACCCCAATCCCTAACTTTAATTGAACATAAAAAAGATTACACTAAAATAATTATAGTAAAAGGGACTGAAGTAATAGTAGAGAGAAAAAATCACAAATCTGAAATTAGGAATTTTCCCCAAGATCCGAATTAAGAATTTTCCACAAATTTGAAATCATAAATCTTCGCCATTCTCTCCAAACTGAGAAAAAATACAGCAATTTTTCTTTTTCTTTTTGAAGCAGAAGAGAAAAGGAGAATACCAACAACTGATTGGTCTAGTCGAAGGGTCTAGTAACTACAAAGTAGCGGACTCAGGTTTGAATATCTGTTGGGAGAGGTTCCTACATTATGTGTCCGACGCGCCTCGAAAGAGACTAAACCCTTGGGAAAAAAAAATCCAGGATTATGACCAAGTTGAAAAAGAGAAAATAAGGGTACAAAAAGTTTCTAGTGGACAAATTCCAGTTCTACCGAATGGTTGATAACAAATCTGTGTATGAACAAGTGAATGAGCTTACAACAATGATCAATGAACTTCTGGCTGAAGGGCATGAACTAAGCGAGTCCTACCAGGTGGCCTCCATAATTGGAAAGCTTCCTCCGGCATGGACATGGTTCAAACATCTCCTAAGGCACAAGAAGTCGGTTTCTAAATGGACCGTGCAAGATCTTGCAGAAAGGCTCAAGACACAGGAGAATAGCATGATCACCGACAAAGGTTTGAACTTTATGGGAATGCCTTATCTCGGGGGAGCTAAGGCTAACATTGTGGAAGACTCTCAAGTGAGTAAGAGGCAAAAGCCTAATCCACCTAACAAAGGGAACAAGGGTAACCAAAAGAAGAAATCCAACGGGATAAGTTTTGTCTGTGGAAAGAGCGGCCATCTTGCAAAGAAGTGCTGTCACCGGAAAACCGGAAAGAAAGATGAAGCAAATATCACTGTGGAACTCGCGGCTTCTGACATGGACGACATGCATCTAGCAGCGGTCGTATCTGAAGCATTCTTAACTGCCGATACCATAGGATGATGGGTGGACACTGGGGCTACCCGTCATATCTGTTACGACAAGAGCATGTTCACTACTTACAAAGATTCTGAACAAAAGCAGATGCTCTTCATGGGAAATGACGCTCATTCCGTCGTAGAAGGAGAAGGAAAGGTGGTACTGAAGTTTACTTCGGGAAAAGATGTTACTCTTAATAATGTACTTTATGTTCCTGACATTAGGAAGAACCTTATTTTCGATTCTATCCTTACTAAGAATGGATTCCATTTAGCCTTTGAGTCAGATAAATTTGTGCTGACCAAAGGGGGTATGTATGTAGGAAAGGGTTACATGTGTGATGACCTTTTTAAGGCAAATGTAGCCGTGATTGGCAAAGACAACAAGTTTATTAATAATAATATTACTTCTGCTTACTTGCTTGAGTCTCCTACATTATGGCATGACCGTTTAGGTCACATTAATTTTCGAAGAATGAAAAAATTAGCTAACTTAGGTTTAATACCTAATTTTGAAGTAGATAAGTCATATAAATGTGAATTTTGTGTAGAGGCAAAATTTGCCAAACAACCTTTCAACTCAATCGAAAGGAGCTCACAACCCTTAGAGCTAATTCACACTGACTTGTGTAATTTAAAGGCAACTCCTACTCGTGGAGGTAAAAGGTACTTCATCATATTTATTGATGATTGTACGCGCTATTGCTATGTGTATTTACTACATAAGAAAAAAGAAGCGATTAATGCCTTTATACCATATAAAACCGAAGTTGAAAATCAGTTGAATAAGAAAATTAAAATTCTTAGATCTGATAGAGGAGGTGAATATGAATATCCTTTTCAGCAATTGTGTGCTGAATCAGGGATAATTCATGAAATGACTGCACCTTACTCACCCCAATCAAATGGGGTAGCTGAACGAAAAAACCGAACTTTAAAAGATATGATGAATGTCATGCTTTTAAGATCAGGTTTACCTAGCAACTTGTTGGGGGAAGCCATCTTAATGGCGAATCATATATTGAATCGAGTTCCACACAAGAAAAATGATGCTATTCCATATGAGCTATGGAAAGGAAGGCAGCCTAGCTACAAATACCTCAAAGTGTGGGGGTGCTTAGCTAAAGTGGCGGTTCCAAGACCTAAAAAGGTAAAACTTGGATCTAAAACCGTTGATTGCTATTACATAGGTCGAGCTGAGAATAGCAATGCTTACAGATTTTTGGTTTTTAAATCTGAAAATAGTGAGGTTCACGTTAACACAATTACTGAATCTCGAGATGCGATATTCTATGAGAATATATTTCCACATAAGAAGGACTCAAACGTCACTTCTCAAAAGAGGACATACGAATCAATTTCTGAAGGAAATGATTCTCAAGTCAACGAGGAAGTCATAGAAGAGCCTAGAAGGAGTAAACGAGCTAAAATAGCTAAATCCTTCGGCCCAGATTTCTTAACCTATATGATTGAGGATGATCCTCAAACATATAAAGAAGCTATGATTGTTCCCGATGCAGAGCATTGGAAAGAGGCGATAGACAGTGAGTTACAATCCATCTTAAGTAATAATACTTGGGAATTGGTTGATCTTCCTACGGGAAGTAAACCTATTGGATGTCAATGGATTTTTAAAAAGAAATTAAAACCCGACAGGTCTATCGATAAATATAAAACTAGATTAGTAGCTAAGGGGTATCGACAAAAGAAGGGATATAGTTCTTTGATACCTATTCACCAGTGACTAGGATAACATCCATAAGACATTAATAGCTCTAGCAGCTATTCATAATCTCGAGATTCATCAAATGGATGTTAAAACGGCTTTCCTTAATGGTGAATTAAATGAGGAGATTTATATGGAACAACCAGAAGGTTTCATTGTTAAAGGAAAATAGAACAAAGTTTGTAAACTTGTTCGATCTCTTTATGGCCTTAAACAAGCTCCTAAACAGTGACACGAGAAATTTGACAGTGTCATGATTAAAAATGGATTTCACATCAACGAATGCGACAAGTGCGTATATATAAGACAATACGGACAAGCGACTGTCATAGTTTGTCTTTATGTTGACGATATGTTAATATTTGGGACTAACATGGAGGTTAAATATTAACTGTTGGTCCCAAGTGGTCAGAAGAGGTTTAGAGGGGGGGGGGGGGTGTGAATAAACGTCTTTAAAAATTTTCTTCAAATTTAACTTTAAAACTTTCACTCTAACTGAACAGACTAAGCTGATCAGATTAGTTAGTTACAATTCTGTTCGTGAACAAATCTTTGAACAGCCTTGTTGACCACTCGTCTGATTGTTACTTAGCTGATTTTGCTAAAATCAGTTTTAATACTTAGAGTACTTGCAGCGGATTTTCAAAGTGTTTTTCAAAAGTAATCTTAGTAGTTTGAAAAATGTTTCCCCAGTTTTATAAACTCCTTTAAATTCTTTTTCAAACAGTTAAGTTAATGTGTTTTATGCAAACTGAAAATATGCAAGTAAAAAAGCAAATAAAAACACAAACAATTTTTATAGTGGTTATATGGATTTGAATATCCTTTAGTCCACTCTTCCAAGTCACAAAGATCTTGGGTTATACTAAAAACACACAGTAATCAGTATACTCTGCTTACGCCTTACAACAAATGAACAGGCCGTAAGTTCGCAGTAAGAAATCACAAAGAGATCCTACTTCTCTGAAGTAATATCACTCACTAAGATGGATATCTACTTCTCACAACACTCAATGTTTACAAATTCACTCAGAAGATGTATTTGGCTTGATTCTTCAACTCTGCTTTTGTCAACAAATGACTCAGCTGATGAGTGAGCTGTTCTTGAGACTTAAAGAATTTTGCTTCGAAAATTTCTCAGAGATTGTGTTGCTTTTTTCTTCTTCGTCTCTTTCAGCTATTTATACTTGAGGATTGAAAAATGTCCGTTGAAGAGAGACAAGATTCAAATTCCTCGAGTACTGGTCCTTAAAATCCACGAACGGCTCTTTTGCAGTCTGTCCGTACTGTGAACAGTACTATTATGCAGGCAGCATTAAATGCAGCATTAAATGCACCCAGCTGATGCGAAGCATTTCTTCAATCATTTGTCTTTAATAACCTTGTACTTCAGCATTTATTACTCCAAGGGGCATTTATTACCGTTGGGAACACTTCATGATCTTTTCCACTTGGCTGACGGAATTGCAAGTCTGATGGCAAACTCGGCTGATCTCAAATTTGAACAAATTTGATTTGAGTCGGCTGATCTTCATCAGTCTGGTATCTTTCCTTCAGCAGATCAAAAGTCTTGGACCTTGAAATTTGACTCTTCTGATGTCTTCTATACAAAGTCAAAATTTCTTCTAGGGGATCATCAGCTAAGTTACTCCATACTTAGCCAATCTTGAAGTTTTGGAATCCTTCAAAACCTCCCTTAACTAATTGTCTTTAGTGCCTTCATCTTCATCCTTATCCAACAATTTCCCCCTTTTTGATGATGACAAAACTTCAGCTAAGTACCTGTTGAAAACCTAAGCTAAAGAATGTAATCCTCAAAAATTTTCTGATATAGAAAATAGTATGTTGGAATGAACTTGACTTTTTATTGATATGATAAGATTGTTACAAGTACAAGTACAAGTTCTTCAGATGAGATGTCTGAAAGATAGATAAAGGTAAACTGATTACAAGAATTTCTCAATTTTAACTATCAGCTTCTTCATCTGATCCTTCAAGCACTTCTTCATACTCATAGGATGACTCTTCGTCATCTTCTTCTTCATCATCAGCTTCATCATCCAGATCCATGTTTGCTTTGGCAGCTTCCATTTTCTCTTTAAGTTTTTGTTCCTTCAAAGCTTCCATGGCCTTCCTGGCTGATTCTGTATTTTTGTACTTAGTCAAAGGCTCTGATTGATCAGCAGCAGAGTCTTTGGATTCAGCCATTACTTCATCAGCTTTGGCTTTTTCCTTGGTCTCTTCTTCAGACTTGTCTTTGCCTTGATCCTTTCCAAGATCTTTTTCAGCAGGCTTGGTCAGTTCAGTAGCTTTATCAGTTTTGTTGGCTTCAGTAGTAGAGGTTTCCTTGGTTGATTCATCCCTTTTCTCTTCTCCCTTTTTGTCATCATCAGATTGGATGACTTCTTCAGGTTTAGCAGTAGGGTTGAGTGCAACTGTTGGAATCTTCATTCCAGCACATAAAGTCTTCAAATTATGATTTACTACATCGTGACTTGTTGTAAGATGATGAATAGTTGTGCTGATGTCGTCAGTCTTATCATTGAAGTAGTCAATGTTCAGGTTTGTAGTTGCAATTTCATTTTGGATTGCCTCTACAGCAGTTGATACTTCATGCAACATCCCTAAATTAATTTCCTTCTCCTCTTCACTGACTTTGATGAAGGTTGCAGTCAAATCAGCGATCTTGTGTTCAGCTCTTTGAAGGGCAGCGTGAAGATGATTTACATCACCCTTCACATCTTCTACATTCTTGTTCAAATCTCTCAAGCTGTACACTAACTGCAAGGAATTGTCTTGAGGGATAGGAATACTTGTGATTTCAGTCTTGATGATCTTTTCAGTAGACTGTTGCACAGTTTCCAGCTGAAGTTTATTTGACTCTGTCAATTCTGCCTTAAGCTCAGTCTTCAGCTCCTCCTTGACTTTCATCAGCTGCTGTTGATGCTTCTCTTCCAGTTCCTTCATAGAATTGTCCATTAACATCCGGAAAGCTTCCATCAGTGATGAGTGTTCATCACCTGATGAAGCAGAAGCAGCAGCTTCATCTTTTTCTTCAGTCGCCTGGTGGACAGGGACTTCTTCCATCTTTGTCTCCTGATGATCTTCAGAGGCCTTAGCATTCCACTCAAGTGCTAGAGGCTCTTCAGCTTTCTTTTCATCAGTCTTCTTATGTTCATCAGTGACGTCATCATATACCAGATTAGTTATGGTGCCATCATCATTGAAGCAGGTCGTCTGACGAATTTGCCTCACAATGATCCAAGGGTTGACAAAGGCATTGTTACCCTCTGGCACTTCATAAAAATATTTCATTTCCCTTCCAAAAATAACATGTTGAATACTTGGTAGTTGTGGGAGTTCACTTGAATGCCCTTGCTGATATCTGGACTTTTCTGCCCACTTATTCAGAGCAGTGATAACAGCAATCTTCACAGCTCTTTCTTCAACATCATCAGTTTTCTTTCTTTTCTCAGGCAAGGTACTCTGAATCAGTTTGGCTTCCTCAAGGGCAAATTCCCTGGCATAGTGATGCATAGCATCCCTAACATAATGAGGATCCAAAGCTTTTTGAATAGAATCTGTCTTTAGCCACTGTAGTACCCATTTTTCTTCAGCAACTAAATCCTCCAGATTCCGAAGTTCAATGATGGACCTGTTCAGCCTATTGTCTCTCCATCTGATATATCTAGGCTTCTCTTGAGTGAACATGGTCTTCAGCATTAACTTCTGATTGTAGTAGGCTAAGGACTTCTCAAACTTCTGGAAAAGCTCTTTGTTGTTGTATATGATCTTGAAAGCTTTCTTCACTTCAAACTTTTCCTTTGGTTTTTCTGCAGCAGCAGACATCTTTGGTTTAGGAGGTTCTTCTTCTCCTTCAGCCTTGGTAGGCTCATTTATCTTGATGCCACCTCCATGGATAGGACCATAGGCATCAATTTTGCTCTTCTCAATAACCATTGCTAGTTCAGCAGCCTCTGCAGCTTGTCTTTCAGCTTCAGACATCTTTCTCCTTGCCTCATCCTTAGCAGCTTGAGCCTTGCTTAGCTCTAGTGCCTTATTCTCTTCCTCTTCATCTTGCTTCCTCTGTTCAGCTTCCTCTCTTGCTCTCTTATCAGCTTTAGAGATCTTCTTTCTCTTAAGCACTATCTTCCTTTTTCCTTTATCAACTGGAGCAGGGGCTGGACCAGCAGATGAGATGGGAGCAGCAGCTATAGGATGTATGATTTGAACATCTGGATCTTCTTGAGGTTGGGCAGCCTCAACAGTTGGTGCAGTTTGAATAGTCTGTTGCTCATCAGCTTTGTCAGCAGTAGAAGCTTCAATGGCTTCAACTGGTCTTTCAGCAGACTCTGGACTTGATCTCACCAAGTCCACCAACTCAGTGTCCTTTTCCAAAAATGTCATCTTCTTTCTTGCTGACTCTTTGTCAGACCCTGAATAGGCCTTGAAGTAGCAGTGTCCTTCATTTGACTCCTTGTTCTGTATGAGACATTCTCAGCATGCTTCTCTGCTGATGGAGTTTTTGATGGTGATGCAGGGGATCCAGTCCTTACATCAGAAATGATATTTTCAATGATCTTAGTGGCTTCAGTGGCAGAAGTCACTTTCTCCATCTTCTTTGAAACCTTTTCCTTAGGCTTATCAGCAGCCTTCTTCTTTCTGGACTCAACAGCTAAATCAGCAGTCTTGACCAGTTTCCTTTGCCTTTTGGCAGGAACCTCTTTTGGTTCCTCATCAGCTTCTTCAGGCTCATCAGCCTTTCTCTTCTGGACAGCCAGGTATTTGTTCATGGCCTTGGACTTGTGAATTTCCTTGCCATTCTTCATAGGACACCCCAGTTTGAACAGCAGATAACTGAGCGTAATCCTGTGGTTGGTGTGAGGACCTTTTCCTTTCTTGTAATCAAGGAAATCAGCCAAGATATACCAAATGATTATGGACCAGTTGACTTCCAGCCCATAGTAGATGGCAGCCATGATGCTGAATCTCTTCATGGTAACAGCATCCAATGAGAAAGTGCAGTTTTCAATCAGCTTAGATACCATATCAGCCATCCGTTGATATTCATCCCTCAGCTGTCTCTTCCTTATGTTGCCAGTCAACATTTCTCCTTCTTTGGCACAGATCGCCCAGAATAGCTGGTGCTTGTCCTCAGTCAGTACAGTGACGTCATGTCGTCCACTGTTAGGAAGCCCAAACGTCTCGTGCAGAACAGCAGGAGTAATAGTGATAGATTTACCTCCCACTGTAGCCTTTATCTCCAGTGCGTTGTAGTCAGCTTTCGCTGTATCGTAGTATTCCATCACTTGATCAGTCCAGATCACTCCCTCGTTGTATTCCAAGAAATTTACCAAGTTTGCAGATTTGAACTTTTCCAGAAGTTCCTTCATCAGATTTGTGCCAGATTGGTAATAGGAATCATACACAAGATACATGCCTTCAGCAGCCATTTTCGATCTGTAAAGATTTGAGAGAAAAACGAAGAGATTTTTGCAGAAAACTTTCTTAAAATTCTCACAAGTACTTTTGAATGTTTAGGGTGCGTAAAGAACTACACGGCTGATCAGATAGGGATTTATAGAGTTAGGGTATCTTGGATTCCGTGATACCAGCCAACCGTTAGATCCGTTTCTTGTCAGTGCTGATCGTGCGGCGTCAGTTACGACCTTTCAAATTCAAAAGATATTTAATGAGGAGCGGGAAAATGTACCGCCCTTCTGTCACTTGTAAAAGCGTGTTTTGAAATAAAACGTTTTTAAACAGTCAGCTTTTGCGTGAGCGATCAGATGAGTAACATAAATACTTATCTGATGGACTAGTGTCCTGATGACACAGTTGTTATCAGAGAATGCCAATAGCTGATAACCTTCCTCAGCTGTTTGTCAATCCAGCTAGATAGAGAATCTTCAATCTTCAAGATTTTAATCTTCTGTTGAAACCATAACTTCAACTAACTGACATTAACAGATTTCATCCTTTAATCAGAAGTACCGCTAGTCTTACACGTTCCCCCTGACTTTAAGAATTCATAAGTTAACTAGTCTGTTGAAAGTTAATCCTTGAAGATAAGTATGATGAGTAAGCTGTTGAACTCTAGTCTTCTGATGCGTTCCCCCTCAGCTTATGCATCCAATTTTAATAAACCCAGTTCAGCACTTAGAGTTGAAAACCTTGTCTCACTTAGAGGTTTTGTGAAGATGTCAGCAATCTGATTTTCAGTAAACACATATTCTATCATGACATTTCCTTTGTCCACGTGATCTCTAATAAAATGATGTTTGATCTCAATATGTTTAGTCCTTGAATGACTTGTAGTATTCTGAGTGAGACTGATTGCACTTGTATTGTCACAGTAGATTGGTATTCCACTGATTTTGATGTTGTAGTCTTCCAGTTGATGTTTCAACCATAAGATTTGTGCACAGCAAGCTCCAGCAGCTATATATTCAGCTTCAGCAGTAGATATGGATACTGAAGTCTGTTTCTTACTCATCCATGTGATCAGACGACTACCTAAGAACTGACAGGCACCTGTTGTGCTTTTTCTGTCAATCTTGCAGCCTGCAAGGTCAGAATCTGAATATCCAATAAGCTCAAATCCAGACTCTCTAGGGTACCACAATCCCAATTCTTGAGTGCCCTTAATATATTTCAATATTCTCTTGGCAGCTAAGAGATGAGATTCTTTGGGATTTGATTGGAATCTTGCACATACCCCAACAGAGTACATGATATCAGGTCTGCTAGCTGTTAGATATAACAATGAACCAATAATGCCTCTGTATTTGGTTATGTCTACTGATTTGCCATCTTCATCTTTATCCAAACGAAGACTTGTAGACATTGGGATTGTAGCAGTAGAGCTAGTTTCCATACCAAATTTCTTGAACAGATCCTTTGTGTATTTTGCTTGGCTGATGAAAATTCCATCAGGCAACTGTCTAACTTGCAAACCAAGAAAATAGTTAAGTTCTCCCATCATGCTCTTTCAAACTTGTTCTGCATCAGCTTTGAGAACTTATCACACATCTGTTGATTAGTTGAACCAAAAATAATATCGTCCACATAAATTTGCACAAGCAAAATATGTTCTTCCCATTCAATAGTGAACAAGGTCTTGTCAACTTTACCTTTGCGAAATCCTTTAATTAAAAGAAAGTCATATAAAGTATCATACCATGCTCTTGGAGCCTGTTTCAGTCCATAAAGAGCTTTCTTCAGACGATATACTTTGTCCTCTTCTTGATAAACTTCAAATCCAGGAGGTTGTTCAACATAAACTTCTTCTTGCAATTCTCCATTGAGAAAAGCTGATTTCACATCCATCTGATAGACTGTGAAATTCTTGTGAGCAGCGTAGGCAAGAAAGAGTCTGATTGCCTCTAGTCTTGCTACTGGTGCAAATGTTTCATCAAAGTCAATGCCTTCTTCTTGGCAGTAACCTTTGGCCACTAATCTTGCTTTGTTTCTGGTGACTTCACCATCTTCATTCATTTTATTTCTGAATACCCACTTAGTGCCAATGACTCTTTGATGACTTGGTCTAGGAACTAAGTACCAGACTTCATTCCTTTCAAATTGATTTAGCTCCTCCTGCATAGCTTCAATCCAGTTGGAGTCACTAAGAGCTTCTTCAATCTGTTTAGGCTCAATTTGAGATAGAAAACTAGCAAACATAGCATCTTGTGCAGCAGCTCTTCTTGTTTTCACTCTGTCTAAAGGATCACCAATCACTAATTCTGGTGGGTGATTTCTGAGCCATCTGAGATCAGGTTGCAAATCATAATGTTCTCCTTTGTCTTGATCTTGCAACACTACTGTTGGAGATACAGTAGTAGTCTGTTGAACATTTGTTGTCTGTTGAACAGTCTCTGGTCTATTAGCTGTTTGCAACTCGTCTGTTAGACAATCAGCTCTGTGATTTTGAACAGCACTTGAGTTATTAGCTGAGTTGAGATCAGGTAGTATGATGGGAACATATTCTTCATTCTTTCCAACATTCATCTTCTGTAAATCAGTAGACAGATCTTGATTAACATTTTGATTCTTTTCAGAAGATTGACTTGGCTCATCAAATACTACATGAATGGATTCTTCTATTAGTAATGTTCTTTTATTAAAGACTCTATAGGCTTTACTAATAGTTGAGTATCCTACAAAGACAGCTTCATCAGCCTTTTCTGCAAATGCAGTAAGGTGATTTTTACCATTATTTAAAACATAGCATTTACAACCAAATATCTTAAAGTAATGAATGTTTGGCTTCCTGTTGTTCCAAACTTCATATGGGTCTTGTTTTGGTGCTTGTTGATCATGCATCTGTTTTGGGTAAAACATGCTGTATTTGTTGCTTCTGCCCAAAATCTTTGTGGCAGCTTAGCTTCAGCTATCATGGTTCTGACAGCTTCCTTCAGTGTTCTGTTTCTCCTTTCAGCAACACCATTCTGTTGAGGGTTTCTAGCAGCTGAATACTCATGATGTATTCCTTTGATATTACAATACTCTTCAACAGTAGAGTTTGTGAACTCTGTCCCTCTATCTGATCTGATCTTCAATATTTTAATACTCTTCTCATTCTGGATCAGTTCCATCAGATTGGTAAGATGTTCCTTGGTTTCACTTTTCTTTTTCATGAAAATCACCCAAGTATATCTTGAATAATCATCCACAACAGCTAGGCAGTATTTCTTTCCACCATTGCTGACTGGATCAATGGGTCCAAATAAGTCCATGTGTAGCAGCTCCAATATTCTTCCAGAAGATTGATTCTTCTTGCTTTTGAACGATGACTTGATTTGTTTACCCTTCTGACAGGCGTCACAGAGCTTATCTTTGCTCATGACTGTTTTAGGAATCCCTTCTACCAAATCATTCTTGATTAATCTGTTGATGGTCTTGAAGTTTAAGTGATTCATTCTTTTGTGCCACAGCCAACTAACTTCACTTGGTGTTGATGCCACCAAACAAACGTTTGAATTCTTGTCAGCAGAATTCCAGTCAACTATGTAGATATTTCCTTGTCGTCTTCCAGATAAAATTACCTTCTTTGTACCAATCTGTTCAACATAGCACTTATCTGTTGAGAAGATAACTGAATATCCTTTGTCACAAAATTGACTTATGCTCAGCAGATTATATTTGAGGCCTTTGACATATGAGACGTCAGATATCTCTATGTTCCCTCTTATTAACATTCCTTTAGCTTTAATCTTGCCTTCTTTGCTGTCCCCAAAAGTAACTTTTGGACCATCCACAGCAACTGCATCAGTCAGCTCATGTATGTTTCCACACATGTGTCTTGAACATCCACTGTCCAAGTACCAAATCTTCTCTACTTTACTCCTACTCCTAATCCTAACCTACAAAACAAAAATAAAATTGTTTTAGGTACCCTTATTGAGAGGGTCCTGAAGGATTAGTTCCACCCTTGACAACCCAAGATGTTGAAGTCTTAGGCTTCTTGGGTTTCTGAGTTTTTACAGGAGCATGAACAGCTTTATTTTCATCATAATTATCAGATAAGTCATGTTGATGATCAGTATGATAAGAATAGTGTTCATAAGCAGGGTAAGGTGCATGATAAGCAGGATATGCATGCATTGGATGAGCAGGATAAGGTGCATAGTAACTAGGAAATTGAGGTGCATGATACATAGGATGATATGCAGCAGGTTGCACATAATATGACTCATTTCCATACCAAGCATTTTGATTTTTCTTATTCTTATGCTTCTTTGGTTTACTAACAGCTTGCTCAATAACAGACGACTTAGTTTTCTTACTAGTCTGATTAGTTTTAACCTCATCAGAAGACTTCCTAGGACTCTTCTGTTTGAGTTTACTAGTCTGTTTTTCTACATTAGGCTCTTTGCTCTTTTTAGCCTTAGGAGTTTTCTTCTCCTTTACCACTTTCTCAAATGAGGTAGGTTTAGAAGTTTGAACATACAGAATGACCTTACTATTGTCAGCAGAAATGAATTTTTCAGTATGGTTCAATTCTAGTTTATCCTTTTCTAAAGGTGTCTCCTGTTTACTAGATGTATGCATGGATGCAACAGTTGACTTATCATGAGACTCAATAATTTTCTCAAGTTCCATGATTTTTCCTTTATAGACCTCACATTCAGCTTTCAGAGATTCATGCTCTTGCTCAAGCTGTTTATACTCAGCTGATTCTTTAGGCTTTTCAGCTTTAAGTTTCAGTGAGTTATTTTGCTCTTTTAGCAAGCTCATCTCTTCCTTAAGCTTAACAAATTCTCCAGCAATAGTAGTATTGTTCAACATCATTTGCTCTAGAGAATTAAATAGTTCATTTTCTGGAGGAGTTACCTCATCCTCGGAGTCATCAGATTCCTTAGCCATCAGGCAGAGGAGAGCAGGTTTCTCTTCATCAGACGATTCTTCCTCAGACGTGTCTGAATCAGAATCAGATGAGTAGACAGTAGCAAGCTTTTCTGCTTCAGCTACCATTGCTTTCCCTTTTTGATGCTTTCTTTCCTTTCTGATTCTCTTCTCTTCCTCAATGTATTTCTCTGCTTTTGGATATGGACAATCTCTGATGAAATGTCCCAATTTCCTGCAGTTATAACACATTAGTTTTGCTTTATAATCATCTTTCTCTTGATAAGAAGAGTTAGGTTTAGAAGTAGAAGTAGCATGATTGTATTTGTTTTTCATCTTTCTCTTATAGAACTTCTTGAAGTTGTTCATCAATAAAGCTACATCTCCAGCAGTGTACTCCTTCTTGTTGAGTAGTGATGCTTCATCAGATGAGTCCACATCTTTGCTTTTGTGAGCTGGTCTTCTTGGATTTTCAGCAACAACAAGTGCAGCTGTTGGACTTGAAGTTGAGGTTTCTTCAACACCCATTCTAGGCAGTTTATACTCATATGCCTTGAGTACGGAGAACAGTTCTGTAAGAGAGATTTTTCCCAAATCTCTTGATTCTTCCATAGCTGTCACTTCCATGTTGAACTTGGGGGGTAGGGCCTTCAGAACTCTGACAGTGATCTCCTTGTCAGTAAAGGTCTTTCCCAGCTTTAGGACTTCATTCAATGTTCTGGTAAACCTGGTATCCATCTGATCAATGGTCTCTCCAGATTTCATCTTGAAGTTGTCCAGCTTTTCCAAAGCAACACTGAGCTGATGCTCTTTGATGGCGTCGTTTCCTTCACTCATGTCACGAACCTTGTCCCACATCTCCTTTGCAGTTTTGCAATGTTTGACTTTGTCAAACCGATCATTATCCAGGGCTTTGGTCATGATAAAACGGCCAACTTTATCCAGGTTGAACAGCTTTATTTCTTCGGCTGTCATCTCTGTCAGATCTTTTTCCACCACCAGTTCAGCTTCATCAACTATAATGGTCTTGGTAAATTTGAATGGACCTTTAATGATACATGTGTACATGTTGTCATTATAGGCTGCTAGAAAGATTTCCATTCTAATCTTCCAGTCCTCAAAGGACATACCAGCAATGTGGGGAACATGACTGATACAATCCATTTTTCAAAAAGTTTTGATTTTTCAAAAATATGCTCTTTTGAAAAAGTTTGAAAACCTTTGAAAAACACTTGGATCAAGCTCGTTGATCAGGCAGCTGATTCTAATGAACAACCTGCTCTGATACCACTTGTTGGTCCCAAGTGGTCAGAAGAGGTTTAGAGGGGGGGGGGGGGGTGAATAAACCTCTTTAAAAAATTTCTTCAAATGTAACTTTAAAACTTTCACTCTAACTGAACAGACTAAGCTGATCAGATTAGTTAGTTACAATTCTGTTCGCGAACAAATCTTTGAACAGCCTTGTTGACCACTCGTCTGATTGTTACTTAGCTGATTTTGCTAAAATCAGTTTTAATACTTAGAGTACTTGCAGCGGATTTTCAAAGTGTTTTTCACAAGTAATCTTAGTAGTTTGAAAAATGTTTCCCCAGTTTTATAAACTCCTTTAAATTCTTTTTCAAACAGTTAAGTTAATGTGTTTTATGCAAACTGAAAATATGCAAGTAAAAAAGCAAATAAAAACACAAACAATTTTTATAGTGGTTATATGGATTTGAATATCCTTTAGTCCACTCTTCCAAGTCACAAAGATCTTGGGTTATACTAAAAACACACAGTAATCAGTATACTCTGCTTACGCCTTACAACAAATGAACAGGCCGTAAGTTCGCAGTAAGAAATCACAAAGAGATCCTACTTCTCTGATGTAATATCACTCACTAAGATGGATATCTACTTCTCACAACACTCAATGTTTACAAATTCACTCAGAAGATGTATTTGACTTGATTCTTCAACTCTGCTTTTGTCAACAAATGACTCAGCTGATGAGTGAGCTGTTCTTGAGACTTAAAGAATTTTGCTTCGAAAATTTCTCAGAGATTGTGTTGCTTTTTTCTTCTTCGTCTCTTTCAGCTATTTATACTTGAGGATTGAAAAATGTCCGTTGAAGAGAGACAAGATTCAAATTCCTTGAGTACTGGTCCTTAAAATCAGCGAACGGCTCTTTTGCAGTCTGTCCGTACTGTGAACAGTACTATTATGCAGGCAGCATTAAATGCAGCATTAAATGCACCCAGCTGATGCGAAGCATTTCTTCAATCATTTGTCTTTAATAACCTTGTACTTCAGCATTTATTACTCCAAGGGGCATTTATTACCGTTGGGAACACTTCATGATCTTTTCCACTTGGCTGACGGAATTGCAAGTCTGATGGCAAACTCGGCTGATCTCAAATTTGAACAAATCTGATTTGAGTCGGCTGATCTTCATCAGTCTGGTATCTTTCCTTCAGCAGATCAAAAGTCTTGGACCTTGAAATTTGACTCTTCTGATGTCTTCTATACAAAGTCAAAATTTCTTCTAAGGGATCATCAGCTAAGTTACTCCATACTTAGCCAATCTTGAAGTTTTGGAATCCTTCAAAACCTCCCTTAACTAATTGTTTTTAGTGCCTTCATCTTCATCCTTATCCAACATTAACTAATAATTTCGATGAAGGATCTCGGCGAAGCCGATGTTATTTTTGGAATTAAAATAACAAGATCATCGAATGGTATTAAATTATCTCAGTCACACTATGTGGAAAAGGTACTTGAGAAATTAAGAGACATGGATTTAAAGGAACTAACAGTCCTTTTTTTCCTTCGGTGGTGCTACACAAAAACAAAGGAGATAGTGTATCACAAAATGAGTATGCTCATATAATTGAATGTCTCATGTATATTATGAATTGTACGAGGCCAGACATCGCCTACTCAGTTAATAAATTGAGTAGATATACGAGTAATCCAAGCAAGCTTCACTGGGAAGCACTAATGAGAGTGCTTGGATACCTAAAGAGTATATCAGAGTATGCATTACACTATGGAAAATTTCCAGCTGTCCTCGAGGGATATAGTGATGCAAATTGGATGTCTAATACGGAAGAATCAAAATCTACAAGTGAGTATGTATTCACAATAGGAGGAGGCGCAATCTCATGGAAATCTTCTAAACAGACATGTATAGCTCGATCCACAATGGAGTCGGAGTTTATAGCTTTTGATAAAGCTGGTGAAGAAGCCGAGTGGCTTCATAACTTTCTAGAAGATGTTCCACTATGGCCGAAACCTATGTCAGCCATATGTATACATTGCGATAATCAAGCGGCTTTACATAGAGCTCACAACTTTATGTATAATGGTAAGTCATGACATATTCGCCGTCGACATAATACCGTGAGACATCTACTCTCAAATGGAATAATTTCCATTGACTTTGTGAAGTCAAAAGAAAACCTCGCGGATCCGTTTATTAAGGTTTATCTGGCGAGAGAGTAGAATGTGCATCGAGGGGAATGGGCTTAAAGCTTAAATTAGACTATGTTACCTTGTACGGAAACCTAACTTGGCGACTGGAGATCTCACGGACCAAGTTCAATAGGCCAACCAGTCCTGGCTAACTTAAAACCAAAGTACTTAAGAGTTTTAACTCTATACCATTTCTATGATGCAATAAGTACAGACCTACCGCGTTATTTTAAAGGTTAAGCAAACGCTTTTAATGATATCTATATCTTGTATAAAAACAAGTAGAGTATGGTAGGATACTCTTGATAGAAGCAGTCACCTATATAAGTGTGAGCTGGGTCGGCTCGTTGAGATTTTCTTTATAGGCTGAAATTCTCTAAAGCTCTCGCATTACCAAGAATGTTCAGGACCGAAATGAACACAACCGAGAACTTGTAACGAATCGGTATAATAATGTGTTAAGCTTATTGTCTTGGTTTACACCAACAACCGACGGTTCAAGATGAAATATTTCACCGATTGGCTAAGTAAATCCGATAAGTTTCAACTAGGGAAGGTTCAAGATGAAATATTTCACCTATCCCGATGCATTACTATTCCTAAAGATTACTTCGACATATTGTGAGAAATTTCATTCATGTGGGGGATTGTTGGTGTAATTGGGTTAATTATGGTTAATTAAGTTAAGTCTAATTAGCCAAAGTTAATTATTACACCTTAATGAATGAAATGAGAAGAGAATGTTGAGTCTCTCCATCCCACATGGAAAAGAAGAAGAAAGTTGAGCTTCCAAATTGTTATAAAAGGGCACCTAGCTTTCAAAGTTGAAATGACTTTTGTAGAAATGGGCCTAGAGTAATATCTAAGCCCAATAATTATTAAAGTCCAAACTTTGTACAAAGATCTGTGGGGATCCGATTAGGATCCGCGTGTGATCCGATTAGGATCCGCATGTGATCCGAACAGGATATGCGAGACCTGTTTCTAGAAGGTCTGAGAAGGATCCGTGTTGCCCGCCCAATTTTGAATAAAATGGTGTGTTTGGTCGGATTTTGAACCGAATGGGTGGCACCCGTTCGGACCGAACCATTGTTTGGTTTAAATCCGAACTGTTGTGACCCTCACTTTCAATTGCTATAAATAGGAGAGGAATCTGGCCAATTCCTCACACTATTTTTCAGCAAATAAAGTACAAATAATTTTCTCTACTTCTCAATTAAATAATTTTTTGTCGAAGTTCTGTTCGTTTAAAGTTCGCCGTGGGTTCTTTGTTCGTGCAAACAAAGAGCATCAGACTGTTGTATCTTGGGAGACTACCGGGGTTCGACTGTGTGCACCGTAGGCAGCCCGGAAATATTGTCTTAAGGAGATTGCTTCTGCAACCTCAGTCTTTTTACACTTTATTTCCCTAATTTCGATACTAATTCAGTGAGTTTAATTTAATTATCATATTTGCAAGTTCAGATATTCTCTCAATGTATCTTGCGATTCAATTTCTATAAATTAAACCATTTTATAAACCATACTTATTTGAAACATTTTTCATACGGTTTTCGTAATTAAACATTTTTATCCATTTCTGTTTATATACGTAAGTAATATAATCACTTATTGGTACTTTGATTATTTTATTCAAGTATATTCATTTCATTTACTTAAACTTTCTCAATCTCAAATAAAGTTGTTGTCTTACATAAAATTCAAGTTGAAATTCCAATTTTATTTAATTACTCTTCTGATCCACTATTTTGTTTATTTAAAAATATTGAATATAGTAATATAAATATACTATATTAGTTTAGTAAACTATAAGTAATTATAATTATAGTTTATACTTAATTACTTTTATAGTTACTACAAGAAATATATATTGAGTATATTTCTATTACACAGATTGTTAAACCCCAACAGAATATTCTGTAAATATAATGATAAGGAGAACCATAAAGTAATGTTTATCCATAATTTTCTTGTAATAATAATTCAAAAGTACCCGAATTAGAAATTTTGTCAAATTCACCCTCCAAATATATTATGTATTGATGACTGGTTGATTGTTTTGTTAATTAATTAATATATAGATTTATTTTCATAGTCAAACATGAATTCCCAATCACATTAATCAACAAATTTATTCTTTTGATTCTCTTATGCCAAATAAAGCAAAGACAATGGCAATCTTAGCTTATATATATTGTGTTGAAACTTATGCAACTTTGAACAAAATTTAACGACAAGAATTCACCTAAAAAAATTAAATTTAAGAACGTCAGATTTCAGGAAGACGACTTCAAAAACCTTATTGGCTTATCTTTTTGCAGCCTTGTTGATTCAATCATGTAAGTATTTACTTTTTTTATTTTATTTTATTTTAGCTGATTCAGTCATGTAAGTATATAACTTAATTACATGTTAACACTCAAAAACACTCAAGGTTATTGTGCCAAGTGTAGGGGTAAATGCAAAATACTCCTCTGTGTAATGTTAAACCTGCAAGAAACTATCCTGTGAAATTTTTATTGCGCCAAACTTCCTTGTGTTTTTAAAAACCCTGCAAAAAACACTCAATTTGTAAAAAATAGGTCGTTTTAGATCGATATTTTTCAAGAAATCATTTCAAAAATATTTCACGTGAAGTTGTAGGGACCAACTTGAAGTGTTTTAAAATTTATTTCTTGAAATATGTTGATCCAAAACGACCTATTTTTTTACAAATTAGGTATTTTTTGCAGGGTTATTTTGAAAACACAAGGAAGTTTGGCGCAATAAAAATTTCACAGAGTAATTTCTTGCAGGTTTAACATAACACAGAGGAGTATCTTCCATTTCCCCCCAAGTGTAAGGGGCTTACAACGGAAACTAAAATTATCTTACTACGTACATTTTTGTTTGGATCAATTGTAAAGGTATTTTGTATGGCGTTGAAGCAAGTTGGGTGGTAAGAATACATTTTTGCCGGTGGAACAAGGATTGCCATTATATCTGTCCGAGTGGTAAAGGCCAATGCGACATCAATATTATTGACAGGAGACATGGCAAAAAATCTGTTTGTATTTGCGAGGATGCGTAAATTAAATTATGAAAATATTGCCTGAATGGTTAAATAATCCGTTTACGAATAGTTTGAATCTTATTGCAATGTAAACTTGTAGCTATTTAAGTAAAAAACAGTACTATAAATTTTAGTGCTCTCAATTTCACAATATTAATATTTGTTGTTTTTTCTTTTTATTGCGACATGTCTCGTTTAAAGGGTTTTTTGTAAGTTAACTCCCTGTGGTATGTCTAATGGACAATTTACTCCCTGTGAAATAAAAATAGGCATTTTAACTCTCTGTGAAATGAAATAATGAGCAATTTATCTCCTTGCTATATAAAAATGAGCAATTTACCTCCCCGTGAAATGAATAATGAGCAATTTAACTCCCTATGATTTGATTAATAAGCAATTTAGAGGGAGGCAATGTGCTTCTTTTATAAAAACACAGGGAGGTATTTTGCCCTTTTTCTTATCACAGGGAGTTAAGTTGCCTATTTAGAATATTAAGAGGAGGTATTTTGCCCTTTTATTTATCACAGAGAATTAAATTGCCTATTAAGAATAACATAGAAAATTAATTTGCTATTCACTCCTCGTTTAAAAATTGAATAATAAAACACACTTACCATATGAGTCATATGACAAGATCCAAATTCTCCTACCCAAATAAAATATACTTCCATTAATTTATGGGAGATCAATTTTATTTTCACAAATAAAATATGGATCGTTATGCGTTTTACGATCTTATAAATATTTCACTTTATCTCTTTAACACACGTAAAGATCTTGTATGTGACACTTTTTCTCCCGTGTCATGATTACATGATAAATGTTGCACTTTTTCTCTATGTTAAAATAAATATTTTTCATGTCCACTCTCAATTTCAATGAGCGACTTACACTCTCCGATTCAATGAGATAAATTGCTACTTTAATATTTTTCATGCACTTTTTCTCTATGTTACGATTCTAAATGTTAGTATTGGGCTTGGTCCATGAGGAGTTGTCCCTGTTAGAGTTTTTATTATTAGTGTAACTTGTATATATTTAGTAGAAGGGTAGTTTAGTCTGTTAGTGTTAGCCCTAGCTATTTAAGCTTTTTCTCTTGTTTTTCTTTTATTATTCTTTTGTCTCTTTTTCTTTTGTATGCTAAAGAATCAAAAGCTTGTATTATCTTTTTCATTCAATTAATGGCTTCTCTTTAAGTTATCATGGTACCAGAGCGGGTAATCGTAGGGGACACTTTTGCCCCGAATTTTTTTTTCCGAATAATTTACGATCGTTCGCTTTGCTAATTTCCGTTTTGCTTCGTTTATTTGAGGTTCATTCTGCTTTATTTGTTTCGGTTCTTTCAAATTCAGTTGTTTTCGGTTAGGGTTCGTTTCCTCAATTGTGGTTCGGATGTGTCCGATTATGATTGATTGTGTATTGGTTGAATATGACTTCTGAAAGTGGTGATTCGTTGCAGTCTATTAGTGTTAGATTGAATGGGAATAATTGTTCATATTGGAGTTATGTTATGAAAAATTTCTTGAAAGGAAAAAAGATGCGGGGCTATGTTACTGGTATTGAGGTTAAACCGACAAAAGATTCTGGTGTTGATTATGCTAAATTGTTGGATATTTGGGAAACGAACAACTCGAAGGTTATTACTTGGATCAAGAACTCGGTGGAATGCTCTATTGGTATGCAATTAGCAAAATATGAGTGTGCAAATGATGTTTGGGATCATTTAACAAAATTATATACTCAGTCTAATTTTGCTAAAAGGTATCAACTGGAACATGATATACGTGCTCTTGAGCAGAATGACATGGGTATTCAGGAGTTTTATACCTTAATGTCAAATCTTTGGGATCAATTAGTTCTCACTGAACCGATAGATTTAAGAGGAAGTAGTTCTTTCATAACCTATAGAGAAGAACATAGGTTGGTTCAGTTTTTGATGGCCTTGCGCAATGACTTTGAAGGAATTCGAGGATCAATTCTACATCGCAGTCCTCTCCCCTCTGTTGATTCTGTGGTGAGTGAATTATTGGCTGAGGAGACTCGTTTGAAGTCTCATTCGGGAAAAGGACTTCTACCATCTCCTAGTGCATCTGTATTGGCAGTTCCTTTGAGATCACCTGCAAATAATAGAAACCAACCTTATGTTCCAACTCCGCCTGATGAGTGTCGATTTTGAAAGAAAAAAGGTCACTGGAAGTCTCAATGTCCAGTATTAATGAGACAGAAATCATTACAACAACAACAACCGCAACATCAGTCGCAACAACCACCATGGAGATATGGAAATCAACAGCGGCCTAACATGAATTCACGGCCTAACACTGTCGCTGTAGTGCCATCTTCCGATTCTGCTGGCTTTGGAGGTTCTCCTTCTTCGAGCTCCTCTATGGATTCTCTTGCCGAGCAAATTCAGCAAATTCAGAAGATTCTTGCTATACAACCACATGCTATGTCTGCTGCCTCTGCTTCTCATATAGGTTTGTCACCCCATGGTTCCTTAGGTAAACCTCCCTCCACGTGGCTCCTAGATTCTGGAGCTTCTCATCATATGTCACCTGATTCATCTATCTTTACTACTTTACATTCTAAACCATATGGTTCGGTTCAACTGCTGATGGTACTCCTATGCCATTAGCAGGTATTGGTCCTATTGATACACCGAATATGTCTCTTGATAGTGTCTATCACATTCCAAATCTTGCAATGAATCTTGTCTCTGTTGGTCAATAATGTGATTCTGGATACTCAGTCATTTTTTCCTCTACTTCTTGTCATGTGCAGGATCAACAATCCAAGAAGCTGATTGGGACAGGCCGTAGGCAGGGGGGATTGTACGTTTTGGACAAGTTAAAAGCACCAGCAATTGCAGCCTCTAGTGTTGATTTGTCTTCTTTTCATTTAAATTCTTCATCTTCTCCTTTTATTTGTGGCATTCTCGTCTTGGTCATATTTCAGCTCGTTTAAAATATTTAGTTTCTAGTGGAGCTTTAGGAAGTTTGAAAACTACTGATATTTCTGATTGTTCTGGTTGTAAACTGGCAAAATTTGCTGCTCTTCCTTTTAATATAAGTTTATCTTGCTCATGCGCACCATTTGATTTGATTCATTCTGATGTTTTGGGGACCAACTCCTGTTACTACAAAAAGAGGGTCTCGATATTATGTTTCATTCATTGATGATTATACTCGTTATTGTTGGGTTTACCTTATGAAACGGCGCTCTGAGTTTTTCGGTATTTATAAAATGTTTCGGGCCTTAGTTAGAACTCAATATTCAGCTATTATAAAGTGTTTTAGATGTGATTTGGGCGGGGGATACACCTCTAATAAATTCAATGAACTACTTGCCTCAGATGGGACTGTTCATCAATCTTCATGTACAGATACTCCTCAACAAAATGGGGTAGCCGAAAGAAAGCATAGACACATTGTTGAAATTGCTCGTTCTCTCCTCATATTTGCATCTGTTCCGAGTGGATTTTGGGGGGAAGCAGTTCTTACTGCAGTTAACTTGATCAATAAGATTCCATCATCTCACTCATCAGGCTTGTCTCCTTTTGAAAAGATATGTGGGCATACTCCTGACTATTCTTCTTTGACAGTTTTTGGTTGTACTTGTTTTGTATTGCGCCCTCGTGTGGAGCGTAATAAGTTATCCCCACGATCTGTTGTTTGTGTGTTTCTTGGATATGGTGAAGGACAGAAATAATATCGTTGTTATGATCCTGTAAGTAGGAAATTATATGTTTCTCGTCATGTTGTGTTTTTTGAACATATTCCTTTCTTTTCCATTCCTGATAATACTCATAATTTAACAAAATAAGATCTCATTCACATTGATCCTTTTTCAGATAATAGTGAGAATTTTTCTACTGATGTTCCTTCAACTACAGATATTGATTTGTCTTATCCCATAGTCCTGCTCCTGTCATTCATTTTCCTTTGCATTATCATAGCAGGGGTCGAAATGTTGGCACTGATAACTTGGATGATTCCCCTCCTCCTACGGACACCCAACCACTTCCTGTGATGGCTGATCCTGCTCATCGATATCCTCATCGTATTCGTAAGTCGACCCAACTCCCTGATTTTGCTTATTCTCTACATTCACCTTCTTTTTCTTCCTTTTTAGCTGCTATTCATTCTGTTTCCGAGCCTTTGTCCTATGAAGAGGCTGTTATTGATCCCCTTTGGCAGCAAGCTATGGCTGAGGAACTCTATGCTTTACATAAGACAGACACTTGGGATTTGGTTCCATTGCCTCCTGGAAAACGTGTTGTTGGCTCTCGCTGGGTATACAAAATTAAAAGAAAGTCTGATGGGTCGGTTGAGAGATACAAAGCCAGATTGGTTGCCCAAGGATTTTCTCAGCAATATGGTATGGATTATGAAGAAACCTTTGCCCCTGTTGCGAAAATGACTTCTGTTCGAACTCTTATTGCAGTTGCTTCCGCTCGCCAGTGGAAACTTTCTCAAATGGATGTCAAGAATGCTTTCTTAAATGGAGAACTTCGAGAGGAAGTTTTCATGGCTCCACCCCCCAGGTGTTGCTTATAGTTCGGGTGATGTTTGTAAGCTTAAGAAAGCGTTGTATGGGCTTAAACAGACACCTCGAGCTTGGTTTGAAAAATTCTCTGTTGTGATTACTTCTCTTGGGTTCCCTCCCAGTGATCATGATTCAGCTCTTTTTGTCAGAAATACCGATGCAGGTCGTATTTTGCTTTTCTTGTATGTTGATGATATGATCAATACTAGTGATGATAATATTGGAATTGGAGTTTTGAAGTCCGAATTATGCCGCCAATTTGAAATGAAGGACTTGGGTTCTTTGCGCTACTTTTTAAGGATTGAAGTAGCATACTCTCCTAGTGGTTATTTTCTCTCCCAATCTAAGTACACGGCTGATATCATCGAGCGAGCTCGACTCACTGACACTAGGATGGTTGATACTCCTTAGAGGTTAATGTTCATTACTCGAGTTCTGATGGGACACCATTAGAAGATGCTACTCTATATCGCACCATTGTTGGAAGTTTGGTTTATCTCACCATCACTCGTCCTGATATTGACTATGCCGTTCATGTGGCCAGTCAGTTTGTTGCTTCTCCTACTAGTGTTCATTGGGCTGCTGTTCTTCGCATCTTACGGTATCTTCGGGGTACTCTATTTCAAAGTTTGTTATTTCCATCATCTTCTTCGTTAGAGTTGCGTGCATACTCTGATGCTGATTGGGCTAGTGATCCTGTTGATCGGAAGTCTATTATGGGCTTTTGTATCTTCTTAGGTGACTCTCTTATTTCTTGGAAGAGTAAGAAACAAAGTGTTGTTGCTAGATCTTCGACAGAAGCGGAGTACCGTGCTATGGCATCTACCACTAATGAGATAGTCTGGTTACGGTGGTTACTTGCAGATGTGGGTGTTTTTATCTCTCGTCCGACTCCGATGTTTTGTGATAACAAGAGTGCTATTCAAATTGCGCACAACTCTGTTTTTCATGAACGGACTAAGCATTTTGAGATTGATTGTCATTTCATGCGACATCATCTTCAGCATGGCACTTTGACTTTGCCATTTAATTCCTCCTCCATGCAACTTGCTGATTTGCTCATCAAGCCGCTTTCTATATCACATTTTCGTTTCTTGGTTGACAAAATCTCGATGCTTCTTACTGCTGCATCGTGAGTTTGAGGGGGGGGGGTGGTGTTAGAGTTTTTATTATTAGTATAACTTGTATATATTTAGTAGAAGGTTAGTTTAGTCTTTTAGTGTTAGCCCTAGCTATTTAAGCTTTTTCTCTTGTCTTTCTTCTATTATTCTTTTGCCTCTTTTTCTTTTGTATGCTAAAGAACCAAAGGCTTTTAGTGTAACTTGTATATATCTAGTGATGCCATTTGGTCTCACAAATGCCCCTTCCACATTCCAGAGCCTTATGAATCATGTATTCTAACATTTTTTAAGGAGATTTGTACTGGTATTTTTTGATGATATTTTAGTATATAATACTAACTGGGAAGATCATTTAGACCATCTGTGCTTGGTGTTTGACACTTTAAGATCTCATCAACTGTTTATTAAGATGAGTAAGTGTAGCTTTGCTCAACACCAAGTTGAGTATTTGTGATTCATTATCTCTGAAAAAAGAGTAGCAGCTGATGAGCAGAAAATTGGAGCAATGTTAGACTGGCCACTACCTAAGAACATAAAGGACCTCAGAGGTTTTTTCGGGCTTACTGGGTACTACAGGAGGTTTGTAAAGGGATATAGGAGTATAGCTAGACCCTTGACTCAACTACTCAAAAAGGACAAGTTCAATTGGTCATATGAGTCCACTGCTGCTTTCAGAGAGTTACAAACAGCCATGACTCAAACTCCTATTTTGGCTCTACCTGACCTCTCTAGTGAGTTCATTATAGAATCAGATGCTTCAGGGAAGGGTCTTGGAGCTGTTCTTATGCAGAACAAAAGACCAGTGGCCTACTTTAGCAAAGCTTTAAATGAAAGACACATGTCATTACCTGTTTATGAAAGGGAGCTTCTAGCTTTGGTCACTGCCGTGGAAAGATGGCGACCTTACCTCTTAGGAAGACATTTTGTGATCCACACTGATCACCAAAGTCTCAAGTACCTGTTAGAACAAAAAATTGCAACACCAGCTCAACATAAGTGATTAGTATAGCTTATGGGATTTTACTACATCATAATCTACAAGAAGGGCAGTGAGAATAAAGCTGCTGATGCTTTAAGCAGGCACGCTTGTGAAAGACAAGCAGATTTATATGCAATCTCTATCATTACCACTTCTATAGTGGACAAAATTATGTACAGCTTGTAGCAGGATGCTAAGATGCAAAACTTAATATCTAAACTGCACCATGATTCTTCTAAGTATCCTAATTTCTCTTGGGTGCATGGTTTGCTTAGGATAAAGGGAAAAATAGTGGTTGGAGATGATATGCAGCTCAAACTAGAACTCATTAGACTTTACCATGACAGCACTAAAGGAGACCATTCTGGAATGGCTAACACCCTACATAGACTGGAAAGACATTTCTACTGGAAACATATGAAGAACATGGTTTTTAAATATGTTCAGGAATGCATCATTTGTCAGCAATACAAACCCATGAACATACTGCCCTATGGTTTACTTCAGCCACTTACAATTCCTGACAAGGTATGGCAAGATATATCAATGGATTTTATAGAAGGGTTGCCCAATATTAATGGTAAAGAGGTCTTGTTTGTAGTGGTAGATAGACTGAGCAAGTATGCTCATTTCATTGCCTTGTCCCACCCCTATTCTGCTATCACTGTGGCTCAATCCTTTATAGATAATGTGTTTAAACTGCATGGAATGCCCCCACTCTATTGTGAGTGACAGGGACACTATCTTCATGAGTGCATTTTGGAGAGAATTTTTCAAGCTACATGGAACTGAGCTCCTACACTCTACTGCTTACCACCCTCAGACAGATGGACAAACTGAGGTGGTCAACAGATGCCTTGAACATATTTGAGATGCATGGCTACTGACAGACCCAAGTCTTGGTTACAATTTCTTCCACTAGCAAAATGGTGGTACAATACATCCTTTCATTCTGCCACCAAGCATACACCTTATGAGATTGTGTATGGTCAACCACCACAAGCTCATGTTTTGTATCAACCACTAACTTATATACTCCTGAAGACTCACCTTGCACGTGCTCAAAGTAGAATGAAGTCATGGGCAGATAAGAAGAGACTTGATAAGGTGTTCCACAGTTGGAGACTGGGTTTTTTTGAAACTTCTACCCTATAGACAGTCTACTTTACGCAATAACACTTACAACAAGTTGAGTCCAAAGTTTTTTGGACCGTTTCAAATTATTCAAAGGGTGGGGGTAGTAGCATACAAGCTAGCACTCCCTGCTGATACTAAGATACTTGATGTATTTCACATCTTACAACTGAGGCAAAAGATTGGAACTGCTTCCACTTCTCCACTCTTACCTATCATTACCAATTAACATGGAACTGTTCTTTTGGAGCCTGAGAAGATACTGGAGCATAGATTATTTAACAAGAATGGTTCTGCTAGCACTCAAGTCCTTGTTTAGTGGTGGAACGCACCTGAAGAAGACAGTACCTGGGAAGACTACTCTAAGCTTTTTCAAAGGTTTCCCAACTTCATTCCTTGAGGACAAGGAATTTTTTAAGGGAAGGGTATTTATGCATGCACAAATAGGTGCTACAATTTTGGTTAATAAATCCTTCCCTAGTCACAAATAAATCCAGAGAGATGATGAAAAGAAGAAACCATGCAAGGGGGTAATTGCAATTGCAGGGGGAATTTGTATTAACTGGCAACGGATAGTTCGTGCATTCATAAAACACGTTATTATAAGTTAGCAGCTCAACTAATTAGAGCCACATGCACGCGTATAATTGGAGCAGCTGGAGCTGAGTCAGCTAACATGGAGGTGCACGTGGAAAGGGTTACACATCATCAAATGTACCCACATAAATAGCATGCTCAACTCAATTTGGGAAGATCGTGAAATTAATGCTGTAAGTTTCTTCTTCTTCTTCAAGCTACTGTTTCATTGAATTCAACCTCTGATTGAGCTGCTTCATCCACGTTTCAGGTAATATGCGGGTCTCGACTCAATTGAATGCAACCGAAGTCTATTGGTAGATTCCTTTGCATTAGTTCCTTGCTAGTTTGTTCGGATCATTCGTTTGTTTGGATATCTGTAGTTGTTGTTTACGTTTTTGAATTGGGATTGATTGTAACCTTTTATTACGAATCATTTGAGTTGGGTTATATTTGAGGCGGAGTTGATTGTGTTTTTTATTACAATTGCAAGTGGAAGTGTTTATATTTCTGTTTATATGTTGAAATTGATATGATCCCTATCAGTGGTATCAAGAGCCATTGATCCTTGCGCAATGGCAAGTACAAGAGCCCAAGAGATTCAGAAGGAGTTAGATCAATTAAAATCAAATAGTGAAGAGCAACTTATGAGGCATGATGCTTTAGAAAAAAGGAGGGAGGATCATATGCAAGAATTAAGGAGATCTATAGCAACATTAGCAGAATTAGCTACCCAAACTTCCAAGGGTAAGCAATCTAAAGTAATAGGGGATGAAGAGCACAGAGATAATCACTCTTACTCTTCTGCACAAAATTTTCATAAATGTCCAAATATGTACAATTCCAGAATGGATTTTCCCAAGTTTGAGGGGGATGATCTTAAGAATTGGTTGTATAGAGCTGAGTTATTCTTTGAGTTGGAGGAAGTACCTGACAATAACAAGGTCAAAATAGCTGCAGTTCACTTAGAAGGAAGAGCATTAGTGTGGCATCAGTTCTTTATGAAGATGAGAAGGGGGGTTGTGTATTGGGAAGAGTATGTAGGTGCTCTGCAAAACAGATTTGCTACAACACTTTTTGATGATTCAATGAGTGAGCTTAAAGAACTCAAGCAAACTGGAAGTGTACAATCTTACCTAGATGCATTTGATGACATTTTCAACAAGGTATACATTTCTGAATCTTATGCAGTGAGTATCTTCCTAACTGGCTTGAGGAAGGAAATTGAATATCCAGTAAGAATGTTCTCACCTAGAATTTACAGAAGGCGTATGGGTTGGCAAGAATGACAGAAAAGAGTAATTTGCAATCAAGCAGGAAGTCATATGCCAATACTAACAAACTTCCACCCTTACTGCTAAATCCACCTATGAAGCCAGCAAACACTTCTTACAAAAACACCCCTAATCCTGCAAGGCAGCCAAAAATTATTTACACTGCAGAATGAATGAGAAAAGGGCAAAGGGGCTTTGTTTTTGGTGTGATGACAATTCTCACCTGGACATCAATGTCCTAAGAGAAAACAATTTTACATTATGGACTTAACAGGAGACCAAGAACTAAAAGATGTGACAGTTGAGGGGAACCAACTTAATGACATGTCAGAAAGTGAAGAGGAGGTGCCTATGTCAGTCATATCATTACATGCTATGACAGGAATGCAGGATTTCTACACAATGAGAGTCACTGGATCTCATTGCAACAAGAACATACACATATTGATTGATTCAGGCAGTACTCACAATTTCTTGGACTCGGAAGTAGCCAAGAGATTAGGATGTAAGTTAACTCCTACCACACCTTTTTCTGTGGGAGTTGCTAATGGAGACAAGGTCCACAGTAACTTCACGAGCATGGACTTTGAATGGAAAATTCATGGAGGATCATTTTGTTATGATGTACTAGTTATGCCAGTAGGTGGGTGTGATTTAGTCCTGGGGGTGCAGTGGCTTTTCACATTGGGAGATATTAAATGGAACTTTAGTAAATTGACTCTGGAATTTGAGCTAAATTGGAAGAAGGTGACATTAAGAGGTAAAACTACTACTGTAAAGACTGTGAAGGGAAGCACAATGGAGAAACTTTTATCCAATCCAGCTGAACTATCCATGAAGAGCCTCACTTGGCTCCAATAGGACACCAATGTGCAATTGATGACTTTGGAGACTGAAGTTGCTACTGTGAGGCCACCTGACTTACAGAAAATATTGGACCAATATGAAGATATTTTCCAGGTACCTACTGGCCTACCTCCTAAAATGGTGCATGATCATGCTATTGTTTTGAAGGAAGGCACACCTCCTATCAATGTCAGGCCTTACAGATACCCAGCCATGCAGAAGAATGAAATAGAAGAGATTGTGGCTGAGTTACTGGAGATTGGGGTAGCACAACATAGTACTAGTCCCTACTCCTTTCCAGTGGTACTTGTGAAGAAAAAAGAGGGTTCTTGGAGACTTTGTGTTGACTACATTGAGCTCAACAAAGCAACCATCAAGGATAAGTTCCCAATACCAGTTATAGAAGAACTCCTTGATGAATTGCATGGGTCCAGATTCTTTTCCAAGCTTGATTTGATATCTGGCTATCACCAGATAAGAATGAAGGAAGAAGATATTGGAAAGACTGCATTTAGGACACACCATGGTCACTATGAATTTCTAGTGATGCTATTTGGTCTCACAAATGCCCCTTCCACATTCCAGAGCCTTATGAATCAGGTATTCCGATTGGTCAACTACTCAAAAAGGACAAGTTCAATTGGTCAGATGAGTCCACTGCTGCTTTCAGAGCATTACAAACAGCCATGACTCAAACTCCTGTTTTGGCTCTACCTGACCTCTCTAGTGAGTTCATTATAGAATCAGAAGCTTCAGGGAAGGGTCTTGGAGCTGTTCTTATGCAGAACAAAAGACCAGTGGCCTACTTTAGCAAAGCTTTAAATGAAAGACACATGTCATTACCTGTTTATGAAAGGGAGTTTCTAGCTTTGGTCACTGCTGTGGAAAGATGGCGTCCTTACCTCTTAGGAAGACATTTTGTGATCCACACTGATCACCAAAGTCTCAAGTACCTGTTAGAACAAAAAATTGCAACACCAGCTCAACATAAGTGATTAGTAAAGCTTATGGGATTTGACTACAACATAATCTACAAGAAGGGCAGTGAGAATAAAGCTGCTGATGCTTTAAGCAGGCACGCTTGTGAAAGACAAGCAGATTTATAAGCTATCTTTATCATTACCTCTTCTATAGTGGACAAAATTAAGTACAGCTTGCAGCAGGATGCTAAGATGCAAAATTTAATATCTAAAATGCACCATGATTCTTCTAAGTATCCTGATTTCACTTGGGTGCATGGTTTGCTTAGGAGAATGGGAAAAATTGTGGCTGGAGATGATATGCAGCTCAAACTAGAACTCATTAGACTTTACCATGACAGCACTAAAGGAGACCATTCTGGAATGGCTAACACCCTACATAGACTGGAAAGACATTTCTACTGGAAACATATGAAGAACATGGTTTTCAAATATGTTCAGGAATGCATCATTTGTCAGCAATACAAACCCATGAACATACTGCCCTATGGTTTACTTCAGCCACTTGCAATTCCTGACAAGGTATGGCAAGATATATCATTGAATTTAACAGAAGGGTTGCCCAATATTAATGGTAAAGAGGTCTTGTTTGTAGTGTTAGATAGACTGAGCAAGTATGCTCGTTTCATTGCCTTGTCCCACCCCTATTCTGCTATCAATGTGGCTCAATCCTTTATGGATAATGTGTTTAAAATGCATGGAATGCCCCACTCTATTGTGAGTGACAGGGACACTATCTTCATGAGTGCATTTTGGAGAGAATTTTTCAAGCTACATGGAACTGAGCTCCTACACTCTACTGCTTACCACCCTCAGACAGATGGACAAACTGAGGTGGTCAACAGATTCTTTGAACATATTTTAGATGCATGGCTACTGACAGACCCAAGTCTTGGTTACAATTTCTTCCTCTAGCAGAATGGTGGTACAATACATCCTTTCATTCTGCCACCAAGCATACACCTTATGAGATTATGTATGGTCAACCACCACCAGCTCATGTTTTGTATCAACCTCTAACTTCTGTTGTAGACACAGTTGATAGGAGTCTCTCAGCAAAGGAAGCCACCATTAGACTCCTGAAGACTCACCTTACACGTGCTCAAAGTAGAATGAAGTCACGGGCAGATAAGAAGAGACATGATAAGGTGTTCCAAGTTGGAGACTGGGTTTTTGTGAAACTTCAACCCTATAGACAGTCTACTTTATGCAATAACAATTACAACAAGTTGAGTCCAAAGTTTTTTGGACCTTTTCAAATTATTCAAAGGGTGGGGGCAGTAGCATACAAGCTAGCACTCCCTGCGGATAATAAGATGCATGATGTATTTCACATCTTACAACTGAGGCAAAAGATTGGAACTGCTTCCACTTCTCCACTCTTACCTATCATTACCAATCAACATAGAACTGTTCTTTTGGAGCCTGAGAAGATATTGGGGCGTAGATTATTTAACAAGAATGGTTCTGCTAGCACTCAAGTCCTTTTTAAGTGGTGGAATGCACCTGAAGAAGATAATACATGGGAAGACTACTCTCAGTTTTTTCAAAGGTTTCCCAACTTCATTCCTTGAGGACAAGGAATTTTTCAAGGGAAGGGTATTGATGCATGCACAAGTAGGTGCTGCAATTTTGGTTAATAAATCCTTCCCTAGTCACAAATAAATCCAGAGAGATGATGAAAAGAAGAAACCATGCAAGGGGGTAATTGCAATTGCGGGGGAATTTGTATTAACTGGCAACAGATAGTTCGTGCATTCATAAAACACGTTTTTATAAGTTAGCAGCTCAAATAATCAGAGCCACATGCACGCGTATAATTGGAGCAGCTGGAGCTAAGTCAGCTAACGTGGAGGTGCACCTGAAAAGGGTTACACATCATCAAATGTACCCACATAAATAGCATGCTCAACTCAATTTGGAAAGATCATGAAATTAATGCTGTAAGTTTCTTCTTCTTCTTCAAGCTACTGTTTCATTGAATTCAACCTCTGATTGAGCTGCTTCATCCACGTTTCAGGTAATATGCGGGTCTCGACTCAATTGAATGCAACCGAAGTCTATTGATAGATTCCTTTGCATTAGTTCCTTGCTAGTTTGTTCAGATCATTCATTTGTTTGGATATCTGTAGTTGTTGTTTACATTTTTGGATTGGGATTGATTGTAACCTCTTATTACGAATCATTTGAGTTGGGTTATATAAAATTGAGGTGGAGTTGATTGTGTTATTTATTACAATTGCAAATGGAAGTGTTTATATTTCTGTTTATTTGTTGAAATTGATCTGATCCCTAACACAGCTAAATCAATGCACAATTGAAGATATGTATATTAAGGTGATCCCATTATTCATTGAATATATATATATATATATATATATATATATATATAAGTTAAATGCAATTCTCTCTTTAAATGAGTGACAACAAAATCCGCGATTATATCCTTCTGCCCTTTTTTGGGGAAACGAAATAATTTAGAGATATAGTATACATTTTTGGTATTTACGCCTTTATGAACTAATTTATTTCAAAGCACTATTGGACATATTACATGAACGCATTTTCTTGAGATTGACTTAGTGATATGGCTGATTTTTTTTTTCTTTTTTATTTTTCTTTTCTTTTTTATTTTTTTTTAAAAAAGAGTTCGTGATATGTTTTCATAGAGGAACATAATATTGGAGATAATTGAAGAATTGGAATTTGAAGGTTGGATATTGAAAGAAGAAGACTGCTCCCGTTTCTAAATTAGGGCATAATTGATTTGGGAATTATTCATTATGTATTTCTTTATTATTTATGTTTTAGTTTATTTTATTTTTTTGTATGGCTAAGATTAAGCTGTATTTAACGGCTAGGATTAGTTCTGGATATAGCCGATTTATACATGCATATATTTACAGGGTTCGATTCCCTTAGTGTACATTCAATCATAATAAGTATTTTTCATCATCTTCTTCATTCTCTTTTCTCCAAGATTAATCAATTATACATTCAATATATTTTCAATTCATGTTCAAGGTTTAGATTGTAACACATAAGTTAAAATAAATTACTCATATATTCAATTATACTGTTCAATCTGGCAAATTTGCATGAATTTGGTTCACTAAACACAACAAATCAAACTAGAACAACATATATTGACTCTCTGACAACTTTTGAAATTCGATTAAAGTTGGGGCTGAATATATAAGTTGTAATATATCGGGTTTTTGGCACTTTGTACCCTGGAATTATAGAGTTTTGGTATTTTGCATCATAACTTAAAGTTTTGGCACTTTGCACCTTGGAAATACAATTTAGTTGGCACTTTGCACCTTAATGTGTGTTTTGAAAGAAAAAATTCATTGATTGAAGTGTATAATAATTATTTTCGAATATTTTTGGCACTTTACACCGTAAAAGTATAGATTTTGACACTTTGCAATCTGAAATATAGAATATAGGCACTTAGCACTAAAAAAATATAATTTCTGGCATTTTCAACCCCGACTTGATATGATAATCTAAATTATATAAATTACATGCAATACAATAATATGTTAGATATGTAAACGTGTATTTTAGATATAAAGTGAATAATACTAGAGAATACTTGAAAATAAAATGAAGAAAATGTCTTTTTTTTTTAATCTAAATTTACTGAGAGAAAATGTTAAAATAAGTTATTGTAAAGTAAAATAAATTTAGAATAACAAGCTTATGATTGTTGTGTATAGAAATGATCATTTTATCTCTAAGTCGCCGACATTCATGAGTTTGTTTGTTTGTTTTTTTTTTTTTAAATACATTAGGATGCAAAATGTCATACAAATTTTATTTTTAGGGTGGAGAGTGCCAAAAAATTTAAATCGGGGTGTAAAAAAGTTTAATATTTTATAATTTTAGGGTGCACAATGTCAACATTCTAGACGAAGCATATGGGGTGTTTTTGTCTTTCGATGTCAGGGATAAAATTATCATATCAAAAGTAAAATGTGAACAAATACTTGCAATTTTGACATTTGAAACACATTCTCCTTTATAGAGGGTGTATTTGACATTTACTTAATATCACAGGAGGGTTTTAGAAATTAAAATAACACATGAGATTTTTAGGAGTTAAACAAAGCATTGGAGATATTTTTGTCTTTCGCTCTATTAAGCATCTTCAAGAATTGATACAATACCAACTTGGAAAGTACAAGAATTAACTTGCCTAATTTATGTGAAAAATAGTTGTTTGATTATTATTTAAAAAATTTCAAATCGTGGTTTGATTGTCTATTAATAATAACGCTATTCAAGGATTAGTCCTTTTTTGTGTTGATAACCTTTTTGTTGATAAGCTTTTTTTTTTTTTTTTTTTTTTTGGATTAGTCCTTCAAGATAAGTTTTTTTTTTTTTTTTTTTTTTTTTTTTTTTTTTTTTTATTTTATTTTTATAACCCAGGTGTACAAGCTTACACTAGACTAATCATGAACCCTCAGAACTCTTGTCCTAGTGTGAATTATACTTTTTTAATTGCTAGTGTTATTGTCTATTAATTATAACACAATTCAAGAATGAGTTCTTCTTTGTGTTGACGTATACTTTTTTAATTGCTAGTATTAACGTAGAAGTATATATACTTCTAGATTTTATTGCCATTTATATTAAATATTCTAGTAGAATTTAAGTAAGAGTATATATGTCTGCACAAAAAATTTAAAAAAAAATTCGAGTGAACTATATGAACACAACAATAATGTAACACATTATTTTATATCATCATACAAAAAAAAACATATATTTTTTTTTAGGGAGAAGTTGATTTATATTATAGTGCTAATCAGTGGCGGAGCCACATAGGGGCAAGGGGGGGGCTATAGCCCCCCCTGGAATTTTTTTTTTTTTTTTTTATATATATGTGTTATAATTTTTTTTTTAACAAAAAATTTAATATATTAGCCCAATAGCCCAAATATAATTTTAAGTCCAATAATATACCCACTTTAACAATAACTTACTCTTCCAATTATAAGAATGGAGAAGCAAGCAATCTATTGGTAATATTGCAATCATTTTCCTTTGTCTTCAATTTACATTTGATGGCGTCGATATTGGGGATCACTAATGACTTGTCTCAAGCTTTACAAAGAAAAGATCAAGATATAGTGAATGCTATGAAATTAGTCAAATTAGCGAAAGATCGTCTTCAAGAGACAAGAGATGATGGATGGGAAACTTTGTTGGAGGATGTTACTTCTTTTTGTTCTAAACATGAAATTGAAGTTCCTTCAATGAGTAATGTTTATGTTCCATATGGGAGGCCAAAGCGTAGGATTGAACAAGTGACTATCGAACATCATTACAAAGTTGAGAGATTCAATTCGGTGATAGATAGACAATTGCAAGAGTTGAACAACCGTTTCAATGAAGTAAACACGGAGTTGCTTCTTTGTGTTGCATGCTTAAACCCATCCAATCACTTTGAAGCTTTTGACAAAGGAAAACTCGTTTGTCTTGCCGAATTTTATCCAAATGACTTTTCTTTTCTTGAGCTCTCGGCTCTTCCCAATCAACTTGAAAATTATATTAGGGATGTTCGATCAAGTGATGATTTTTCTAGTTTGAAAGGGATTTGTGATCTTGCTAAGAAGATGGTTGCAACTAAAAGACATGTCGCATTCTCGATGGTTTACAAACTTGTGACATTGGCGCTTATTCTACCCGTTGCAACTGCATCAGTGGAGAGAGTTTTTTCGGCTATGAAGATAGTAAAGAATCGACTTCGTAACCGAATGAACGATCAACGGCTAAATGATAGTTTAGTTGTCTTTATAGAGAGAGACATATTTAGTAGTATTTCAAATGATGCTATCATGGACCGATTTCAAAAGATGAAAAACCGTCGTGGTCAATTATTAAAGTAAATATGTAGATATTTTGGGTTCTTATGTGAATATTATAAACTTTATGTTAACTGTTTGATTTTTTTTTGTGTGTATAATTTTAGCCCCCCCTGACCCAAATTCCTGGATCCGCCCCTGGTGCTAATGTCAATTTATCTACTGTGATTGTCAAAATTTCAATTTATTTCTTCCTATAATTTAAAAATTAAGAAATTTATCCCATCTGAAATCTTAATAGAATTTAAGTATTAATATATATTCAAGGACGGATTTAGGGCCCTGGTTTTTTTTTTTTTTTCTCTTTTTTGTTCTTTTATTACTGTGGTACTATATATTTTAGATCATATAATTAGTAGAGTTACTACATGGACTATTTTTCTCTTATTTATGAGATGGGACAACTCCCATGGACCAAGCCCAATACTAACATTAAGAATCGTAACATAGAGAAAAAGTGCATGAAAAATTTTAAAGTAACAATTTACCTCATTTAATTGGAGAGTGTAAGTCGCTCATCTAAATTGAGAGTGGGCATGAAAAATATTTATTATAACATAAACAATTTATTATGACTCCTATGGTAAAATAATAGTGTGTTTTATTATTCAATTTTTAAACGAGACATGTCGCAATAAAATAAAAAACAACAAATATTAATATTGTGAAATTGAGAGCACTAAAATTTATAGTACTGTTTTTTACTTGAAGTAGCTTCAAGTTTACATTGGAACAAGTTTCAAACTATTTGTAAACGGATTATTTAACCATTCAGGCAATATTTTCATAATTTAATTTACGCATCCTCGCAAATACAAACTGATTTTTTGCCATGTCTCCTGTCAATAATATTGATGTCGCATTGGCCTTTACCACTCGGACAGATATAATGGCAATCCTTGTCCCACCGGCAAAAATGTACTCTTACCACCCAACTTGCTTCAACGCCATACAAAATACCTTTAACAATTGATCCAAACAAAAATGTATAAGACCTGTTTGTTTGGTGTTTGGGAAAGTAGTTTGGGAGAGTAGTGAAAATTTGTGAAATAATCTCGATTTGTGTAATGTTGTTTGTTTGGATTTTGAGTGCTTTTGAGTATAAGTGCTACCCAATGTACATAGTAAGATAATTTTAGTTTCCGTGGGGGAAAATGCAAGATACTCCCCTGCATTATGTTAAACCTGCAAGAAACTGTCCAGTGAAATTTTTATTGCGCCAAACTTCCTTGTGTTTTCAAAAACCCTACAAAGAACACCCAATTTGTAAAAAATAGGTCGTTTTGGATCGACATATTTGCAAGAAATAATTTTTAAAACACTTCAAGTTGGTACCTACAACTTCACGTGATATATTTTTGAAATGATTTCTTGAAAAATATCGATTCAAAACGACCTATTTTTTACAAATTGGGTGTTTTTTGCAGGGTTTTTGAAAACACAAGGAAGTTTGGCGCAATAAAAATTTCACAGGATAGTTTCTTGCAGGTTTAGCATAACACAAGGAGTATTTTGTATTTACCCCTACACTTTGGCACAATTACCACCCAATTTTTGAGTGTTAACATGTAATTAAGTTATATACTTACATGACTGTATCAGCTAAAAAAAAAAAAAAAAAAAGTAAATACTTACATGACTGAATCAACAAGACTGCAAAAAGATAAGCCAATAAGGTTTTTGAAGTCATCTTCCTGAAATCTGACGTTCTTAAATTTAATTTTTTGAAGTGAATTCTTGTCGTGTAATTTTGTTCAAAGTTGCATAAGTTTCAACACAATATATAAGCTAAGATTGCCATTGTCTTTGCTTTATTTGGCATAAGAGAATCAAAAGAATAAATTTGTTGATTAATGTGATTGGGAATTCATGTTTGACTATGAAAATAAATCTATATATTAATTAATTAACAAAACAATCAACCAGTCATCAATACATTATATATTGGGAGGGTGAATTTGACAAAATTTCTAATTCGGGTACTTTTGAATTATTATTACAAGAAAATTATGGATAAATATCACTTTATGGTTCTCCTTATCATTATATTTACAGAGTGTCCCTCTTATGTTGTTCCCTAAAATTAGTCCTTACTACGGTATATTTGTTTTACTTCGGACTTTTTCAGGCTGGAAGTAGAGGTGCGAAGGACTTTTTCGTCTATTTACTATGATAGTGTTACAATTATGTTTCGAATAACAAAAAATATCATTATAAGATCCCATCTCAACTGTATATGCAAACATTGAATTGAATAAGTTTGTTAAGTTTTCTTTACAATATTTTGAGTTTTTTTTTTTTTTTTTAATTTATATTGATACAAATAGGTGAACTACTATTATGTTTTGAATTTTCTATTCTTTTAATTATTTTTTAATTTTTATTGATACAAATTCTTTCTAATTGACTTTCAATTCATAAAGATTATTATGAATGAAACATTTTGTTATTTAAAACTATTAATTTTCATAAAACTCAAGGACTAAATTGATACAAACATATTTTATGGAGCATTTAAATGTAACACTATCATAGTGAACGGAATAAAATGCCTTTAAAAAATGCACATGCATATCACTTGAAATCAGCGTCGTTATTGACCTCCTAAAAAAGTTTAAAATGAAACAAATAACACGTAATGGGGACTAGTGTCGAAAAAGAAAAATACAACATGGACCACTCTATAAAAAATTAATGTGATAAAGGAGAACCAGGTGTTTTACTCAAAATATATAAATGGTTAGTAATATATATATATATATATATATATATATATATATTTTTTTTTGGGTACATAAATGGTTAGTAATATGATACACATTTACTATATATTATTTGGTGGAACTAAATTGGGGATTTCATCGATTTGGGCCTATATTTGGATTTATTTATTTTAAATCAATTCATACTTTTATAAGCTATTATATATTCTCTGCATGTTTTATGTAAATCACAGTCATTGCAATATTAATTGCATAACATATATATGTATATATATAACGATTCTACAAATTTTAGCTATATCTCAATCTTTTCAATATAAATTTCATAATGTATTCTAGGGTGAAATACACTTTCCCCCCTTAAAGTATGGGGGTGGCATCAATTATCCCCCTAAAGTATCAATTGTAACACTTACCACCCTATGTTATAATATTAAACATTTTTTTCCAAAAATACCCCCGTCCCTTTTGAAACAAATACATTATTTCTTTATTAATTTATCAAAAAATATTTATGTTAATTATGAATTCATCCATCCACCAAATAATATTATATTTCACTTTCTTCACTTTCTTCATTTTATTGATTTCTTTCGGTTTTATGGTCTCAAATTTTTTCTTTATTTTTGTCCCTTTTTTCTTGATTTATGTAGTACTTTACTCCCGATATGAAAATCCTTACCATCACTCAAACCATTCATCTTCCAACCATCTTCAACCTCCATTGTTTCTCCAACTTCAAAAACTATCAAGCCCATATTTTAGTGTGTTCAAAAACCTTAGTAAGGAGAAAGCATAAGGCCATTCCCGTACCGTTTCTGGGTAGCAAAACTTTCAAAGAATCAAAGGTAAAATCGAAAATTAATCTTTTATTTTCAATCGATTTTTTTTTTTTGTGAAAATAGCTTAGTTAAGTATTACTTTTGTATATTCTCAAGAAATGAAGAATTTTCAGTCATCTACAGTTTTTTGACACAAAGTTTTGATCACTGTTTTGTTTTTTATTTTTTATTTTTAATATTAATGTGACAATATGATTATGTTGTGATTTCATAGTTTTGATTTTGATTGGTATTGTTTTTGTTGATAAAACGAAGCAAAATATGGTTATGTTGTTGATTTCATAGTTCAATATTGCATGTTGTTGGTACTGTATGATAATATGGTTATGTTTTTTTGAGTTTTACTTTCGGAAATTTTTTGTTGTGGATTACATTGTTGTAGGTAACTAATGTTGTTACTTTCTTTTTATGTTCAGAAAATGTTGCATGACATTGTAGTCCATTACAAAGATGAGATGTTCATCCCCAAGAACATTCAATCAAGGAACTATAAGTACTTGGACCTGCTAAATGATGTATGTGAAGTTGATCTGAGGAACTTATCAGAAAGAGTTAACACTCTTATTGTGATGAGTTATGGTGAAACATTCATGGGAAGGCTTTGCAAAACAAGGATATGGGGTGACAGTGATGTAAACCATATATTTGAGAAGAACAAGGACCATTCTCAGATTGATTTGTTTATTCAGACATTTGAAAATAAAGATGAGGGTGCAAACCAAAGAGGGGCTGAGGATGAAGAAGGTGAAAGTGAGGGTGATGAATCTGGTGATGGTGAAAGTGAAGGTGATGAGTTTGGTGATGTTGAAAGTGAGGGTGATGAGGGTGAAAGTGAAGGTGATGAATCTGGTGATGGTGAAAGTGAAGGTTAGGCAACTAATAAGGGTGAGTTAGGGGATAGTGATAATGAGAGAGGGGAGGAAAATGTAAGAGTTGAAAATACTCGGGGGGGGGGGGGGTACTAGAAATAAAGGAAAGCAACCAGAAAATGCACGAAGTGATTATGAATATGATGATCATTGTGAAGCTCATCATAGTTCAGATGAGGAATTTGAAAATGACCCAGTGGCTGGATATATAGGGAGGAATGAGTTCATAATTCCTGATAATGTTTATAAGCCTATAGAATTTAGAGTTGGGATGGAGTTCCCAACAGTTGATCATTTTAGAGAGGCATTGAGGGAGTTTGTGACCAGTGAGGGGTTTGAACTTTTGAGTCTAAAGAATGAAAGAACAAGAGCGACATCAACTGATAGAAGTAGTGTCCGGCAAGCCAACTGTATGGCTGTCATTTATTGTAATAAATGAAGGAACTATTCAATTTATATTAATAAATGCACTTTATTATATGGTCAACTTTATCTTATGTAATAATTATCTACTCATAAGGATAGAAGTCCTTAGATCACAGGGCTATGGGACAACCCGTGGATTGATCTCCAAGGCCGTGATCTAGAACCTATTCAAGAGTTGTAGAATTCAATCGAGATAGGACATCGTTGGATTCGGTTAGACTCTCGCTAATATGTATACTCCAATGAACTGGAGAATCCTGGGGTCCACGAGCGTGACTGAGATAGTCGATACACATAAGTGGGTGGCTTGCTAGGATGGCAAGTGCACTGAATACGCCAATTAATAAATAACTCACTATGAAAGCGATAGTCACATATCGGGGTTGAAGTTATTCCAATTTACAATAGTATACGAGGAACGATCCCTACATACATGAGGTGATAGGGTTTATCTGGTGCGAGAACGTTTATACTTTGATGTGAGTTCCGACCGACTGGAGATTACTAGAAAGTCTCTGAGGATTCACATTGGGTATAGAGGAACTCGTATGCAGGTTCATATCAACAAAGGATTCATTAACCCGACTTTATAGGTTGGGAATTTCTCCTATGAATTTCTGTGAGAAATTAATTCTGATGAAATCCTTGGCCAAGGTATCTGACGTCTTTATGAAAGTAGCTCATAAAGATTAAGTCAAAGAGAATTATTTCAAGATCAGAATACATAAGGTCAAGACGAAGAAAAGGGGAACCGATGAAAAGTCCATATTCTTAAGTCTAGACTGGGAGATCGATCGATGGAGAGATTATGTCGTATATGGAAATTGTAAATGATTAAAGGTTCACTTAATTAATTCACCAGAGATTGGGCTCTATGAGCTAGTGGCCAGACATCGACCGTAGAGTGTGGGAGAATTCCTAAATTGACAAGGGTGCTAATTTTGGAATATTCAGTCGACAGAGTGTTCGATTGATTTAGAGTATTTATTACTCGAGTAATTAAATAAATATTTAATTATAACACACGGCCAATTATGTGGTGAACCTACGGGGGGCATACACAATACACATGAAGCGAAAGCGAGGAAGTAAAAAACAACTGGGTCAACTGGGTCGATTAGGTTGACTGGGTCGACCCAATTGGAGTGAATTTAATCCCATTGAAATTGGATCAAGATTATAAATTAAATTGGAACTTCATTTGTAAGTTAATTAATTAAATTAGATTTAATTAATTAAAGGAAGATTTAATTAAATAAATTTAGAGTCTATTTTAATTAATTGGAAGAGTAATTAATTAATTGGGCCATTTAATTGAGAAATTAAATAAAGCCCTAATTAAATTAATTAGTAATGGGCCATGAATTAATTAGAAGGCTTAGTCTTCTAAATAAAAGGGTCATAGTCCATGTAGGAGACTTAGAGCCCTAATCCTGGGTGTTAGGACAATGAGATACTTATAAATAGGAGACTACGTCTCATATCTCATACACACAATTCAAGAGCCAAAAAACCTAAGTCAAGAAAAACTTTCTCTCACTCCCTCTCCTAGAAATCGGTCGAACATCTCTTTCCTTTTGGAAGAATTTTTCGTTTTCGATTTCAGCTCCAATCTTGTTCTCTAACCTTAGATCTTAATATATTTTTTGTTCTAGCCGATTAGGATATATTAATTTTCGTGATATTGCGGTGTATCATGTTGGGAATCGAACATGACCCGACCCGAGCCGTAGCGAAAGCGGGTAAGGTTTTAAAAAAAATTCGGGTAGTCTTTCGATTCAACCCAAGAATCCATATGCATAATATAAACCGAGTATAAACCAACCATAGTGGGTTTAGGATTTTACCTTACTACACTTGGTAGTGATTGGGGCTTTCCAAGCAAGGCGTGGCCGAACTTCTTTGGCTCTCGGAATCAGGAAATTCCATGTGGTTCTTCGAAAGCTCCTCCAAAGAAAACAACACACAAAGAGTCTTTAAGAAAACAACTCCTCTAAAGAAAGTCCACACTTCACAAGTCTTACAACCTAGAAAGAATTTCTTAGGCTGAGAACTTGAAATTCCTTCGTAATCTATTGAAATTAGATTGGAAGAGAATTACTACTTAATTCTTCTACTTGAAAAGAAGTATAGAGAAGAAGAACTTTTATTGCAATGACTAAGTGTAAGTAAATGAAAAGCTAGGGCCTCCTATTTATAGGAGGACTTACTTCATCACTAAGCTTTCAACAAAACTTAGTTGAGAAGCTATCCACAAAGCTTATCCGATAAGCTTTGTCATCAACCTTATCCGATAAGGTATATTCCTAGCATATCTTATCTGATAAGCTTTGTCATCAACCCTATCCGATAAGGTATATTCCTAGCATATCTTATCCGATAAGCTTTGTCATCAACCTTATCTGATAAGGTATATTCCTAGCATATCTTATCCGATAAGCTTTGTCATTTACTTGGCTGAGAAGTTTCGTACTTTTCTTAGCTGAGAAGTTTCGTAAATTTCTTAGCCGAGAAGTTTCGCACTTTTCTTAGCTGCGAAGTTTCGTACTTTTCTTAGCCGAGAAGTTTCGTACTTTACTTAGCTGCGAAGTTTCGTACTTTTCTTAGCCGAGAAGTTTCGTACTTTACTTAGCTGCGAAGTTTCGTACTTTTCTTAGCCGAGAAGTTTCGTACTTTACTTCTCCTGGAAGCTATCTACTTAGCTTCTCTCAGAAGCTTTGTAGTTAGCTTCTCCAAGAAGCTTTCTACTTAGCTTCTCCCAGAAGCTTTGTAGTTAGCTTCTCCTAGAAGCTTCTCTTAATTAATTAGTCCGACTAATTAATCTTATTATTCCTCTTAATATTTCCTTGATCAATTGTTTAGTTAAGTAAACTCATTTGCTTAACTAATCAATTAACTAATCAAGTCTCAATTAATTAATCTAATTAATTAATTTCTTCCAATCTTTGTTAAACTCTTTTAACAACATCGTTTAATAATGAATTCAATATTCTGGTTGCATCCTGTGAATATTATGTGTGACCCCTTAGGTTCACCGTTAGCTAGCCGTGGGCTCACAACACTTTGTGATTTAATTAGTGAATAATTACTATAATTATTCCGGTCAATTAAACACATTTAATTGACCACCTTAGAACTAATCTCCATTAGTCCATTGGTACCCACACTCCATAGTCAATGTCTAGCCACAAGCCCATGGAGCCTACTTAATAGGTGAATGTTGTTCGTGTGAACCTTTCCTTTTATGTTTTCCATGTACGTACGGTCCTTTCATTGACCAACCTCCCGATCAAGGTCTGGGATATGGTAGTTGATCGGTTTCCCATAATACCTCGATTCTATGTATCTTATTCATAATTAGATTCCCTTGTGACCACAACTTTGGAAACTCCTTCCCAATTGTCACATACCATGCGCATGGATTTTGTCAAGAATCTAATACATTAGAACACATAGGAGATTCGCTCGACTCATCATATCGAGTCAATGAATCCTATATTGATGTCATCAACCTCCATGTACGACTACCTATACCCAACGTAAAACCACATAGACCCGCTAGTAAGTGGTCGGGAAATACATCAAAGTATAAGCACCCACACATGAGATTACTCTAACCATCTCAAGTCGAAGGACTAATATCCGTACACTAGCATAAATGAGAGAATACTTTGTCACCGATGTGCATTTTATGCCTCCAAGACAAGATTCTCTCGGTGGGGCGTTCGGTGCATTTGTTCTACAACAAACCACCCACTCGTATACACTGGTATCCACATACCGGCATCCATGGAAACACAACGCCTTCCAACTATTGGAACATGTATATTTGTGTGAGTCTATCCGATCCCATCGATGTCCTGTCTCAATGGGTTCTATGACTCAGAACAATTTTAGATCACGACCTTAGAGGCTTATTCCATGATTGGATCGATGCCATGCCCCATAGTCATTTGTGATCTAAGGACTTCATCTAATTGTTGATAGATTACAATTAATGAATATGGCCAATTTAATATTATTAATCAAAACCAGGTTGTTTTTACAAGAGTAGATTACAAGTCATTAATTGGCTTGTTGGGCACTACCCTAACAATCTCCCACTTGCCCTAAAGCCAATTACCCATGGTCCTGAGTCCCATCTTCATAAGATGTCTTTCAAAGACCTTTTGCGATAGGGGTTTAGTCAGTGGGTCTGCCACGTTCTCTTCCGAGTCAACACGCTCAACTTTTATGTCGCCTCTACCAGTGATCTCACGGATCAAATGGTATCGTCTCATTATGTGCTTGGATCTTTGATGAGATCTTGGCTCCTTTGCTTGCGCGATAGCTCCATTATTATCACAAAAGATAATAGGCTCGGCAATGCTAGGCACAACATCCAACTCTTGGACGAAAATTTTCATCCAAACACCTTCTTTTGCGGCATCTGATGCTGCAATATACTCCGCCTCAGTAGTTGAATCGGCTATGGTTTCTTGCTTGGAACTTTTCCAACTAACCGCACCGTTATTGAGGCAGAACACATATCCCGACATAGATTTTGAGTCATCCACATCACTTTGGAAACTTGAATCAGTATAACCCTCAAGTTTCAAATCTCCATTACCGTATACTAAGAACAATTCTTTAGTTCTTCTCAAGTACTTAAGAATTGCCTTTACGGATTCCCAATGATTTTCACCGGGATTGGATTGGTAGCGGCTCGTTACACTAAGAGCTTGTGCCACATCCGGTCTTGTACATAGCATGGCATACATTATGCTCCCTACCGCGGATGCATAAGGTATCCTAGACATCCTTTCTCTCTCTTCATTTGTCATTTGGGCCATAGACTTTGAGAGAGAAACCCCATGTCTAGCCGGGAGCAATCCTCGCTTGGAGTGCTCCATACTAAATCTTTTCAAGATTTTGTCTATGTACAAAGATTGGGATAGCCCAAGCAACCTTTTTGATCTATCTCTATAGATCCTTATTCACAATAAGAAGGATGCTTCTCCCGAATCTTTCATGGAGAATTGTGTGGACAACCATGCTTTTGTTTGCTCTAATATCCCTACATCATTACCTATGAGTAGGATATCATCAACATAAAGTACAATAAACTCAATTACACTCCCACTAGACTTTTTGTACACACATGGTTCATATACGTTTTTTGTGAAGCCAAACGATTTGACCGTCTCATCAAAACGTATGTTCCAACTACGGGAAGCTTGCTTAAGTCCATAAATGGACTTTTGGAGTTTACAAACCTTTTGTTTACTCCCATTGGATGTGAAACCTTCTGGTTGCTCCATGTATATTTCTTTATCAATGTTGCCATTGAGAAATGCAGTTTTCACATCCATTTGCCATATCTCATAGTCATACCATGCGGCTATGGGAAGCAAGATCCTGATGGATTTAGGCATAGCTACGGGCGAGAAAGTTTCCTCAAAGTCAATACCTGGCCTTTGAGTATAACCCTTCGCGACTAGCCTTGCTTTATAGGTGATTACCTCTCCATTTACTCCAAGTTTTCGTTTATAGATCCATTTGCAACCTACAAGAACTATTCCTTCAGGTGGATCTAACAAGGTCCATACCTCGTTGGAGTATATAGAGTCCATTTTCGATTTCATGGCTTCAAGCCATTTTCCCGACTTAATATCTGATATTGCCTCCTCGTAAGTTCTTGGATCATCATCCAATTGACCGGTTTCATGTAGAAGTCCATAACGCTCGGGCTCCAATCGAATCCGATCAGACCTTCTTAGAGGTTGTGTACTTAAGGTCTCTTTCATTTGATCATGCGTTTCCATTGGTTGTGGTGATGAGTTCGTCTCACGAACCTCATCTAATTCTATATTAATATCCTTTCTATCTGATAGAAGATCCTTCTCTAGGAAGGTGGCATTTCTAGAAACAAACACTTTTTGCTCCTTTGGATTATAGAAATAATATCCTATCGACTCTTTAGGATATCCCACAAACTTGCATAGGGTGGATCGACTATCCAACTTATCTCCCACTATGTTCTTAACATAAGCGGGAGACCCCCATACTCGCATATAATGATATGAGGGTGCTTTGCCAAACCACATCTCATGCGGGGTAGATGACACTGACTTAGAAGGTACTACATTTAGTATCTTTGAAGCCGTAAGAAGAGCTAGTCCCCAAAATGAAATAGGAAGGTCTGTGAAATTCATAATAGAACGAACCATGTCTAACAAAGTTCGATTCCTTCGCTCAGACACTCCATTCAATTGGGGTGTACCGGGCGGAGTCTACTTTGAGAGAATTCCATTTTCTCCTAGATAACCAAGAAATTCATCACTTAAGTATTCGCCTCCTCGATCCGATCGAAGAGCTTTAATACTATGACCGATTTGATTTTCCACTTCAGCCCTAAACTCTTTGAACATTTCAAAAGCTTCGGACTTGTGTGTCATAAGATACACATACCCATATCGAGTGAAGTCATCGGTAAAGGTTATAAAGTAGAAGTACCCTCCTCGCGCACTAACGCTTAGAGGTCCACACACATCGGTATGAATTAAATCCAAAACTTGTGTGGCACGCTCCGGATGTCCAACAAATGGTGATTTGGTCATTTTACCCTTTAAGCAAGATTCACAAGTTGGTAACTCTTCCGAGTTATCTATTTCTAGAGACCCGTTTGAGACCAATTTTTGAATCCTCTTTCTGGAAATATGTCCAAGTCTTGCATGCCATAAGTAAATGGATTCATGGTTATCTAGCTTACTATTCCTTTGTTGAATGTGCATCAAAGATTTAGTTGATTCAATGGAGTATAATCCATTTGCTAATGTACCGGTAATAATTAAAGACCCATTTTTGAAAATTGAAAACATTTTATTCAAAATTGAGAAGGTAAAACCTTCTCTATCGAGTACAGGAATCGATATTATGTTTTTAATTACGGACGGTACATAAAGACAATCTTTTAAAAGCAAACATGAACCATTAAAATCTAAAACTACATCCCCTTCAGCTTCTGCAGCAACCTTTGCTCCATTACCAAGGCGAAGGATCTGATCCCATGGCCTAAGGGGCCTCGTTATTCCCATCATCTGTAAATTATTACAAAGATGAGAACCACAAGCGGTGTCCAACACCCAAGATGCACTATTAGTTAAGAAATTAACTTCAACAAAGAATGTACCTTCTTTTAGGGACTTAAGGTAATCATGACAATTCCTTTTCCAGTGCCCTTTCGTTTTACAATGGAAGTATTCATAATCAGGTTGGCTTTTAACCTTTCTTTTCTTGATCTCACGTATGGCAGTGGGAGGAGATTTATCAAGAACATAAGTTCTTTTCTCAGAATCAAGAACAATTTTAAGATTTCTAAGCCAATTATGATAGTTGGGTCCAATGAGTTTATTTTGGTCGAGAATTAAGGTAAGTTGATTCTTTGCCATTTTGAAAACGTTTTTCAAATCTACAAATTGCGAAGAAGAGAATATAAACATTTGATTGATTAATAATTGAATTATGATTTTGGACTTTAATCATAAAACTACTCCCACTATTTTATCGAATCTCATGCCCCCACATGTAATTCGGGAAATAAATATTTCATAGTGAGCTTGAGGTCCCGAGTGACTTTGACTTTGTCCATACCCACGACTCGTGAGACATATGGACAATCCACCTAGGTAGAAAAACGTTTTTCCGATTGCATCAACTATACAACCCTCAAGATATTTTGCCTCGCTTTTCACATGGACCCACGACTCGTGCGACATCCATACTACTCCACGTTAAGTCCAAACCCATCAATCTTGATGAGAAATGGCCCGGTCAAGGGCACCCCACGACTCGTGAGACAGCACCCAGAACATGACCATCCCCACCCTTGGTACGATTATATCGTACATTAAGGAAATGAACATATTGCCTCTCGATACCTCGACCCACAACTCGTGAGACATCGAGATACAAAGAAAACAACTTATGTTACTCCCTATTGATGGAAGGCAAGGAACTTGGAAACATTCTTTTCTTTGTTCCTTTATTTGACTTAATATTGTAACACTTGCTTGATTCAAGTGTGGGGTTTTCTTGCAAGATCTCATCAATTTATTTTCTATACAATTTACATTCCATCATCATATGAAAAACCAGAATGTAAATTTACCAACCATGTTTAATTTGTCATTTCATTCCAAAATCCAAAAGTTTATTTTGTTTTTAATGGAATCAAAATCAAACCTCATTTCAAAATGAAAATCAAATCAAACAATTCCTTTAGCGATATTATTCAACACTTTGAATCGCAAATCCAATCATGAGCAATATTATTCAACACTTTGAATCGCAAATCCAATCATGAGCAATATTATTCAACACTTTGAATCGCAAATCTAATCATGAGCAATATTATTCAACACTTTGAATCGCAAATCCTATCATGTTTATAACAATTATAAACACACATAAATCGATTTATTTATGCATAAGTAGCTCTGATACCACTTGTTGGGAATCGAACATGACCCGACCCGAGCCTCAGCGGAACCGGGTAAGGTTTTAAAAAAAAATTCGGGTAGTCTTTCGATTCAACCCAAGAATCCATATGCATAATATAAACCGAGTATAAACCAACCATAGTGGGTTTAGGATTTTACCTTACTACACTTGGTAGTGATTGGGGCTTTCCAAGCAAGGCGTGGCCGAACTTCTTTGGCTCTCGGAATCAGGAAATTCCAAGTGGTTCTTCGAAAGCTCCTCCAAAGAAAACAACACACAAAGAGTCTTTAAGAAAAGAACTCCTCTAAAGAAAGTCCACACTTCACAAGTCTTACAACCTAGAAAGAATTTCTTAGGCTGAGAACTTGAAATTCCTTCGTAATCTATTGAAATTAGATTGGAAGAGAATTACTACTTAATTCTTCTACTTGAAAAGAAGTATAGAGAAGAAGAACTTTTATTGCAATGACTAAGTGTAAGTAAATGAAAAGCTAGGGCCTCCTATTTATAGGAGGACTTACTTCATCACTAAGCTTTCAACAAAACTTAGTTGAGAAGCTATCTACAAAGCTTATCCGATAAGCTTTGTCATCAACCTTATCCGATAAGGTATATTCCTAGCATATCTTATCTGATAAGCTTTGTCATCAACCCTATCCGATAAGGTATATTCCTAGCATATCTTATCCGATAAGCTTTGTCATCAACCTTATCTGATAAGGTATATTCCTAGCATATCTTATCCGATAAGCTTTGTCATTTACTTGGCTGAGAAGTTTCGTACTTTTCTTAGCTGAGAAGTTTCGTAAATTTCTTAGCGTTTCGCACTTTTCTTAGCTGCGAAGTTTCGTACTTTTCTTAGCCGAGAAGTTTCGTACTTTACTTAGCTGCGAAGTTTCGTACTTTTCTTAGCCGAGAAGTTTCGTACTTTACTTAGCTGCGAAGTTTCGTACTTTTCTTAGCCGAGAAGTTTCGTACTTTACTTCTCCTGGAAGCTATCTACTTAGCTTCTCTCAGAAGCTTTGTAGTTAGCTTCTCCAAGAAGCTTTCTACTTAGCTTCTCCCAGAAGCTTTGTAGTTAGCTTCTCCTAGAAGCTTCTCTTAATTAATTAGTCCGACTAATTAATCTTATTATTCCTCTTAATATTTCCTTGATCAATTGTTTAGTTAAGTAAACTCATTTGCTTAACTAATCAATTAACTAATCAAGTCTCAATTAATTAATCTAATTAATTAATTTCTTCCAATCTTTGTTAAACTCTTTTAACAACATCGTTTAATAATGAATTCAATATTCTGGTTGCATCCTGTGAATATTATGTGTGACCCCTTAGGTTCACCGTTAGCTAGCCGTGGGCTCACAACACTTTGTGATTTAATTAGTGAATAATTACTATAATTATTCCGGTCAATTAAACACATTTAATTGACCACCTTAGAACTAATCTCCATTAGTCCATTGGTACCCACACTCCATAGTCAATGTCTAGCCACAAGCCCATGGAGCCTACTTAATAGGTGAATGTTGTTCGTGTGAACCTTTCCTTTTATGTTTTCCATGTACGTACGGTCCTTTCATTGACCAACCTCCCGATCAAGGTCTGGGATATGGTAGTTGATCGGTTTCCCATAATACCTCGATTCTATGTATCTTATTCATAATTAGATTCCCTTGTGACCACAACTTTGGAAACTCCTTCCCAATTGTCACATACCATGGGCATGGATTTTATCAAGAATCTAATACATTAGAACACATAGGAGATTCGCTCGACTCATCATATCAAGTCAATGAATCCTATATTGATGTCATCAACCTCCATGTACGACTACCTATACCTAACGTAAAACCACATAGACCCGCTAGTAAGTGGTCGGGAAATACATCAAAGTATAAGCACCCACACATGAGATTACTCTAACCATCTCAAGTCGAAGGACTAATATCCGTACACTAGCATAAATGAGAGAATACTTTGTCACCGATGTGCATTTTATGCCTCCAAGATAAGATTCTCTCGGTGGGGCGTTCGGTGCATTTGTTCTACAACAAACCACCCACTCGTATACACTGGTATCCACATACCGGCATCCATGGAAACACAACGCCTTCCAACTATTGGAACATGTATATTTGTGTGAGTCTATCCGATCCCATCGATGTCCTGTCTCAATGGGTTCTATGACTCAGAACAATTTTAGATCACGACCTTAGAGGCTTATTCCATGATTGGATCGATGCCATGCCCCATAGTCATTTGTGATCTAAGGACTTCATCTAATTGTTGATAGATTACAATTAATGAATATGGCCAATTTAATATTATTAATCAAAACCAGATTGTTTTTACAAGAGTAGATTACAAGTCATTAATTGGCTTGTTGGGCACTACCCTAACAATCTCCCACTTGCCCTAAAGCCAATTACCCATGGTCCTGAGTCCCATCTTCATAAGATGTCTTTCAAAGACCTTTTGCGATAGGGGTTTAGTCAGTGGGTCTGCCACGTTCTCTTCCGAGTCAACACGCTCAACTTTTATGTCGCCTCTACCAGTGATCTCACGGATCAAATGGTATCGTCTCATTATGTGCTTGGATCTTTGATGAGATCTTGGCTCCTTTGCTTGCGCGATAGCTCCATTATTATCACAAAAGATAATAATAGGCTCGGCAATGCTAGGCACAACATCCAACTCTTGGACGAAATTTTTCATCCAAACACCTTCTTTTGCGGCATCTGATGCTGTAATATACTCCGCCTCAGTAGTTGAATCGGCTATGGTTTCTTGCTTGGAACTTTTCCAACTAACCGCACCGTTATTGAGGCAGAACACATATCCCGACATAGATTTTGAGTCATCCACATCACTTTGGAAACTTGAATCAGTATAACCCTCAAGTTTCAAATCTCCATTACCGTATACTAAGAACAATTCTTTAGTTCTTCTCAAGTACTTAAGAATTGCCTTTACGGCTTCCCAATGATTTTCACCGGGATCGGATTGGTAGCGGCTCGTTACACTAAGAGCTTGTGCCACATCCTGTCTTGTACATAGCATGGCATACATTATGCTCTCTACCGCGGATGCATAAGGTACCCTAGACATCCTTTCTCTCTCTTCATTTGTCTTTTGGGCCATAGACTTTCAGAGAGAAACCCCATGTCTATGTACAAAGATTGGGATAACCCAAGCAACCTTTTTGATCTATCTCTATAGATCCTTATTCCCAATAAGAAGGATGTTTCTCCCAAATCTTTCATGGAGAATTGTGTGGACAACCATGCTTTTGTTTGCTCTAATATCCCTACATCATTACCTATGAGTAGGATATCATCAACATAAAGTACAATAAACTCAATTACACTCCCACTAGACTTTTTGTACACACATGGTTCATATACGTTTTTTGTGAAGCCAAACGATTTGACCGTCTCATCAAAACGTATGTTCCAACTACGGGAAGCTTGCTTAAGTCCATAAATGGACTTTTGGAGTTTACAAACCTTTTGTTTACTCCCATTGGATGTGAAGCCTTCTGGTTGCTCCATGTATATTTCTTTATCAATGTTTCCATTGAGAAATGCAGTTTTCACATACATTCGCCATATCTCATAGTCATACCATTCGGCTATGGCAAGCAAGATCCTGATGGATTTAGGCATAGCTACGGGCGAGAAAGTTTCCTCAAAGTCAATACCTGGCCTTTGAGTATAACCCTTCGCGACTAGCCTTGCTTTATAGGTGATTACCTTTCCATTTACTCCAAGTTTTCGTTTATAGATCCATTTGCAACCTACAGGAACTATTCCTTCAGGTGGATCTAACAAGGTCCATACCTCATTGGAGTATATAGAGTCCATTTCGTATTTCATGGCTTCAAGCCATTTTCCCGAGTTAATATCTGATATTGCCTCCTCGTAAGTTCTTGGATCATCATCCAATTGACCGGTTTCATGTAGAAGTCCATATCGCTCGGGCTCCCATCGAATCCGATCAGACCTTCTTAGAGGTTGTGTACTTGAGGTCTCTTTCATTTGATCATGTGTTTCCATTGGTTGTGGTGATGAGTTCGTCTCACGAACCTCATCTAATTCTATATTAATACCCTTTCTATCTGATAGAAGATCCTTCTCTAGGAAGGTGGCATTTCTAGAAACAAACAATTTTTGCTCATTTGGATTATAGAAATAATATCCTATCGACTCTTTAGGATATCCCACAAACTTGCATAAGGTGGATCGACTATCCAACTTATCTCCCACTATGTTCTTAACATAAGCGGGAGACCCCCATACTCGCATATAATGATATGAGGGTGCTTTGCCAAACCACATCTCATGCGGTGGAACGCGGTGGTGCGCGGCAGCACCACGCGGCTGGGCGACCACCGCACACTGCTACACGCTGCGTGGCTGATTTTTGGTTGATCTCAAATTTACCTATTTTGGAAAGTTTTGGATCCTGGAGATTTGTGAGATTAGGAAACTTGGAGTTTTGGATTAGGTAGGAATCTTGGAAGATTTGTTACTATCTTAATTAACCAACTTAATCAAGATATGAATTAAAAATTACATAGAGTAAGAGTTAATTAGTCTTAGAGATTAATTGTTAATTAAAAATTATATTAATTTAGATAATTTTTGTGAATTAAAATTAAAGGAGCCGATAAATTTACATTTATGCTCTTATGTGAATTTATGCATGTTCTTGAGTGGATATGTGGATTGATCGATTTTTGCCCCTAAGCCCTATGTAGTATTTTGGTTTGTTTTTTTAATGGATTGTAACTAAATGGGTCTGATTGATGCCCCTTGCTTGCGCAATTAGAATTGGGTCTTTTAATTTAAGTTAGACTTAGTTTAGGCTTGGAGCCAAGAAGACCTCATGAATACTTGGAGATCCACACGGAGGCTCATTACCTTGGAGGACATGGAGACCCATTCAAGGAGGATATTACAAGAAGGTCCATGAATGTATGGGTTTGATAAATTGTAATAGTTAGGACATCTAATTTCCACCATAGACTGACCAATTGGTCCATCACATGGCTCGTGATGGATCGCATAGGATGGGCAATCGATCAATCATATTATGCAATGCTAGGTGATGTATGTTTACTTATTATTCTTTTATGTATGTTATGCATGCTTAGGATAGATAACGTAAACAAGATAAAGAATAATCTGATGACACCTCGTACAAGTATAAACGAATAAAACCTCCAATTGAACTTAAAACTCAATTATAATATTATATCGAATAACGGGCGCATATAAATAGTCTTTATGGTCCGAGCCTATCCAATTACTAGGTCTTAGGCATATTGTACGAATATATCTCGATGTCTCACGAGTCGTGGGTCGAGCTATAGGAAGATGATATGTATATTGCCCCGATGCACAGTTTAGGGCCAAGGGAGGGGATAGCAAGGTTCTGGTTGCTGTCTCACGAGTCGTGGGGCATCTAAAATTGAACTATTTCTCTCCACACGTATTGGACATGATTTAACGCTAGTAAGTATGGATGTCTCACGAGTCGTGGGTCCATAACGAAAAACGAGGCTAAATGAACTCAAAGGTTAGCTGCGCGATGGTTAATCGACAACGATGTCGACCACCAAGTGGATCTAATAGTATGGCCAACGAGTCGTGGGTACTAGAAGATTGCATTTGGGCCTTGAGCCCACTAGGATAACTTAATATTCCCGAAACTTATGTGGGGGCATAAAATTTTGATTAAAATAGTGGGAGTAATTTACATATAAAACTCATATTTGTAAATTGTGCATTTAGATTAATTATTTGCATACTTATTTCTTCTATCGTCGTTTGTAGATATAATGTCTAAGAATCCAATTTCTATTATACTTGAACAAAACAAATTGACTGGACCAAACTTCCATGATTGGGTCAGAAACCTTAAGATCATTCTTGCTTCTGAGAAGTGATCTTTTGTCCTTGATGGGCCCCCTCCTTAAATTGCAAAAGATGCTGATAAACCTGAGAAAGAAGCCGCTGATTTGTGGCACGATGATGACTTGCAGTCACGTTGTCTCATGCTTGCATCAATGTCGAATGAGCTTCGAAAGCAGAACGAGCATATGAAGTCTGCTTTTGAGATCTACAAGCACCTGAATGGTCTATTTGGGGTCAAAGTAGATACGAGCATTATGAAACCGCCAAGATTCTACAGCAAACGAGGATGACAGAAGGTACTGATGTCCGTTCTAATTGTATCAAGATGATTGGGCTAATTGAAAAGCTTGGTCAACTTGAGGTGAAGATGGACAAGACCTACTGCCAATACATGATCCTCCAATCGCTGCCGAGATCATTCGAGCAATTTGTGGTGAACTACATCATGCACAAGATGGATGTTGAACTTCACGAGTTGGCTAATATGCTCGCCACTGCAGAGGATTCCATGAAAAGAGAGAAGCCAGTGAAGGTTGCTACTTCCACCCAATCCAAGTCCAAAAGGACGAAGAAAGGGAAAGGGAAAGGGAAAGGAAATGCTCCTTCAAGCAAAGGGAAAGGACCATCTGGGCCCGTAGGGAAGGGTAAGAAGCGTAAAGCTTCTACTGGTGAACAGAAATGTTTCTACTGCAAGAAACCTGGACACTGGAAGAGGAACTGCAAAGAGTTCTTGGAGAGCTCGAAAGGTATAATCCTTGTTGAAGTTAATTTGTCAATTAATTGTGCATCTTGGGTGTTAGACACTGCTTTTGGTTCTTACAGGTGATGGGAGCAACAAGGCCACTTAGGCCTGGGGATTGGATCCTGCGATTTGGTAATGGAGCTAGAGCTGCTGCCGAGGCCATAGGCGAAGTGGAGCTAGATTTATGTGGTAATAAGTTAGTCCTTAGGAACGTTCTTTATGTACCTGGTTTAGTGAAAAACATTATTTCTATTCATGTTTTGGATAATGAAGGTTTTAATTTTTCTATTAATAAAGGTTTTTTTTCATTATTCATGAATGATCATTTGTTTTTCACTGGTACATTGAAAGATAGACTATACACCATAGAACCACCTAAATCAGTTATGCACGTACAACAAAATAAAAGAAAACAAGATAATGAAATATCTGCCCAATTATGGCATGCTCGACTTGGACATATATCTAAGTCAAGGATTTAAAAGTTAGCTTCATCTGGCGCGCTTGAAATCAAGCACATTGATGAGATGCCAACATGTGAACCATGTCTAAGGGTAAAATGGCTAAGTTGCCATTTAAAAGAAACCCTGAGCGAGCCAAACAAACATTGGACTTGATACATACTAACGTATGTAGACCACTAAGAAAAAGTGTCAGAGGTGACTACGATTACTTCATCACTTTCACTGACGACTATAGTCGTTATGGATATGTGTTCTTGTTGAAATACAAGTCTGAAGCCTTTGAGCGATTCAAATAATTCAAGATGGAAGTAGAGAATCAACTTGGTCAAATGATAAAGGCTCTTCGTTCTAATCGAGGTAGAGAATTTCTTAGTAACGAATTTCTAAGTTATCTTGTAGAGCATGGAATACTATCGCAGTGGACTCCTCCTGCTACACCCCAACTAAATGGAGTAGAAGAGAGAAGGAATCGAACCTTGATGGACATGGTTCGATCCATGATGAGTGCCACTGAACTTCCTCTTTCATTTATCGCTAATATGTCGCTAAAGAGGTTTCACTAATCGTCAATAGTGACAAATTTCTTATGATGATATTCAAATTATAAAATTTGAATTTACAATTTCAATTCAAATTTGTACGCATTTGAATTTAAGTAGTATGAAATTTTAATTTTGTCCCAGAATAATTTATTGTTTTGCAGGAAAACACAAAAAAAATTGTACATTTGTAGGAAAGTACAAATTTTTTTGTACAATTGAAAATAGCAATTTGTATTTGGCCATCCAAACCTATAAATTTTAACAACTCTTAAATTATACATGTTCTCTTGGAGAATGGAGAGCACTTTTTGTCATAATTTTAATAAAACTCTTAAAATTTAAGTTTTAAACTTGCACTTGGAGATGACCTAAGCCAACAGAGGACCAAACAAAATAAGATATTTTAAACGAAGCAACCCAAGAAAACATGTAATGATCCATAACTACAGTAACACAAGCTCTCCACAAGGACGGGAAAGAGGAAAAAATATTAATTGTAGATGTTGATCCCATGATAAGCTTTAGTTAGGTGTTATGTTGCAAATGACTGAATAGCAAATTAACTCCTTGTGTTATTTTAGGTAATTTAATTCCTTGTGATAAATAAAAGGACAAAATACCTTCATGTTATATCCTAAATAGGCAATTTCACTCCAGTGTTAAGAAAAATGACAAAATACGTCCTTGAGTTTTTATAAAAGAAGTACATTGTTTTCCTCTAAATTGCTTATTAATTATATTACGGGGAGTTAAATTGCTCATTATTTTATTTCACAGGGAGGTATATTGCCTATTTTTATATCACGAGGAGGTAAATTGCTGATTATTTCATTTTACGGGGAGTTAAATTGCCTATTTTTATTTCACAAGGTGATAAATTACCCATTAGACATATCACAGAGAGTTAATCTTAAAAAAAAAGCCTGTTGCAAATTGCAATCATACTTTTTAAACCAGTTAAATCACAAGTCAGATATTATGTTGCAAATTGCAATGAATGTCTCCGAGTATTTAAAACCAATATAAAGATATTCAAATTACTCTTTTTCATTATAGAGGTGTAAATGAACGCATCAGTGATGAAAGATTGATTTTTTTTTTTTTTTAAACACGGAACGATATTTGATGTTGGTTTAAATGTTAAACGAATCAGTAGTTCGAATGAGTTTTTATCAAATACTTAGGCATCTTGCAATTTATATATTCAACCCCAACTTTAATCGAATTTCGAAAGTCGTCCGGACGTCCGGCAATCAACATATGTTGTTCTAGTTTGGTTTATTATGATTAGTGAACCGAATTCATGCAACTTTGCCTGATAGAACAGTCGAATTGAATATATAATTTATTGGGTGAAATACAGTTTCCCCCTTTTGGGGTGGTATCAGTTACCAATTGTAACACTTACCTTCTATTATTATAATTTTATAGTTTTTATTCCAGAAATACCCTTGTAGTTTTTATTCCAGAAATACCCCCGCCCCTTTCATAAATAAAAATAACTTTATTAATTTATAAAAAAAATGTCTCTTGATTAATTATAATTTTATTCATCCACCAAATAACATTATGTTTTAATTTCTTAGCTTTTTTTACCATAATTTTTTCAATCTCATATTTCTTCTTCATTTTCATCTCATTTTTTTATAACCAAAAGAAGCAAAATAAATGAAGAAATTGAAATTTAATATTTCCCTCAAAAAAAATTGAAATTTAATATTATTTGGTAAATGGATGTATTCATAATTAATAAAAAAAATGATGAAGAGATTAAAACATAATATTGCTTGGTATCAACCGTGAGTTTTGCGAGAAGATTCGATGGAGAATTATTCAATATTTTCAATTATAATCTGTACTGAAAATAAATGAGATAATTATCACCAAATAAAAACATAGAAATATATAAATAAAAAATTTTGAGATAGAAATATAAAAAATCGAAACATAAAATAAAGAAAACAAATTGAAACATAAATCAAGAAAAAAATGAAACGAAAATAAAGAAAAAATTTGAGACCATAAAATCGAAGGAAATCGAAAAAAAATGAAGAAATTAAAATATAATATTAATTGGTGGATAGATGAATTCATAATTAACATAAATATTTTTTTATAAATTAATAAAGAAATAATGTATTTGTTTCAAAATGAATAGGGATATTTTTGAAATAAAATGTTTAATACTATAACATAGGGGGTAAGTGTTATAATTAATACTTTAGGGGGATAAGTGATGCCACCCCATACTTTTAAGGGGGGAAAGTGTATTTCACCCTAATTTATTTTAACTTCTATTCCTCTTAAGAAACAATATCACGAACTTTTTTTTCGAAAAAAAATAATAAAAAATCAGCCATATCACTAACTCGATCGCCAAGAAAACGTGTTCATGTAATGTGTCCAATTGAAGTGAATAGCTAATTAACTCCTCGTGTTATTCTAAATAGGTAATATAATTTCCTCTGATAAATAAAAATGTAAAATATCTTCCTATGATATCTTAAATAGACCATTTAACTCCTTGTGATACCTCCCTGTCTTTTTATAAAAGAAGCATATATATTGTCTCCCTCAAATAGCTCACTAATCCATATCACATCGAGGTAAATTGTCTATTTTATATCACAAGGAATAAATTGATCATTATTTTATTTTACATGGAGTAAAATTACCTATTTTAATTTCACAGAAAAAACATAGCACATGTAAATAAAATACTTTGTAATAAATTAGTTCATAAAGACGGAAATACCAAAAAAAAAAAAAAAAAAAGTTGTGTCCAGTATCACTAAATTATTTCATTTCCCCAAAATGGCAGAAAGATATAATCATAAATTTTGTTATGAAACCATGTGCCCACTTGTTATGTGTTATGTTGCAACTTGCAATCATACTTTTTACCAATAAAATCATAAGTTAGGTGTTATCTTGATATTGCAATCATACTTTTTAAAGCAATAAAATAATAAGTTTCAATTTCAAAAGTTGTCGAATTGAATATATGAGTAATTTATTTTAACTTCTATTCCTCTTAAGAAACAATATTACGAACTCTTTTTTCAAAAAAGAAAAAAGAAAAAAAACATTCAGCCCACTACCAGAAAATTGGGCTTCACCTACGGCAGATTCCGTTGGTGAAGCTTTGATTTCCGTTGGTATTCATGCGTAGCGACGCTTTTTTTCCGTTAGTTGATTCGTAGGTGAAGGCTTCGTAGGTAAATGAAGCAACGGGTTTTTTTTCCGTTGGTAAATGTTGCGACGGTTCGTTTTTGTTGGTATATTTGTTGGAAAAAGCGTCGGATGAACAATCTGGCCCGATTATTTTTTGCGACAATTTTGTTGTTGGAAATGCGTAGGAAAGTTACTAACTGATTTCCAACGGCATAAATATGTCGGTATTTTGTCGCCAATCAGTTGGAATCATTCTGACGGATTTAGCATTGAAATGTTTCCGTTAGTTTATTTTGTCACTAATTAGAAGGAAATCAGTTGGAACCTATTGACAATTTTGCTGATTTCGTTACTATCAATCGGGTCGGAGCAAAAAAATGAACCTCGACTTAGCATTGACTGAGTCGTTCCTGAGCACGCCTGAGGCTGACCCAGGTGTCTTGGTCTCGCCTAAGCTTGACTGAGGCGCCTAGGCCATGCTTGGTTATAGCCCAGGCGCCGGGGCCACTCATGGGGCTGCCCCTGGTGCCTCTGTATCGCCTGGGCTTGGCCTAGGCGCCAATGCCACTCATGGGACTGCCTCGAGCTCACCTGGGCTTGGCCTAGGCGCCTAGGCCACGCCCGGGTCTTGCCTGGGCCACTCATGGGGCTGCCTCGGATGCCTAGGTCTGGCCTGGACTTGGCCTAGGCAATGTGCGCCCGGGCGACGCCTGGGCGACTAAGCAATGTAATTTTAATTAACTTGTTGGATGTGGGATTTGAACCCTTGACCTCATATATATACATATTAAATGATCAAACCAGTTGAGTTGGATAACTTTATTGTATTTTCATTAGACAATTATATATATGAGCTAACTAATAGTTTATTTCATCAATTATTTCAAAGATTTAATTCATTTTTATTGGTTTGATCGATTTAAATCATTTTGACCTTTCCCACGGTTTTCATCAATTTTTATTACTAATTTTGTTTATTTAAATCTTTTTTTACCTACCGAACATGTTAATCCCTGTTTTCACCAGTTTAGTCCTTTTTTTTTTACCAATATCACTTATTCAAGCTATTTTTCACCGGTTCAATCTTTTTCACCATTTTCATCGATTCAAACTATTTCTGACTTAGATATCCGATTATTAACCGATATCATCTGTCTTTGCGGTAATTTCATCAACTAAAATATTATTAATCGATTTAACATTTTTTCACTATTTTTCATCGAGTTACACGATTATGATCGAATTAACCTAATTTTCATCGATTTCATCTTCTTCTTTTTTCCAAATAATTTCATTGAGTTGCACTGTTTTGTTCGATTTAAATTATTTTCACCAAGTTTTCATCGATTGAAATCATTTTTAACCGTTGACCCATTTCCCACCGATTTCGTCTGTTTTATCATTAATTCCATCGATTGTAAATTTTTTTTTATTGATTTATCCCGTTTTGTTCACAAATTTCAGCGATTTAAACTGTTTTGGACCAACTTAACTCATTTTTCACCAATCTCACAAGTTTTTTTTTTCAATTTCATTGATTTAACCCATTTTTTCATTTATTTCACTCATTTTTTCCCCAAATTTATTGATTTAATTTTTTTTTTTATCGATATAACTAGTTTTTCCCCTTAATTTTATCAATTTAAATCGTTTTGACCAATTTAACTAGTTTTTCCACCATTTTCATTCTCTTTTTACTAATTTAATCAAATTTAACCGTATTCACCCATTTTTCATCGACTTCACTTATTTTTAACTAAGTTAGCTGATTCAACATGTTTCAAAAACAATTAAATTCTTTTTTTTTACCGATTTCATTCATTTTTTTACGAATTTCATCAAATTTACATGTTCCTGATAGGTTAAACTCATTTTAAATCGAATTCACCATTTTTTTTCTTCAATTTAACTGAAATCGCCTGTTTTCAATGACTTAACCCATCTTCACTATTTTCCCACCAATTTACAGATTTACACATTTTTCCGCCGAGTAACTTATTTTTCACTAATTTTATCGAAGTGTAAAAGCAGTGAAAATATATAAAATTTATGAATCGACAAAAAATTGGTTAATCCATTGGAAAATGAATTTAATCAATGAAAATATTCGGGAAACATATTTCTATCGTTGGTTTTGTCGCTTTTCAGTTACACATTTATTACTAGAGCTAAATAGCAACGAAAATTTTCCGTTGGAACAATTTCATCGCTGTGGATAACTTTTTCCTACAATTTAACAACTGAATTCATATGAAATATTTTTTTCCAATTTTTCGTTGGTTATTATTCGTTATTATTGGCGGAACATATTTTTGTTGATGGTTCTGTCGCTGTTCAGTTACTAAAATCTAAATAGCGACGGACAATTTTCCGTTGGAATGATTTCGTCGCTATGGATAAATTTTTCCTACAACTTAACAACCGAATTCCTACGAAAAATATTTTTTCCCAATTTTTTCTTGGTTATTTGTCGTTATTATTAGCGGAACATATTTTGTTGATGGTTCCGTCGCTGTTCAGTTACTAAAATCTAAATAGCGACGGACAATTTTCCGTTGGAATGATTTCTTTTCTATGAATAATTTTTTCCTACAACTTAACAACCGAATTCCTACAAAAAATAATTTTGGCGATATTCCGTCGGTAATTTGTCGCTATTATTGAAGGTAGATTTTCTAATTGAAATATTGTTGGTATTTGGTTACTAATACGTCACTAATAGCGACAGATTTATTTTCGTTGGAATCAGGTCGTAGGTGAAGCACTTTTTTGTAGTGGCCATATCACTAGCTCAATCGTCAAGAAAATGCATTCATGTAATATGTCCAATAGTGCTTTGAAATAAATTAGCTCATAAAAAAAAAAAAAATAAATAAATTGTGTCCAGTATCACTAAATTATTTAATTTCCCAAAAATGGCAGGAGGATAGAATCGTGAATTTTGTTATGAAATCATGTGCCCACTTGCGACTATAATAGCTCGAAACCACATCTCTAAGAAGGCCAATAATTTCAGGGTAAATGCAAAATACTCTACGGTGTTATGTTAAATTTATAATAAACTATCATGTAAAATTTTTATTGCGCCAAATTTTCTCGTGATTTCAAAAACCTTGCAAAAACACTCAATTTGTAAAAAAAAAATAGTTCCCTTTGGATCGATATATTTCAAGAAATAATTTTAAAAATGTTTTATATGAAGTCGTAGGGAGCAACTTGAAGTATTTTAAAATTGATTTCTTTAAATATTTCGATCCAAAATGACCTCTTTTTTACAAATTTTGTGTTTTTTGTAGGGTTTTTAAAACTACGAAAAAATTTGGCACAATAAAAATTTCACAGGGTAGTTTCTTATAGGTTTAACATAACACAAGGGAGTATCTTGCAGTTTCAACAATAATTTTCCTTCCCTCCATGCTTCTATATATTATTGTAATGAAACCTATTACAAACCCACAAATAAAAGATAATAGGAAAATCATTTTCCAAAAAATGGCATTGCTCAATGGCTTACAATCCTCCGATGAACTTCTTGAAGCCCAAGCTCATGTATGGAACCACATCTTCAATTTTGTAAACTCCATGTCTCTTAAATGTGCACTTCAACTAAACATATTAGATATCATTCACAAACACAACAAACCAATGACACTTTCCGAATTAATAAACGCCCTCCCCATCAACAAAGCAAAATCCAAGCACATCTATCGTTTGATGCGAATCCTATTCCATTCCAAGTTCTTCATCAAGGCCAAAATCTCTGATAAAGACGACGAAGAGGGCTATTGGCTCACACCATCCTCTCGTCTCCTCTTGAGAAACGGGCCATCGAGCATGGCACCGTTTGCCCTAGCCACGCTCGACCCCGTTTTAGTAGATCCATGGCACCATTTAGGTGAATGGTTTCAAGATGATAGTCCGATGGCATTTGTAACCGCTCACGGGAGGACGCTTTGGGAGAAAGCTTTCGACGAGCCAAGGGTGAATCAATTTTTTAATGAGGCCATGACTAGTGATGCACAATTTGTGGCTAATTTAATTATTAAAGATAATAAACAAGTGTTTGATGGATTGAAATCAATGGTCGAGGTTGGAGGCGGCACGGGAGGTATGGCTAAGGTTATCGTTGAGGCATGCCCTGGCTTGAAGTGTGTTGTGCTTGAACTTGAGCATGTCATTGATGGCCTAAAAGGGGATGAAAAGTTGAGCTTTGTAGTTGGAGATATGTTTGTTTCTATTCCTAGAGCTGATGCAGTGTTATTGAAGGTATGAAGTGAGATCTTATTAACACTAAAGAGTTAATTGCATGAATATATACTCCATGTGATTTACATGATCGAAAAAACTCTCCTGTGTTATTTTTATTAGTAAAAAATCCTGTTTGAAAATTCTTTCGTAAATCAATAGGGACATTATTGTTAATTTTTTTAAGTGAATGGGGGATTAATGTAGATTTTCAAAGTTAAAAGAGAAATTTTAGTCAATTTTTCAGGTGAATAGAGGTGGTTTTGCATTTTATGATGGGATAAAATCTCAGTTTCCTGCAATATATATAATGAACTTAGGAATATTTTTTTCCTAATAGAAAATAGCAAAAAGGAGGGGGTAAATGCAAAATACACCACTGTATTATGCTAAACCTGCAATAAACTACCCTGTGAAATTTTTATCGCATCAAACATCCTTGTGATTTCAAAAACCCTGCAAAAAACACCCAATTTTTAAAAAGTAGGTCATTTTGGATCGATAAGTAAACTTACCTCTCGCTCTGTTCTCTCCAGTATTGCCCCATATTCAGATGTCAAATTTCATGAAATTATTTTTAAAATACTTCAAATTGGTCCTTACAACTTCACGTCATGTCGATCCAAAACGACCTAGTTTTTACAAATTTGGTGTTTTTTTGCAAGGTTTTTAAAATCACAAGGAAGTTTGGCGCAATAAAAATTTCACAGGGTAATTTCTTCCAGGTTTAGCATAAAACTGGGGTGTATCTTACATTTTTCCCTAGAGAGGAGTTTTGCTAATAAAAATAATACAGACAGTTTTTGCTAATTAGGCAAGGCGTTGCATTTCATATTACATAATATTAATCATTGTATTGCTTGTGTCGATTTAGATTTAATTATAAATAACACGCGTGCAGTGGATATTACATGACTGGAGTGACGAAGATTGCGTTAAAATACTAAAGAAATGCAAAGAAGCAATTCCAAGCAAAGACAATGGAGGAAAGGTCAACATTGTTGAAATGATTGTGGATGATAACAAAAAATTAGACCATGAAAAAGTTGAAACTCAACTTTTCTTTGACATGGAGATGATGACCATTATAGCTGGAAAAGAGAGAACTGAAAAAGAATGGGCAAAACTCTTCTTTGATGCTGGATTTTCTAGCTACAAGATCACTCCTTTGGGATTGAGGGCCCTCATTGAAGTATTTCCATAATTTGTTTAATGAGATAATTACTTCATATTATATGGCACCATGAAATAAATTACCTCGAGCATATATAAATAATGTTTAAGCTATAATTACGAATGAATAAAGAAAGAAAAAGATGTTTTGACTTTTGAATTTATGTGAGATATGTGTACTAAGTTGATCCCATTATTCATTGAATATATATATATATATATATATATATATATATATATATATATATATATAAAATCCCCGATTATTCACTATTGGACACATTACATGAACGCATTTTCTTGACGATTGAGTTAGTGATATGGCTGATTATTTATTTATTTATTATTATTATTATTATTATAATTTTTAAAGAGTTCGTGATATTAAAGAGTTCGTGATATGGTTTCTAAGAGGAACATAAGTTCGGGAAATTCTTACTTAAACCGGGTTTGGCCAAACCCAAAGTAACTAAAAAGCAAGTGCAATACACTTGTTTTGGGATTGGATGTAACTCCTAGGAGTGTGACCAATCACAAAGCAAGTGCAATACACTTGCTTGATGATTGAATGAGTTTGGCCAAGTCAGACTTGGACAAGAATTTTCCCATAAGTTCAAATAAATTACACATATCCAATTATACTGTTCAATCTGGCAAATTTGCCTGAATTTGGTTCACTAAACACATTAAATCAAACTAGAACAACATATATTGATTCTCTGACGACTTTTGAAATTCGATTAAAGTTGGGGCTGAATATATAAGTTGTAATATATCGTGCTTTGCACTTTGCACCCTGAAAATACAATTTAGTTGACACTTTGCACCCTAATGTGTATTTTGGAAGAAAAATTCATTAATTGAAGGGTATAATAGTTATTTTCAATATTTTTGGCACTTTGCACCCTAAAAGTATAGATTTTGACACTTTGCACTCTGAAATATAGAATACAGGCACTTTGCACCGAAAAAATACAATTTCTGGCATTTTCAACCCCGACTTGATATGATAATCTAAATTATATAAATTACATGCAATATAATAATATGTTAGATATGTAAACATGTAATTTAGATATAAAGTGAATAATCTAGATGATACTTGAAAATAAAATGAAGACAGTGTCTTTTTTTTAATCTAAATTTACTGAGAGAAAATGTTAAAATAAGTTATTATAAAATAAAATAAATTTAGAATAACAAGTTTATGAGTTTGTTTTTTTTTTCCTTAAGAAAAATACATTAGGATGCAAAATGTCATACAAATTATATTTTTAGGGTGGAGAGTCCCAAAAAATTTAAATCGGGGTGTAAAAAAGTTTAATATTTTATAATTTTAGGGTGCAAAATGTCAACATTCTAGATGAAGCATATGGGTGTTTTTGTCTTTCAATTTCAGGGATAAAATTATCATATCAAAAGTAAAATGTGAATAGATACTTGCAATTTTGACATTTGAAACACATTCTCTTTTATAGAGGGTGTATTTGACATTTACTTAAATCACAGGGGAGATTTTAGAAGTTAAAATAACACATGAGATTTTTTAGGAGTTAAACAAAAAGCATAGGAGATATTTTTGTCTTCCGCTATATTAAGCTTCTTCAAGAATTGATAAATACGCCCGCATGGGCAGCTCAACTGGTCTCAGAGGTGGAATTTGGAACAAGAGACCAAGGATCGAACCTCACCAGCGGCAGTGTGGGAGCAACCTCTCAAAAAATGAGGGGGGCTCCTTGTGCGCAATGAGCACTGATCTCAGCCTCTATTGTCGGTTGAGTCACCATGATTTACCTCCTCTCACAATCATCCCAGCCTCTATTGTCGGTTGAGTCACCATGATTTACCTCCTCTCACAATCCCGTCGGACAGGGGGTGAGAGGCGACCGGGGTGAGCGATTTCACCTTTTAGAACAAGAATTGATACAATACCAACTTGGAAAGTACAAGAATTAACTTGCCTAATTTCTGTGAAAAATAGTTGTTTGATTATTATTTAAAATTTTTCAAATCATGGTTTGATTGTCTATTAATAATAGCGCTATTCAAGGATTAGTCCTTCTTTGTGTTGAATTATACTTTTTTAATTGCTAGTGTTATTGTCTATTAATTATAACACAATTCAAGGATTAGTTCTTTTTTGCGTTGACGTATACTTTTTTAATTGCTAGGATTAACTTAGAAGTATATATACTTCTAGATTTTTATTTTCTAACTTGCCATTTATACTAAATATTCTAGTAGAATTTAAGTAAGGGATATATGCCTGCACAAAAAAGTTTTAAAAAATTCGAGTAAACTATATGAACACACAATAATATAACACATTATTTTATAACATCATATAAAAAAAAAAAAAACATGTTTTTTTAGGGAGAAGTTGCTTTATATTATAGTGCTAATGTCAATTTATCCACTGTGATTGTCATAATTTCAATTTATTTCTTCCTATAATTTAAAAATAAAGGAATTTATCCCATCTGAAATCTTAATAGAATTCAAGTAATAATATATATTCAAGGACGGATTTAGGGCCCTGGTTTTTTTATTGTTTTTTATTACTGTGGTACCATATATTTTTAAATCATATAATTAGTAGAGTTACTACATGGACTATTTTTCTCTTATTTATGAGATGGGACTACTCCCCATGGACCAAGCCCAATACTAACATGAAGTTGGCTAATAAGAGTTCAAACTTATGAAAACTCTTGAGAGTTCACCACTCATTTAATGACACCTGTCAAAAGTTCCACCCTCATCTTATTATACAAGTTGTATTATTTTTTACAAATTGTCTTAAATGCCCTTTCATTTATTCACTTTCTTCTTCACATACTTCTTCTTATTTTTTCAGTCGACTTCTTCCCATTTTTTGGTCTTCATATTATCCATTTCTATATCTTCATTTATACATCTTCTTCTTACCCATTTCTATTGACTCATCCCTTTTTAAGAGAAAGATTCGAACTCCTAGCTCAAGTAGCACATAAATCTCAGCATTTTCCGTAACTTGCTGCGAATTTCAAAAGCGACTTGGAAGTGGGTAAAAAGTCGATTCAAAGTGGAGAAATTAGGGATTTCTACAAAATTTCAAAATTAGTGTGTTGAGGTCAGTCAATCTTTATCTTGAGTATTTAATTTAATTTCAGTTTACAGAAGTGTAACGTTGCTGATGCAAATCAATCCTGAGCAGAACAATGCTTTTAAAGCCTTGTGTTAGTTATCTTGAGTCTGAATTTCTTTCCATTTCGAAGTAATTTCTTGGCTTTCACATTCTAGTTTATTATAAATTATGTAGTTGATTGAACTTTTTTTTTTCTTGCTCTTAACATCTATTCATACAAATTGTGAATCAATTGGATGGATGGGTGCTGAATTATAGCTAGCCTTTATGTTTATGCAAGCATGCTGTATTTTGATAATATAAACCACTCTTCTTGTTTTATTCATGTAATGATGACGGTGATAAGATTTCTTTGAATGTTATCTTGCCTTTAATTTCCATTAATACAATGAATTTTCCTGCTCCATTTGAGACAGCCCATTATTTTGTTTATCAAAATATTGCTAGTAAAATGTATTAGGCCCAAATAATTGGATTTGAGGGCCCTGTCAGTTAAATATTGATTGAGTCCATTTTTCAAGATTGAAGGATAGGAATACATTCCATTACTCAAATTAATTAGTCCAATAAATGGGTGTCGAAATAAGTCATAAGCTCTATGGAAGCTGGTCGTTCTGGGGGGAATAATTCTTCAGTTTCCTTATTTTGAGAAGCTCAGGTTTTGGTTGGCTCTTGACTTTCCATTTTTAAGTTTTGGTAATCTGCTGATTTAATCAGATTGTATCATAAGAATTATTGATGAAGAGGTGTATTTAGCTTGCATTTTGTAAATTAAGAAGCCAATTGTTTCTGCATACCATCAGATAGAAGAATTTAAATTTGAAGAAAGCTACATGAATTATTACTCTATTTCTTACATTGTAAATGCTTCTTTTTGTGCAATTTATCAACACTATTATGGCAGAATATGGTTCCGAGGACTTGGAGTTTATTAAATTTGTTTATCCAATATTTTAATATTTTCAGGAAAGAAGATGGATTTGAAAGATGAAGATAACGTTTTTTTGAATGAGTGGAATTCAGATAGTGATAATAATTCAAGTCCCGAGAGTGATAATAATTCAAGTCCCGATAGCGATAATAATTCAAGTCCTGGAGATAAAGTAGACTCGAACTTTGATGATATTGATAGTGAGGCAATCCTTGATCCAATTGTACATTCAGTTTTTGAGTCTCTTTATGAGGCTGAAGATTTATATGTCCAATATGCTAGAATAAAAGGTTTTGATGTCCGAAGGTATCATAAAAGGTCAAATCCAGATGGTGTAGTAAAGTCTATGAAGCTTGTTTGTAATAGGCAAGGATTTCGTGAGGCACATACAGAAGGAAGTAAATTTGTTCGAAGATCTAGAGATGAAACCAAGTGTGGATGTAAAGCTCGATGCCGTATAGCACATGATAGTAAGGATAATATATATAGGGTCACCCATTTTGAAGTTAACCACATTCATCCATTAGAGACACTGAGTACGGCCCATCGTTTGAAATGTTACAGGTATTTTTTTGAATTTATGAAGTACTGTTGGGATTTATGGGGTTCCAGCAGTCACTCTTACGGATTCGCTGTGGTGCTATTGCTACATCGGAGTCTGGCAACCCAACTTGTCGAGGTTCACGGAGGAAACCCGAGGATCCACGTGAATTCTTGCGAAGCCCCTCATGTCCGTCCACCGCTTAGTGTGGGGCTCTGCGCTGCCGTTGTGAACTGTAAGGGGTGCCCTACAGGAATCAACCTTGGGTTAAAGATTAATAGTTGCGCCCTCATTAACAGCAATTGCTTTTGGTGTAGTGGTAAAGCGCTTGAGATCCAACAACTGGTATCAGAGCGAGGTTGCAGATTCGAATATGTTGGTCCCAAGTGGTCAGATGCGGTCTAGAGGGGGGGGGGTGAATAGACCTCTAAACTTTTTCAAATTTTAACTTTAAAACCTTTTTGTTAACTTAAACAGACTAAGATGTTATCAACAGTAGGTTCCTCGGCTGATTCGCGAACAAATCTTTGAACAGCTTTGTAGACCACTAAACTGATAGTTACTTAGCTGATTTTGTCAAAATCAGTTTTAATACTTAGAGTACTTGCAGCGGATTTGTAAAGTGTTTTTCACAAGTAAACTTAGCAGTTTGAAAGTTAATTCCCCAGTTTTATAAAGCTCCTTTTCTTAGAAAACTTTTCAAACAGTTAACTTAAAGTGTTTTTATGCAACATACAATATGCAAGAAAGAATGCAAGTAAAAACACAAGTAATTTTTATAGTGGTTATATGGATTTAAATATCCTTTAGTCCACTATTCCAAGTCACTTAGATCTTGGGTTATACTAGAAACACAAAGTAACCAGTACACTCTGCTTACGCCTAACAACAAATGAACAGGCCGTAAGTGCGCAGTAAGAAATCACTAAGAAATCCTACTCTCTGAAGTAATATCACTCACACAGACGGATATCTACTTCTCACAACACTTAGTTTTTACAAATTCACTCAGAAGATGTATTTTGCTTTGTTCTTCAACTCTGCTTTTGTCAACAAATGACTAAGCTGATGAGTGAGCTGTTCTTGAGACTTAAGAGATTTTGCTTCGGAATTTTTCTCAGAGATTGTGTTGTTAGTCTTTCTCTTCGTCTCTCTCAGCTATTTATACTTGAGGTTTGAAAAATGTCCGTTGAAGAGAGACAAGATTCAAATTCCTCGAGTTCTGGTCCTTAATTTCCGCGAACGGCTCTTTGCAGTCTGTCCGTACTGTTAACAGTACTTTCCTGCAGGCAGCATTAAATGCACCCAGCTGATGCGAAGCATATCTTCAATCATTTGTCTTTAATAACCTTGTACTTCAGCATTTATTACTCCAAGGGGCATTTATTACCGTTGGGAAGATTTTATGATCCTTTCCACTTGGCTGACGAAAGTGCACGTCTGATGGCGAACTAAGCTGATCCCAAACTTGAACAAATCTGATTTGAGTCGGCTGATCTTCATCAGTCTGATATCTTTCCTTCAGCAGATCAGAAGTCTTGGACCTTGAAATTTTGACTCTTCTGATGTCGTCTTTACTTAGTCAAAATTCCTTCGAAGGGACATCAGCTAAGTTACTCCATACTTAGCCGATTTTGAAGTTTTGGAATGCATCAAAACCTCCCTTATCAAATTTTCTTCGGTGTCTTCATCTTCATCCTTATCCAACAATTTCCCCCTTTTTGATGATGACAAAACTTCAGCTAAGTATCTGTTAAATACCTAAACTAAAGAATGTAATTCTCAAAAATTTTCTGAGATAGAAAATAATATGTTGGAAAAACTTGACTTTTTATTAATAGGAAATAAATTACAAGTACAAGTTTTCAGATAAGATGTCTGAAAGATAGATAAGGTAAACTGATTACAAGGATTTACATAATTTCTAACTATCAGCTCCTTCATCTGATCCTTCTAACACTTCTTCATATTCATAAGAAGATTCTTCATCGTCTTCTTCTTCTTCTTCATCATCATCAGCTTCCTCATCCAGGAGAATGTTAGCTTTGGCAGCATCCATCTTTTCTTTAAGTTGCTGCTCCTTCAAAAGCTCCATTGCCTTCCTGGCTGATTCTGTATTCTTGTACTTGGTAGCTTTTTCTTCAGTCTTCTCTTTTTCCTCTACCTTTCCAAGTTCTTCAGTCTTGTCAGTAGTGTCTTCAGTCTCTTTAGCTTCATCAGTAACAGCAACAGCTTCCTTAGCTGATTCTTCCCTTTTATCTTCCCCATTTTTGTCATCATCAGAGTTGATGACATTTGAAGGTTCAGCAGCAGGGTTGAGAGCAACTGTAGGAATCTTCAGCACGGCACATAAAGCTTTTAGATTCTGATTAACTACATCATGACTTGCAGTTAAGTGTTGGAGAGAAGTGTTGATTACATCCGTCTGATCATTACAGTAGTCAATGTTAATCTGCATAGTTGCAAGCTCTTTTTGAATAAATTCTGCAGATTGAACAACTTCTTGCATCAGCTTAACATTCACATCTTTCTCCTTTTCATTTGCTTTGATGATGTTGGCAGTTAGGGCAGCAATGTTGTGATTCGCTCTGTCTAATGCACCATGAAGATGGTTAACATCAGCTTTGACGTCCTCCACATTTCTATTCAGCTCAACATGGCTCAGCAATAACTGTTTTGAATTATCCTGAGGCAATGGGAAGCTATCAATTGCAGTGTTGATGACTTTTGCAGTAGATTGTTGCACAGCTTCCAACTGAATTCTGTTGGACTCTGCCAAATCTGCTTTCAGTTCATTCTTCAGCTCCTCTTTCATCTTCATTAGCTTCTGGCTATGCTTCTCTTCCAGTTCCTTCATTGAATTCTCCATAAGCATCTGGAAAGCTTCCATCAGTGATAAGTGTTTGAACATCTGATGAAGCTGAAGCAGCAGCTTCCTTCTCTTCAGTCTCCTGGTGGACAGGGACATCTTTCATCTCAGTCTCCTGATCAGCTTTAGAAGCCTTAGCATTCCACTCAATGGCTAAGGGCTTATCAGCTTTCTTGTGCTCATCAGTGACATCATCATAGAACAGATTAGTGATTGTGCAATCATCATTGAAGCAGGTTGTTTGACGTATCTGCCTAACAATGATCCACGGATTCACAAAAGCATTATTGCCTTTGGGCACTTCACTATACTCCTTCACTTCCTTGCCAAAAATTATTTGCTGAATGCTTGGCAGCTGAGGCAACTCACTTGAGTGTCCCTGCTGGTATCTTGATCTCTCAGCCCATCTCTTCAGGGCGGTCATAACAGCAATATTTATTGCTCTCTCTTCAGCATCATCAGTCTTTCTTTTCTTGGCTGGCAAGGAGTTGTTTATGATCTTGGCCTCCTCTAAAGCAAACTCCTTTGCATATAGGTGCATGATATCTCTGACATAACTGGATCCAAGGCCTTTTGAATAGAGTCTGTTCTTAGCCAATTAAGAACACATTGTTCTTCATCAGCTAACTCCTTTGAGTTTTGAAGTTCTGCTATTGACTTGTTCATCCTGTTGTCTCTCCATCTGATGTATCTTGGCTTCTCTTGATTGAACAAAGTCTTCAGCATGAGCTTCTGATCGTAGTAAGCTAAAGACTTCTCAAATTTCTTGAAAAGCTCTTTATCAGCATATACTATGTTGAAAGCTTTTCTTACTTCATACTTGTCTTTAGGCTTAACTTCCCCAGCAGGCATTTTAGGCTTCTTTGGTTTGTTCTCATCATCAGCAGCCTCATTTATTTTAATGCCTCCGCCATGGACAGGTCCATTGGCATCAGTCTTGCTGAGCTCAATGACCATAGCCATTTCAGCATCCTCAGCAGCTTTCCTTTCTGCCTCAGTCATTTGTCTTCTGGCTTCATCCTTTGCTTCCTGGGCCTTGCTCAACTTAAGGGCCTTTTTCTCCTCCAATTCATCTTGTTTTCTCTGTTCAGCTTCTTCTCTTTTCTTCTGATCAGCTTTAGAGATTTTCTTTCTCTTAAGCACTATCTTCCTTTTTCCTTTATTAGCTGGACCAACAGATGAAATGGGATTAGCAGCAATAGGATGGATGATCATGACATCAGGATCATCCTGAGGTTTGTCAGCCTCAACTGTTGGTGTTGTATGAGTAATCTGTTGCTCATCAGCTTTGTCAGCAGCAGAACCCTCAGTAACTCCAACAGGTCTTTCAGCAGATTCAGGACTCTGTCTTACTAAGTTTTCCAACTCAGTAGGCTTTTCTATGAATGTCATCTGCTTTCTTGCAGTCTTCTTAGTTCTTCCTTGAACAATTTGTGAGGTAGCAGTGTCCTTTTGCTGACTCCTTGTCATGTGAGAAACGTTCTTAGCAGGCAATTCAACGGAAGGAGTTCTTGAAGGTGATGCAGGGGATGCAGTCCTGACATCAGCAGTGACTTGTTCAACTATTTTATTAATTTCAACATTAGCAGTCACTGTCTCCGTTTTCTTTGAAGCCTTCTCCTTAGGCTTATCAGCAGCCTTCTTTTTCTTAGTCTCAACAGCTAAGTCAGCTGTTTTGACTAGTCTCCTTTGCCTCTTGGCAGGAACCCCCTTTGGTTCCTCATCTTCATCTTCTTCAGGCTCATCAGCCTTCCTCTTTAGAACTAGCAAGTACTTGGACATTGCCTTTGACTTGTGGATCTCCTTACCGTTTGTCATATCACAGCCCAGCTTGAATAACAGGTAATTGAGTGTGATCCTATGGTTGGTGTAAGGGCCTTTTCCTTTCTTTACCTCAAGAAAATCAGCAAAGATGTACCAAACTATTATAGACCAGTTGACTTCTAGCCCATAGTAGATGGCAGCCATTATGCTGAACCTTTTCATGGTAACAGCATCCAGAGAAAATGTGCAATTTTCGATTAGTTTCGAGACCATATCAGCCATCCGCTGATATTCATCTTTCAGTTGTCTCTTCTTGATGTTGCCGGACAACATCTCTCCTTCTTTGGCGCAGATCGCCCAGAATTGTTGGTGCTTATCTTCCGTCAGTATAGTGACGTCATGTCGTCCACTGTTAGGAAGCCCAAAAGTTTCATGAAGAACAGCAGGAGTAATGACTATTGATTTACCTCCCACTGTAGCATTAATTTCCAGTGTGCTGTAATCAACTTTTGCGGTCTTGTAGTACCCCATTACTTGATCAGTCTAGATCACTCCCTCATTATACTCCATAAAGTTCACCAACGAAGCAGATTTGAATTTTTCCAACAGTTCCTTCATTAGATCCGTACCAGATTGGTAGTAGGATTTATAAACGAGGAACATACCTTCAGCGGCCATTTCGAATCTGTTAAAAGTGGAGAGAACAAGAAGAATTTTTGCAGAAAAAATTGCAAGTATTTTCTCACAAGTGCTTTTGAAATTTTAGGGTGCGTAAAGAACTACACGGCTGATCAGATTGGGATTTATAAAGTTAGGGTATTTCGGTTTCCGTAATACCAGCTAACCGTTAGATCCGTTTCTTGTCAGTGCTGATCGTGCGGCGTCAGTTACGACCTTTCAAATTCAAATCACATTAAATGAGGAGCGGGAATTTGTACCGCCCTTCTGTCACTTGTAAAAGCGTGTTTTTAAATATGACGTTTTAAATAGTTCAGCTTTTACACAAGCGATCAGATGAGTAAAATAAATACTTATCTGATGGACTACTGTCCTGATGACAATGTTGTTATCAGTGAAAGCCAATAGCTGATAACCTTCCTCAGCTGTTTGTCAATCCAGCTAGATAATAAATCTTCATTCTTCAAAACTTTAATCTTCTGCTGAAAACATAACTTCAACTAACTGTCATTAACAGATTTCATCTTTTAATCAGAAGTACCGCTAGTCTTACACGTTCCCCCTGACTTTAAGAATTCATAAGTTAACTAGTCTGTTGAGAGTTAATCCTTGAAGATGAGTGAGATGAGTAAGCTGTTGAACTTTAGTCTTCTGATAAGTTCCCCCTCAGCTTATGCATCTAATTTTAATAAACCTAGTTCAGCTCTTAACGTTGAAAACCTTGTCTCACTTAGAGGTTTTGTGAAGATGTCAGCAATCTGATTTTCAGTAAATACATATTCTATCATGACATTTCCTTTCTCCACACGATCTCTAATAAAGTGATGCTTGATCTCAATATGCTTAGTCCTTGAATGACTTGTAGTATTCTGAGTAAGACTGATGGCACTAGTATTGTCACAGTAGATTGGAATTCCACTGATTTTGATATTGTAGTCTTCTAATTGATGCTTCAACCATGAGATTTGTGCACAGCAAGCTCCAGCAGCTATATACTCAGCTTCAGCAGTTGATATGGATACTGAAGTCTGTTTCTTACTCATCCATGAGATCAGACGACTGCCCAAAAATTGACAGGCACCTGTTGTGCTTTTCCTATCAATTTTGCAGCCAGCAAGGTCAGAATCTGAATATCCAATAAGCTCAAATCCAGATTCCCTAGGATACCATAATCCCAAATCTTCAGTACCTTTAAGATACTTAAGTATCCTTTTGGCAGCTAAGAGGTGAGATTCCTTAGGATTTGATTGAAATCTCGCACAAACCCCAACAGAGTACATGATATCAGGTCTGCTAGCTATTAGGTATAACAGTGACCCAATAATGCCTCTGTATTTGGTTATGTCTACTGATTTGCCATCTTCATCTTTATCCAAACGAAGACTAGTAGACATAGGAACAGTAGCAGTAGAGCTAGTTTTCATACCAAATTTCTTGAACAGATCCTTTGTGTATTTTGCTTGGCTGATGAATATTCCATCAGGCAACTGTCTAACTTGCAAACCAACAAAATAATTAAGTTCACCCATCATGTTCATTTCAAACTTGTTCTGCATCAGCTTGGAGAACTTGTCACACATCTGTTGGTTAGTTGAACCAAAAATAATATCGTCCACATAAATTTGCACAAGCAAAATATGTTCTTCCCATTCAATAGTGAACAAGGTCTTATCTACCTTACCTTTACGAAATCCTTTAATTAAAAGAAAATCAGATAAAGTGTCATACCATGCTCTTGGAGCCTGTTTCAGTCCATATAGGGCTTTCTTCAGACGATACACCTTATCTCCTTCTTGATAAGCTTCAAATCCAGGTGGTTGTTCAACATAAACTTCTTCTTGCAATTCTCCATTGAGAAAAACTGATTTCACATCCATCTGATAGACTGTGAAATTTTTGTGAGCAGCATAAGCAAGAAAGAGTCTGCTAGCCTCTAGTCTTGCTACTGGTGCAAATGTTTCATCAAAGTCAATGCCTTCTTCTTGACAATAACCCTTGCCACTAGTCTTGCTTTATTTCTGGTGACTTCACCATCTTCATTCATCTTATTTCTGAAAACCCACTTAGTGCCAATGACTCTTTGATGACTTGGTCTAGGAACTAAGTACCAGACTTCATTCCTTTCAAATTGATTTAGCTCTTCCTGCATAGCTTCAATCCAGTTTGAATCACTAAGAGCTTCTTCAATCTGTTTAGGCTCAATTTGAGATAGGAAGCTGACAAGCATTGCTTCACTTGCAGCAGCTCTCCTTGTCTTCACTTTGTCCAAAGGATCACCTATTACCAGTTCAGGTGGGTGATTCTTGAGCCATCTAAGATCAGGTTGCTAATCATAATGTTGTCCTTTGTTTTGATCTTGCAACACTACTGTTGTAGATCCAGTAGTAGTCTGTTGAACAGTCTCTGGTCTGTCAGCTGTCGGTAACTCGTCTGTTAGACAATCAGCACTGTGATTTTAAACAGCATTTGAGTTATCAGCTGAGTTAAGATCAGGTAGTATGATGGGAACATATTCTTCATTTATTTCAACATTCAATTTCTGAAAATCAGTAGATAGATCTTGATTAGTACTTCGATTCTTTTCAGAAGATTGATTTGGTTCATCAAATACTACATGAATGGATTCTTCTGTTAGTAATGTTCTTTTGTTAAAAACTCTATAAGCTTTACTAACAGTGGAGTATCCTACAAAAACAGCTTCATCAGCCTTCTCTGCAAATGCAGTGAGGTGATTTTTCCCATTATTTAACACAAAGCATTTACAACCAAAAATTTTAAAGTAATGAATGTTTGGTTTCCTGTTGTTCCAAACTTCATATGGAGTCTTGTTCTGATTTTTGTTGATCACGCATCTGTTCTGGGTAAAGCAGGCTGTGTTTGTTGCTTCTGCCCAAAATCTTTGTGGCAGCTTAGCTTCAGCAATCATTGTTCTGACAGCTTCCTTCAGTGTTCTGTTTCTCCTTTCAGCAACACCGTTCTGTTGAGGGGTTCTAGCAGCTGAATACTCATGATGTATTCCTTTGATATTACAATACTCTTCAACAGTAGAGTTTGTGAACTTTGTCCCTCTATCTGATCTGATCTTCAATATCTTTGTGCTTTTCTCATTTTTGATCAGTTCCATCAGATTAGTAAGATGTTCCTTGGTTTCACTTTTCTTCTTCATGAATATCACCCAAGTATATTTTGAATAGTCATCCACAACAGCTAGGCAGTATTTCTTTCCACCATTGCTGATTGGATCAATGGGTCCAAATAAGTCCATGTGCAGTAGCTCCAAGATTCTATCAGAAGATTGGTGCTTCTTGCTTTTGAATGATGACTTGATTTGTTTCCCTTTCTGACATGCGTCACAGAGCTTGTCTTTGCTCATGACTATTTTTGGAATCCCTTCTACCAGATCATTCTTTATCAATCTATTTATGGTCTTGAAGTTTAAATGATTCATCCTTTTGTGCCACAGCCAACTGACTTCACTTGCTGTTGATGCCACCAAACAAACACTTGAACTCTTGTCAGCAGAATTTCAGTCGACTATGTAGATATTTCCTTGTCGTCTTCCAGATAAAATTACCTTCTTTGTACCAATCTGTTCAACATAGCACTTATCTGTTGAGAAGATGACTGAATATCCCTTGTCACAAAATTGACTTATGCTCAGCAGGTTGTACTTTTGGCCTTTAACATATGAGACGTCAGATATCTCTATGTTTCCCTTCATTAATCTTCATTTAGCTACAATCTTGCCTTCTTTGCTGTCTCCAAAAGTAACCTTTGGACCATCCACAGCAACAGCATCAGTCAGCTTATGTATGCTTCCACACATGTGCCTTGAACAGCCACTGTCCAAGTACAAAATCTTCTCTACTTTACTCCTACTCCTAATCCTAACCTACAAAACAAAAATGAAATTATTTTAGGTACCATTATTGAGAGGGTCCTGAAGGATTAGTTCCACCTTTGACAACCCAAGATGTTGATGTCTTAGGCTTCTTAGGCTTTTGAGTTTTGACAGGAGCACGAACAGTTTTATCATTATCATATTCAGCAGATAAGTCATGTTGATGATTAGTATGATAAGGAAAATGTTCATAAGCAGGGTAAGGTGCATGATAAGCAGGGTATGCATGCATTGGATGAGCAGGATATGGTGCATAGTAAGTTGGAAATTGAGGTGCATGATACATAGGAGGATATGCAGCAGGTTGCACATAATAAGACTCATTTCCATACCAAGCATTTTGATTTTTCTTATTCTTATGCTTCTTCGGTTTACTAGATGCTTGCTCAGATGACTTAGTTTTACCACTAGTCTGATTCAGTTTAGCTTTGTCAGCTGACTTCTTAGGACTCTGCTGTTTGGTCTTACTAGTCTGTTTACCTACACTAGGCTCTTTGCTCTTTTTAGCCTTAGGAGCTTTTGTCTCCTTTAACGCTTTCTCAGGTGAAGCAGGTTTAGTAGTTTGAACATACAGAATGACCTTACTACTGTCAGCAGATATAAATTTTTCAGTATGATTCAATTCTAACTTATCCTGTTCTAAAGGCATCTTCTGTTTACTAGACGTATGAGTGGATGCAACAGATGATTTCTCATGAGACTCGATAATTTTCTAAAGCTCAGTGATTTTATCCTTATAAACTTCACATTCAGCTTTCAGAGATTCATGTTCTTGCTCAAGCTGTTTATATTCAACTGATTCTCTTGGCTTTTCAGCTGTGAGTTTCAGCGAACTATTTTGTTCTTTTAGCAATATCATCTCTTCCTTAAGCTTTTTATATGCTTCAGCAATACCAGTATTGTTAAGCATCATTTGTTCAAATGAATTAAATAATTCATTATCACGAGGAGTTACCTCATCCTCAGAGTCATCAGATTCCTTGGCCATCAGACAGATGAGAGCAGGGTTCTCTTCATCAGAAGATTCTTCGTCAGACGTGTCTGAGTCCGAATCAGATGAGTAGACAGCGGCCAGCTTCTCTGCTTCCGCCATCATTGCCTTGCATTTCTGATGCTTTCTTTCTTTTCTGATTCTCTTCTCTTCCTCAGTGTATTTCTCTGCTTTTGGATATGGACAGTCTCTGATGAAGTGTCCCAATTTCCTGCAGTTATAACACATTAGTTTGGCTTTATAATCATCCTTTTCTTGAGAAGAAGAGTTAGGTTTAGAAGTAGAAGAATTGTTGTATTTGTTCTTCTTTTTTCTTTTGTAGAACTTCTTGAAATTATTTATCAGCAATGCTACATCTCCAGCTGTGTACTCCTTTTTGTTGAGTAATGTGGCTTCATCAGATGAGTCCACTTCTTTACTTCTCTGTGCTGGTCTTCTTGGATTTTCAGCAGCAACTAAGGCAACTGTGGGTCCTGAAGTTAAGGTTTCTTCAATTCCCATTCTAGGCAGTTTATACTCGAATGCCTTGAGTACGGAGAATAGCTCTGTAAGAGAGATATTTCTCAAATCTCTTGATTCTTCCATCGTCGTCACTTTCATGTTGAACTTAGGAGGTAAAGCCTTTAGTACTCTGACTGTGATTTCTTTGCCAGTAAAGGTTTTTCCCAACTTTAGAACTTCATTGAGTGTTCTGGTGAACCTGGTATCCATCTGATCAATGGTCTCTACAGATTTCATCTTGAAGTTATCCAGTTTCTCCAAAGCAACAGTAAGTTGATGCTCTTTTATGGCATCATTGCCTTCGCTCATATCTCTGACTTTATCCCACATCTCCTTTGAAGTCTTGCAATGTTTGACTTTGTCAAACCGATCATTATCCAGAGCTTTAGTCATGATAAATCTTCCGACTTTATCCAGATTGAAAAGCTTTATTTCATCCGGTGTCATCTCATGAAGGTCTTTCTCCACCACGGTATCAACTTCATTTATCTTTATCGTCTTGGTGAATCTGAATGGACCTTTAATGATACATGTGTACATGTTATCATTATAATCAGCTAGGAAAATCTCCATCCTGATTTTCCAGTCTTCAAACGACATACCAGCAATGTGGGGAACATGGCTGATACAGTCCATTTTTCAAAAAGTTTTGTTTTTCAAAAAGATGCTCTTTTGAAAAGTTTTGAAAACCTTTGAAAAACACTTGGATCAAGCTCGTTGATCAGACAGCTGATTCTAATGAACCACCTGCTCTGATACCACTTGTTGGTCCCAAGTGGTCAGATGAGGTCTAGATAGGGGGGGGGGGGGGGGAGTGAATAGACCTCTGAAAATTTTTAGACTTAAAAACTTTTCAGTCGTCTGTCAGCAGACTAAGCTTATGAAGAACAATAAGCTGACTATGCTGATCGTGAACAAATTTTGAACAGCAGAGTGACCACTTATCTTACAGCAACTTAACTGATTACAGCAAAATCAGTTTTTCAAGAGTTTACTTGAAGCGGATAATTTGAAAGTGTTTTTCACAAGTAGACTAAGTCTTTTAAAGATTTTATCCCCAGTTTAAAACTCCTTTTAAAATCTTTAAATCAATTCAAAGTGTTTACTTATGCAAATTTAAAATATGCAAGAAAACTTAAATGCAAAACAACACAAAGAATTTTTATAGTGGTCATATAGATGAAAATCCTTTAGTCCACTCTTCCAGATCACTTAGATTCTGGGTTATACTATAAACACAAATTTTACAATATATCTCCACTTACACCTAAACAACAAATGAAAAGGCTGTAAGCTCGCAATAGGAAATCACTCAGAAAACCTATCCTCTGAAGTTAAATCACTCACAAAGATGGATTTAAACTTCACACAACACTCAGCTAATACAAATTCACTCAGAATGTATTTTCTATTTTCTTCAACTTGGCTTCTGTCAACAGATGACTTCACCAAACGAGTGAGTTGTTCGAGCTTCTTGAGACTTAGAAAATTTCTGCTTCAAAAATGAAATCTCAGAATGTTGTTGTGTCTCTCTCTTCGAAATCAGCTCTATTTATACTTGGATTTGAAAACATGACCGTTGAAGCAAATCACAGTTCAAATCCATAGCCTTAGCCCAAATTCAGAACGGCTCCCTGCTACAGTAATTTTTCTGCTGTACTTTCTTGTAGCTGCATTAAATGCACCATGCTGATATGAGAATATTCTTCAATCATTTGTCATTACTACCCTTCTCTTGCAGCATTTATTACACCAAGTGCATTTATTACCGTTGAACTATCTCATGATCTCTTCTACTCTGCTGATCGATGCAACCCTGCTGATAGATACTCTGCTGATCAAATACTGAACTAATCTGATTTGAGTCAGCTGATGGTCTACCCTTCTGATTGCTGTTTCAGCATGAGATCAGTAATCTTCTGAGCTTTGAATTTTGAACTCTTCTGATGTCTTCTTTACTTGTTCAAAATTCTTCTAAGGGACCTAAGCTTTCCACACTTAGCTGATTTTGACGTTTTGGAAATCATCAAAACATTCCCTTATCTTCTTATCTTCTTTGCACTTCATCTTCATCTTCATCCAACAGTCAATACCTTCTTCTTGGCAATACCCCATGACAACTAATCTAGCTTTATTTCTGGTGACAACACCATCTTCATTCATTTTATTCCTGAATACCCATTTAGTGCCAATTACCATTTGATGACTTGGTCTAGGAACTAAGTACCAGACTTCATTCCTTTCAAATTGATTCAGCTCTTCTTGCATAGCTTCAATCCAGTTTGAATCGTTGAGAACTTCTTCAATCTGTTTAGGCTCTATTTGAGATAGAAAGCTGACAAACATGGCATCACTTGCAACATCTCTCCTTGTCTTTACTCTATCCAAAGGATCTCCAACTACCAGCTCTGGTGGGTGATTCTTGAGCCATCTAAGATCAGGTTGCAAATCATAATGTTGTCCTCATAATGTTTCTTCAATGCCCATTCTTGGCAGTTTATACTCATACGCCTTGAGTACTGAGAACAGCTTGGTGAGTGAGATCTTTCCCAAGTCTCTTGACTCTTCTATGGCTGTCACCTTCATGTTGAACTTTGGAGGTAGAGCCTTAAGCACTCTGACGGTTATCTCCTTGTCTGTGAAGGTTTTTCCAAGCTGTAGAACTTCATTCAGTGTCGTTGTAAACCTTGTATCCATCTGATCAATGGTTTCCGCAGACTTCATTTTGAAGTTGTCCAGCTTTTTCATAGCAACACTCAGCTGATGCTCTTTGATGGCGTCGTTTCCTTCGCTCATATCACGAAACTTGTCCCACATTTCTTTGGCAGTCTTGCAATGCTTGACTTTGTCAAATCTGTCATTGTCTAGGGCTTTGGTCATGCTGAAACGGCCAACTTTGTCTAGGTTGAACAGCTTTATTTCTTCAGCTGTCATCTCGTGTAAGTCCTTCTCCACAACTATATCAACTTCGTCAACCTTGATAGTCTTGGTGAATTTGAATGGACCTTTGATGATACATGTGTACATGTTATCATTATAGCCAGCTAAGAAGATCTCCATTCTGATATTCCAATCCTCAAAACTCATACCAGCAATGTGGGGAACATGGCTGATACAGTCCATTTTCAAAAGGTTTTTATTTTTCAAAAATATGCTCTTTTGAAAAAGTTTGAAAACTTTTGAAAAACACTCGGATCAAGCTCGTTGATCAGGAAGTTAATTCTAATGAACCACTTGCTCTGATACCACTTGTTGGTCCCAAGTGGTCAGATGAGGTCTAGACGGGGGGTGAATAGACCTCTGAAAATTTTAATCAAATTTTAACTTTAAAACTTTTGCTTAACTGTAAGCAGACTAAGCTGTTACAGAACAGTAAGCTTGCAAGGCTGAACGCGAACAAATATTTGAACAGCTTTGTTGACCACTAGTCTGATAGTCACTTAGCTGATTTTAGTCAAAATCAGTTTTAATACCAGAATACTTGCAGCGGATTTAAAAAGTATTTTACTCAAGTATACTTAGTAGTTTGAAAAGTTTTATCCCCAGTTTTATAAACTCCTTAAAACCTTTTTCAAACAGTTTTATCAAGTGTTTTATGCAATCTGGAAATATGCAAGTAATCTGCAAGGTAAAAACACAAGAGTTTTTATAGTGGTTATATGGATGTAAATATCCTTTAATCCACTCTTCCAAGTCACAACGATCTTGGGTTATACTAAAAACACACAGTAATTAGTATACTCCACTTACGCCAAAACAACAAATGAATCTGGCCGTAAGCTCACAATAGGAAATCACAAAGAAGACCTATTCTACAGAGTTTTATCACTTCACACAGATGGATAAACACTCCTCACAACACTCTAACAGATTTCACTCAGAAAAATATATCTATATTTGATCTTCAGCTTCAGCTTGAGTCAACAAATGACAAGGCTGATGAGTGAGCTGTTCTTGAGCTTTTGAGACTTAGAAAATATTTTTCTTTGAAACAAATCTCTCAGTTGTTGTGTTGTAGCTACTTTTCTCTTCGTCTCTTCAGCTATTTATACTCACTCATTTGAATTATGTCCGTTGAAGAGAGACACGATTCAAATTTCTTGATTTCTGGTCCTTAATTTCCGCGAACGGCTCTCTGCACAGTGACAGTACTGCAGACTATACTTTCTGTCAGGCAACATTAAATGCACCGAGCTGATACGAGTTATTTCTTCAATCATTTGTCATTGATAGCCTCGGACTTCAGCATTTATTCCTCCTGTGGCATTTATTACCGTTGGGACGACTTCTTGATCCTTTTCACTTGGCTGATGAGAGTACAAGTCTGATGATGAACAGAGCTGATCTCAAACTTGAACAAATCTGATTTGAGTCGGCTGATTTTCACCAGTCTGATTTCTTCCCTTCAGCAGATCAGTAGTCTTCTGGACCTTGAATATTTGACCCTTCTGATTTGTCTTCATTACTTGGTCAAAATTCTTCTAAGGGTTTTAAACTAAGTTTTTCATACTTAACTGATCTTGATGAGTTTTGGAAATTATCAAAACCTCCCTTAATTATTCTAAATTCAGTACACTCTATCTTCATCCAACATTTACCATCATAAATGCAAATATTTCTTAACCCTCCAATTCATATTTTTCACTAAGATCTAATATTTTAGGCGTTGTTTAGTTCTTGAATGAAAATGGCTGAATACATACATTTTTGCTCTTAATTCTTTCAAAAATGTAGTTGTAACTTTTTTTTTATTAAATATTTCTTATTATAATACCGTAAATTAATTATTTTTATGAATATCTTGATCTTTGATATAATCTCATAAGAAGACACAAAGCCAGTTTTTTCTTGTGTCCTTACAAAGACATCCCCTTCATCAGTGATATTATCACTTATTTAAATGCAAATCCATTAATATTGACTTCTTATTTTTTTCAAGTAAATCTATGGATAGGACAAATAAGGTAATGATGCAATCTCCACCATTTTAAGAGCGAAGCATTGGTGTAATCTCAACCCGTTCGGATATCATTTGATGCGATCTTCTGATACTATTATTTGTTTTTAACTCTAAGGTACGCAAGAAGGACCACAAATTTCACTGAAGTTTGAAGGTGTAGAAAGCCATAAACTCTTTTTTATTTCATAATAATAAAAATATAACATTGGGTGCTTATAAAAATTCTAACCCTAAACAATTAGATAAATATGAAAATTTACTCTACGGATCGAAATAGAATAACTTAAAAAAAATATTTCTAATAACTCTGATAATATAATAAAATAAGAATCGTAACAAATAATATGAAAATTTAGATTGTCAGTTTGGCTCGATGCGACGTAACCAAACTTTAATTTTTGTTTGTTACTTTTTTTTAAGTTGAGTTAAAATTTATATGAAATATCTAAAATGTGTTTGATAGGATAAAATACGAGTAATTAAAAAAAAAAAAAAAGAAAAGCTTCTCGTTAACGTGATTATCTTAACACTTGGTATCGACCATACTGCATATTATGTTGTCATGTTATCGCACTTTTCCCGATTTGAGCCAAGTTAATATGATAAATTTTTTGTCTCAAAAATATAATTTTCCATTTCTATTTTCATCGCATATGAAGCTCTGAAATGTATCTAAATATTAAAAGGGAAAAATTGCAAAAATAGTCCCAAACTAATCATTGATTTTGGATTTTCGTCCCAAACTATTTAATTTGACGAATTTCGTCCCGTAATTTAATATTTTTTTAGAATATCGTCCCACCATAATTATAAGACGGAATTGTGCATTTGCCGATGAATTATCACATGGCTGCTTAAGTGTCAAGACATGGTAAATTTTAACATGAATAATTATATAATATTGCAGAGTTCGTCCCAAATTAATTACAAGATTGAACGTCATTTTTATTAAATTAGAAATTTAATATTGGGACTAAATTCATACAAAATGGTAAATTATGGGACGAAATTTGGCGAGTTGATATAGTTTGGGACGATATTCCAAAAAAATATTTAAATTACGGGACGAAATTCACCAAGTTAAATAGTTCGGGACGAAAATCCAAAATCAGTAATTAGTTTGGGACGTTTTCTGCAATTTTACCTATTAAAAGATATGAGAAAAAAAATGGGTTTTTTTTCAAGTTAACTCGTTTCGATATGTTTGATGAACAATTTATCTCTTTGTGAAATAAAAATAGGTAATTTACCTTCTTGTGATATAAAAATAGACAATTTATCTTCCTGTGAAATTAAATAATGAACAATTTACCTCCACGTGATATATGAATTAATGAGCAATTTAGAAGAAGGCAATGTGCTTATTTTATAAAACTACAGAAATATATTTTGTCATTTTATTTAGCACATGGAGTTAAATTGTCAATTTAGAATAAGGGAGTTAATGCTATTTAATCGAAACAAAATATGTAACTATTTGTTCGTATATATTCTAACATTTAATTACAAGTTCTTCATTTAGTTTACTATTTTTATTTATCTTTATTTGAATAGCAAATTTGTAAATTTCTTGTAATTATGGTCTTATTGTCTAGTTAAACTAAATTATACAAATATACAAATTAGAAGACAACCGGTAGGCTCGAATTGGATTGAACTTGTTTTGACAGGGCACTTGCTCTAGCTCATAGAACACGACGTACGTTCTTTTAACCTTGTTCTTTTTTACCCGACCCGAACCGACACGACAATGTTGTTGTGGCCTTTTATGTATTGTTGAGTCAAGTATAGGCTATTTTCAGCATTATTCATGTGATGTTTTTATATACTTTATAATTACCCATTTCTTGTGAAACATGCCAATTTTGATTACATTCCGATACAAACATCACATTGTTTTCGTTTATAACAAGGGGGAAGAAGAAAGCTGGAGATTCACCGGTTTTTATGGAGAACCAGAGGTGGCAAATAGGAAGAACTCATGGGATTTGCTGAAACGCTTAGCGAGATACTCAAAAAAGCCGTGGCTTTGTGTGGGAGATTATAATGCTATCCTTAGTGATTCAGAGAAAAAAGGGGGGCGTCAAACACCCTCTAGACAGCTCACAGATTTTAGAAACACTCTTGATGAGGCTCGCTTGAATGATCTTGGCTATGTAGGTGAGATTTATACGTGGTGCAATCGATGGTATTCTCCCCTTACGATTTGGGAACGGCTTGACAGAGCTTGTGCTACTAATTCTTGGATCAACAAATTTCCCCACACTAGAGTTATTCATATGGATACTATCAACTCGGATCACATTCCGATTTGTATTGAAGTTAGGAACCAACCAGTTGCTCCTAAAAAGAAGCATACGAAAAGATTTCGATTCGAAGCCATGTGGCTTACTTCTGTTGAATGTGAGGAGATTGTGAAAGAGAGTTGGCAACCCGGATGCACTAATAGTGATGAGATTTCAGTTTGGGACAGAATTACAAGTTGCACGGAAGGATTAAAAATCTGGAGTGAACACAGCTTCGGTGCAGTCACAAAGAAAGTAAGGAAAATCAAGGAGAGAATTTTCTTTCTTCGTGCAGGACCTACCTCCCCAAACACCCGGAAAGAGGAGCATAACCTTAAAAAAGAACTTGAGGACTTGTTAGATAAAGAGGATCTTATGTGGAGGCAAAGATCAAAGGCACATTGGCTAAAAGATGGGGATAAGAATACAAGATTTTTCCATGCAAAAGCTTCGGCTAGGAACAGGAACAATACTATTGAAGGTTTGAATGATTCGAATGGGAGTTGGTGCACAAAACCAGCTGAAATTGAAAAAGTGATCGTGGAGTATTTTAGCAATATCTTTACCTCGAGTCAACCATCTCTTGAGGATATAAAGACGTTGACGAGTGCTTTAGACAAGAAAGTGGATGAGCGGATGAACCAACGTCTCCTCCAAAGGTACACGGCGGATGAGGTAACCTTAGCCCTCTCGGGTATGCATCCATTCAAATCCCCTGGCCCCGATGGGCTTTCTGTGATTTTTTATAAAAAATTTTGGAAACTCATTAAATCTGATGTTATTTATGCTACTCTTGATTTTCTTAATAATGGTGTTTTCCACGAGCCAAGTAATTTCACCCATATAGTGCTTATCCCTAAATGCAAAAATCCCACCATGATCACCCAGTTCCGTCCCATTAGTTTATGCAACGTAATTTATAAGTTGAGTTCCAAAATGATTGTTAATCGTCTCAAACCACTCATGAATTCCATTATTTGTGAGTACCAATCAGCGTTCGTGCCTTCTCGACTCATAACGGATAATGTACTAGCTGCTTTTGAGATCTCCCATTTCATGAAAAAAGATATCAGCGCAAGTGTAGGGCATATGTCTTTGAAACTTGATATGAGTAAAGCATACGATAAAGTCGAATAGAGTTTTCTTAAAGAATCTATGATTGCTTTGGGTTTCGATGTCAAATTTGTGAAGTTAATCATGATGTGTATCTCTACTGTCTCTTATTCTTTCATGATTAACGGTGTGCAATGTGGTTCTGTCAAACCGGAGAGAGGTATCCGCCAAGGAGATCCTCTTTCACCGTATTTATTCTTATTTTGTGCAGAAGCCTTTAGTGCTTTGATCAAACAAGACGAAATGCAAAATCAGCTGAAAGGAATATCGATTTGTTACGGGGCCCCATCTGTATCCCATCTTTTATTTGCAGACGACACACTAATTTTCACTGAGGCAACAGGAGCAGCAGCGAAAATCATCCGTTCGATTTTGAATAAATATGGGAAAGCTTCAGGCCAAGAAATCAATTTTGAGAAATCAAGCTTAGTTTTTAGCAAAAATACGAACGAGGTTGACATTTTTGAGGGTACAGTCACATCTGCCGGTTAAAATTGAAGAGAAACATGACAAATACCTAGGCCTCCCAATGGTTGTAGGTAAGTCTAAGAAAGCTGTGTTCGGATACATAAGAGATAGGATTTGGGAGCGGGTCCAAGGGTGGAAAGAAAAAACGTTATCACTGGCGGGTAAAGAAATTTTAATCAAGGCGGTGCTCCAAGCAATTCCAACATATGTTATGGGCTGTTTTAGATTACCCAAAACGTTCATCCATGAGATCGAAAGTATCATAGCAAGTTATTGGTGGGATGGGAAGGATAAAAAACGCATGCACTGGATAAAATGGAATGACATGTGTGCAAGTAAAAGAAGTGGGGGCTTGGGATTCCGGAATCTTGAAGCTTTTAACTTGGCAATTCTTGCAAAACAGGGCTGGAGAATCATGCATACAAAATCCTACAGGGTTATTGAGCCGTCTGTTGAGAGCAAAATATTTCAAGAACGGTGATTTTTTAGGAGCCACTTTGGGAAATAATCCATCATTCACATGGAGGAGCATTTGGGGGGCAAAAGCTTTGCTGGAAAAAAAGGTCTCAGATGGCGGATCGGTAATGGCGCGGATGTGAAAATTTGGGATCATAGATGGATACCGAGACCAAGAACTTTCAAGATTATTTCACCGCCACACACACTGCATTGGGACAGCCGAGTTGCAGAACTTATTGATTGGGATACATGCTCGTGGAAGAAGTCGTTAATAGAGAGTGAATTCTTGGAAAGTGATGCTCGAATTATCATGTCTATTCCTTTAGGCAGTCCACAAAACTCAGACAAGATTATTTGGCATTATTCCCCTCACGGCGGCTTCACTGTTCGATCGGCATATCACCTTGCTTTTGAATTGGAACAAGAAGCAACAATAGCAAACACGGGTTCCTCAAGCTTGAGTGCTATCCGTGACTGGCGCTGGATCTGGAAAACTAAGATAACAAATAAAATAAAGATCTTTGTTTGGAGGGCGATGAGAAATGCTTTGCCAACAAACAAAAATTTGTCAAGAAGGCATATAGATGTTGCTGAAATCTGTCCGGTCTGCCACAATACGAACGAAACCACCATGCACGCCCTGATTCACTGTACACTAGCGAGACAAATTTGGGCTATCTCCGGCATCCCTTGAGCGGTGTACAGTGCTTATGGAAACACAGTTGAAGAATGGTTTGCGAAGGTACGTCAAGTTTGTGACAATGAGGAATTGGGACTGTTTTGGGCAGTTTGTTGGATTATTTGGCATAACAGAAATAAAATTCATGTTGGCGAAAGCTTTCTTTCTCCACCGGAGCTGGTCAAATACGTGCTTGATTATATACAAAGAGTAAAGATTGCCAATACAATCACTCAAGTTGGGATCAGAACGAATTGTCCGTCAACTTGGATGCCCCTCCCAATTGACATTCTCAAAATCAATGTGGATGGTGCCCTGTTTTCGAACCACGCAGAATCTGGTTATGGTTTTCTAATTCGAAACCATTTTGGTGTATGCATAGGGTGGCGGTCTGGTTCAGTGGATGTCCTCCTCTCCCCTGAAGATATCGAAGCGCTGGCAGCAAAGAAAGCAATGGAATTTGTGATAGCTAATGGTTGGAGAAGGATTATCCTGGAAGGGGATTGCAAAGGGGTAATTGACAGAATAAATGAAGATCAAGACTACCTGGGAAGCTGCGGCATTTTGATAAATGACATAAAATGTATGTCAACTACTCTAGAGTTTTTTCATGCCAGTCATATCAAAAGAAGTGGCAATGCCGTCGCGCATTGCCTTGCCAAATTAGCTTTAGAGCATTTTGAGAATTTTGATGTTCTTCCTGTTTCAGCTTTAAATATTGTAAACTCCGAAGTTTCATCAATATAATTCATTTTGCCTCTCAAAAAAAAAAAAAAAAAAAAAAAAAAAGATACAAACATCACATGAATAATGCTGAAAATATGTTTTAATAAATACGATTACATTCGGCGAAACATAGACCTTAATTTTGACGGTGACGGTAGCAATATCAACGGTGATGGCAACGAATATGGCGGAGATGATCTTTATATGAATTAATTTAATATTTGATATAATTTTTTATTTTCTATGTTCCCGAATATACTTTTGATTTTAAATTAATGTTAATTTTAAATTTATTGTTTCTGTAATAATAATAATAATAATAATAAGTAGTGAGAGTGTAAAAGAACAAAATTTGTAAGATGACTAAAAAACTAGGAGGAGGGGGGAGAGGGTGTTGCCCCTCGGTGTCATTAGAGATGCCCTAAATTGAGAGCATGTTTGCATGGATCAAAATATCGTTTTAAATGTATGTTTCGGTCAGCTAAATATTGAAAATATTTCTAGACTTTTCAGAAATATTTCGAAAAAAATAAGGAAAAACTGGAAAAAAAAAAGTTACTTAATCAAGAAAAATAAGAGAGTTTAATGCAAATAAATAGTGTTGGTCCCAAGTGGTCAGATGAGGTCTAGAGGGGGGGGGGTGAATAGACCTCTTAAAATTTTGAACTTAAAAACTTTTTACTCTTCTGTCAGCAGACTAAGCTGATGAAGAACAGTAAGATGACTATGCTGATCGTGAACAAATCTTGAACAGCAGAGTGACCACTCTTCTTACAGTTTACTTAGCTAATTTCAGTGAAAATCAGTTTTATCAAGAGTATACTTGCAGCGGATTGTTTGAAAGTGTTTTTCACAAGTAGACTAAGTCCTTAAAAGATTTTATCCCCAGTTTTTAAAAATTCCTTATAAATCTTTTGGTAATTCAAGGTGTTGAAATATGCAAGGTTCAAAATATGCAAGAAAACTTAAATGCAAGATAACACAGAGAATTTTTATAGTGGTTATATGGATAAAAATCCTTTAGTCCACTCTTCCAGATCACTTAGATTCTGGGTTATACTATAATCACAAAGATTACAATATTTCTCCACTTATACCTAAACAACTAATGAAAAGGCTATAAGCTCGCAATAGAAAATCACTTAGAAATTCTACTCTCTGAAGTTTGATCACTCACAAAGATGGATCACAACTTCGCACAACACTCAGCTAAATACAAGATCACTCAGATCGTAATTTTATGTTATCTTCAACTGGGTTTCTGTCAACAGATGACTTCCACCAGACGACTGAGCTGTTCGAGCTTCTTGAGACTTAGAATATTTCTGCTTCAAAAACGAAATCTCAGATTGTTGTTGTGTGTTTCGCTCGTTTGAAAATCAGCTCTATTTATACTTGGATTTGAAAATATGACCGTTGAAGCAAATCAAATCTCAAATCCATAGCTTTAGCCAGAAATTAAAACGGTAACCTGCTACAGTCCTTTCTCTGCTGTACTTTCCTGTAGCTGCATTAAATGCACTCTGCTGATCCGAGAGTTAATTCCAATCATTTGCCATTACTACCCTTCTCTTCCAGCATTTATTACACTAGGTGCATTTATTACCGTTGGACTAATCTCTTGATCTCTTCTACTCTGCTGATCGAAGCAACCCATCTGATAGGCACTCTGCTGATCAAACTCTGAACTAATCTAATTTGAGTCAGCTGATGGTCTACCCTTCTGTTCGCTGTTTCAGCATGAGATCACTAGTCTTCTGGTCTTTGAACTTTGAACTCTTCTGATGTCTTCTTTGCTTGTTCAAAATTCTTCTAAGGGAACTAAGCTTCCCATACTTAGCTGATCTTGACGTTTTGGAAATCATCAAAACCTTCCCTTAATTTCTAACTTCTTTCATCTTCATCTTTATCTTCATCCAACAATTTCCCCTTTTTGATGATGACAAAACTCCAGCTAAGTACCTGTACCTAAACTAAAGTTTTGATCCTCAAAAATTTCTGAGATAGAAATAGTCTGTTGGATTCAAACTTGCGATTTTATAGATATTTTGAACGGATTACAGATTACAAGTTTTGAAAGATGAAAAGTGCAAAGTAATGAAAGATTACAAGGATTTTAAAATATAATAGAACTAGCCTACACTAGTCTTCTTCCTTCTTCTCTTCTTCTGTTTCCTTGTCTTCTTTTTCAGATTCTTCATCATCTGGTTTGGAAGTTTCAGCTTCCAACTCTTCAAAGAATCTTTTTCTCAGCAGCTCTATCTTCTTATACTTGACATCAGGATCAAGCTGTTCTTCAGCTGAGTCTTTGGCAGCAGCTATCTCTTTATCAGACTTAGCTTTTGCTTCAGCTTCAGCATCTTCAGCTTCATCTTCTTCTGTGATCTTCTCATCTGTTGGTCTGCTTGTTCCTTCATTATCTTCATCAATCTTTTCAGCAGAACTTCCCAGAACTTCAGTTTCAGTTCCTTCCCTTTTTGCATTTTCTTGTTCATCACAATCTTTCCCCTTTTTGTCATCATCAGCAGGGTTGACTGGATAGTTTGGTAGGATAGGAGTAATCTGAAGTGAATCACATAGAAGTTTGATGTTTTCTTCTAAGGCATCCAGGTGAGCTTGCTGTCTAAGTTGAGTGGCTCTGAAGTCATCCATGTTGTGTAGAACAACATCTCCTTGTTCACCCAGCTGGAATTGAGTTGCAAGCAGCAAGTCAGCAGAAGACTTGAAACCTGCCATCATATTTTTCATGGCTTCATCCTCAGCTATAATGGCCATCTCAACTGTTTCTGTAATCTGTTTCCAACCAGCTGCTGTACTTTGTGTTCTTGCTTGAATAACATCCATGTCCTGTCTGATTGATTTCACATCATGTGCAGTTTCTTCAATCACATCAGTAGGAATGGGAGCAGCTTTCTGAGTTGGTTGACTTAAGGCAGTCAACAGATTGGTAGTGATTTTCTCCTCTAATCCCTTCATTGAATTTGAAATAATCTGTTGAATGGAGTCCAACAAATTTGTCTGTGCATTTTGAGAAGTAGAGGGAATCTATGTTGGAATGGGAGGTAGAGCAAGAGGTGCATCTTCAGTGCTTGCTCTGCTGCTTGAATCATCTGTTCAGTAGACTGATCTGCTGGACCAGAGATAGGCTCATCTTCCTTGGTCTTATCAGCATGACTAGGAGTGCTTTCCTTCTCCTTAGTCTGATCATCTTGTTCAACAGCAGCCTCCTTCTCTTTGATCTGATCAGCTGGAATAGTTTCTTCTTTCTTAGACTCATCAACTGGTTCAGACGACTCTTCTTTTTCTTCTTCTTTATCAGCAGGTAGGTTGATCCTCTTAAAAGTTTCAACTGTTTTCATCAAACCTGCATTGTCTACAGCAGACGTGAGAAATCCAAGTAAAATTATCAAGAGGTATAAATGGTGAGTATGGTTCCTCAGGTAGCTCTTCATATGGCCTTATGTTATTACCATAGACAATCTGCTTGATATTTGGAAGAGGGACCATAGTACTAGGTTGTCCCTTCAACTTCCTAGTCTTCTTTGCCCACAATTCCATTGTCTGGGCAATTGCCAGCTTGATGGATCTTTCCTTGAGGTCTTCTGATTCAGCATATTCCTCAGGAACAGATTCCAAAATTTTCTTTGCCTCAGCCTTGACAATGTGGCTGATTCTTAATCTCAACTTGTCCAGAAAGAATTCTGAATCAAGTGCTTGAATTAAAGATCCAGTTTCAAGCCACTTTAACACCCAGGATTCTTCAGCATTGAATACTTTCCAACTAGCCATTTGTGCTGGACTCTTGGTTAGTCTGAACTCTCTCCATCTGTTATATCTTATTTACTCCGTGTTGAACATTGTCAGATGGGTGATTCTTGAACCCTCAGCATCCAATCTTTTAAGAAATTCATCAAAGATAGCAGGATCATCTCTGACAATCTCCAGAGCTAATCTGATCTCTTCTCTTCTCTTAGGTTGTATTGCTGGTGCAGGCATAACTGGTTTTGGCTTGGTGGGATCTCTTGGTTCACCAATTACAATTCCACCAGTATGCTTTGGTCCATGAGCATCCTTGGTGCTTGCTTCAATAGCAGCAGCCATCTCAGCTGCTTCTATAGCATCCCTTTGCTCTTGAGTCATTTTGCTGGCCTCTTCTTCCAGCCTTTTGAGCTCAAGGCTTTTCAGCCTATCTTCCTCTGCTTTTTCTGCAGCTTTCCTTTTCTTTTCTGCTTCCTCTTGTTTCTTCTTTTCAGCAGCAGTTACATAAGTTGCTATCTTACCAGTCCTTTTCCTCTTTGATTCAGGACTTTCAACTACTTGAAGTGGAGTGGCAGCAACAGGTGTAGGATGCAGAAGGAGAGTTTCTCCTTCACTTGTTGTGCCAGTCTGCTGTTCTTCTCTAACTTCAGCAGACACTACAACAGATAAGTCTGTAGCAGGAACTCCAGTTTCAGCAGCAGCAACTTCATCAGGCTTGACAGCAGGTTCTTCAACAGTTATAGGCCTTTCAGCTGATGTTGTTGTTTCCCTTACTGTTTCTGTTGATTCTTCAGAGAATGTCACTTTCCTTTTTGCTTTAGACTTAGGAATTCTCTTTGAAGTTTCAGGTTGAGACTTAGCTCGGGGAGGTCCCCTTGCTTCTCTTTTTGTTCTCATTCTCTTCAGTCTTTGAAGAGGGACTTCTTCTTCTGATTCAGTCCTTTCAGGAGAGGAGCCTGTCTCCATTTGCTCAATCTCCTTGGTGAAGTCATCAATCACCTTTTCAGGGATAACACTTTCAGGTCGTGCTGATCCAGCTTCAACAGCAGGGCTTGCTGTTTGATCAGCAGACTGACTTGTCTGACCCTCCTTCTTGCTCTTCTTAGAAGGGGTCTTTTTAGACTTTGCAGCAGCCTTTCTTTTTGGAGCAGCCACTATTTTCTTTACTGGTTCATACAATTTGAACTCTTTGCTACCGTGGGTAGTCTTTCCACCACCCATTGGACAGCGAAGTGATGCAAACAGATTACTGAGTAAGATGGCATGAGAAGTCCTCTTATCACTCAGCAACTCATAAACATGAGCAGCCCAGTTAACCTTCAGTCCATAGTAGATGCAAACCATGGTGTAATACCTTTTCCTTGGTAACCCATCTAAAGAGCTCGTACAGCAATCCAGTACCTTCGCAATGATGTCTGCGAACCTCTGATACTCATCTTTCAACTGAGTCTTCATCAGAGTTCCAGTCATCTGTTCTTCTTCCTTCGCACAAATGCCCCAAAATTCATCCTCTTTTTCCGACCCTAAACTGGTCACATCTCCTCCCTTATCTGCTAATTTATAAATCTCACTTAAAACGGCAGCAGACACATCAACCTTCTTTCCCCCAATGGTAACAGTCATAACTGACTTGTCCTTGTTGAATTCTCTGTTTTTGTAGAAGTGGTCTACGTCTTCTACATAAACCCTTTCCTCGTGGGCTTCAAGAACTGGAACTAAGGATGCCTCTTTGATTTTCTCCAATAATGAGCGCATCAGATCAGTACCAGAGAAGTGAAATTTGTTGTAGTTCAAGTACCTTCCATCAATAATCTTCTCCATTACTGGGATTACTGAGTAGAAATCTGTAAAAGCAGTAAACTTTCGAAGGCAGGAGAGTTTGAGAGTTAGAGAATTGAGAGTTTATGTGTGCGTGAGACGACTGTACTGTTCAGATCGGATTTTATACGTTTCCTTTTGTTTGGGTTATCGTGATTAATCTGAAACGTTGATTTAGTCTGACAGTTTTAAATCATACGAGTGAGAATTGCGGATTTCAATTTTATTATTTTAATGTCAGACGGGCGGGAAACTCAAACGTTACCTATCTGTTACTTATAAAAGCGTGTTTCCAGAAATGCGACTTTATAACCATGCTTATATAATGTATCAGATGAGTAGAGTTTAACTTATCTGACAGACGAGTGATCTGATATCTGTTATTACTAGAGAAAGCCAATAGCTAGTAATCTTCCTCTGCTGTTTGTCAATCCAACAAGATAAATTGATCTTCAATCTTTAATAACTTGATCTTCTGTTGAAAACATAACTTCAACTAACTGTCATTAACAAATATCATCTTTTAATCAGAAGTACCGCTAGTCTTACACGTTCCCCCTGACTTTAAGAATTCATAAGTTAACTAGTCCGTTGAAAGTTAATCCTTGAAGATAATAACGGATGACTGTGCTGATGAACTTCAGTCTTCTGATGAGTTCCCCCTCAGCTTATGCATCCAAATTAAGTAGTCCTAGCTCAGCTCTTAGAGTTGAAAACCTTACTTCACTTAAAGGTTTAGTGAAAATATCAGCAATCTGATTGTCTGTATGAACATACTCAATCATGACATTGCCTTCTTCCACATGATCTCTAATGAAGTGATGTTTGATCTCAATATGTTTAGTCCTTGAATGACTTGTAGTGTTCTGAGTAAGAGAGATTGCACTTGTATTGTCACAGTAGATTGGAATTCACTAATCTTTATATTGTAATCTTCCAGTTGATGCTTCAACCAAAGTATCTGTGCATAACATGCTCCAGCAGCTATGTATTCAGCTTCGGCAGAAGAAATGGATACTGAAGTCTGTTTCTTACTCATCCATGAGATCAGACGACTGCCTAAGAACTGACAAGCACCTGTTGTGCTCTTTCTGTCAATCTTGCAGCCAGCAAGGTCAGAATCTGAATATCCAATAAGCTCAAATCCAGACTCTCTAGGGTACCACAATCCCAAATCCTGAGTGCCCTTAATATATTTCAGTATCCTCTTGGCAGCTAAGAGATGAGATTCCTTGGGATTTGATTGAAATCTTGCACAGACCCCAACTGAGTACATTATATCAGGTCTGCTTACTGTTAGATACAACAGTGACCCAATAATGCCTCTATATTTGGTTATGTCCACTGATTTGTCATCTTCATCTTTATCCAAACGAAGACTTGTAGACATAGGAACAGTAGTAGTAGAACTAGTTTCCATACCAAATTTCTTGAACAGATCTTTTGTGTATTTTGCTTGGTTGATGAATATTCCATCAGGCAACTGTCTAACTTGCAAACCAAGAAAATAATTGAGTTCACCCATCATGCTCATTTCAAACTTATTCTGCATCAGCTTGGAGAACTTGTCACACATATGTTGGTTAGTTGAACCAAAAATAATATCGTCCACATATATTTGCACAAGTAATATATGATTTTCCCATTCAATTGTAAACAAGGTTTTATCTACCTTACCTTTACGAAATCCTTTAATTAAAAGAAAATCAGATAAGGTATCATACCATGCTCTTGGAGCCTGTTTCAGTCCATAGAGGGCTTTCTTCAGACGATATACCTTGTCTTCCTGTTGATAGACTTTAAATCCAGGTGGTTGTTCAACATACACCTCTTTTTGCAATTCTCCATTGAGAAATGCAGACTTCACATCCATCTGATAGAAAGTGAAGTTCTTGTAAGCAGCATAGGCAAGAAACAGACTGATTGCTTCAAGTCTTGCCACTGGTGCAAATGTCTCATCAAAGTCAATTCCTTCTTCTTGACAATAACCTTTGGCCACTAATCTTGCTTTGTTTCTGGTAACAATACCATCTTCATTCATTTTATTCCTGAAAACCCATTTAGTGCCAATTACCCTTTGATGACTTGGTCTTGGTACCAGATACCAGACTTCATTTCTTTCAAATTGATTTAACTCTTCTTGCATAGCTTCTATCCAGAAGGAATCACTGAGAGCTTCTTCAATTTGTTTAGGCTCTACTTGAGATAGAAAGGTGACAAACATAGCATCTTGTGCAGCAGCTCTTCTTGTTTTCACTCTATCTAAAGGATCACCAATTACTAGCTCAGGTGGGTGATTCTTTAGCCATCTGAGATCAGGTTGCAAATCTGAATGTTGTCCTCTGTCTTGATCTTGCAACACTACTGTTGGAGTTCCAGTAGTAGTCTATTGAACATTAGTAGTCTGTTGAACAGTCTCTGGTCTGTCAGCTGTTTGCAACTCGTCTGTTAGACAATCAACACTGTGATTTTGAACAGCACTTGAGTTAGCAGCTGAACTGAGATTAGGTAGTATGAAGGGAACATATTCTTCATTTCTTCCAATATCTAACTTCTGTAAATCAGTAGACAGATTTTGATTTATACTTTGATTCTTTTCACAAGATTGGTTTGGCTCATCAAATACTACATGGATAGATTCTTCTATTAGTAATGTTCTTTTGTTAAAAACTCTGTAAGCTTTACTAACAGTTGAGTATCCTACAAAAACAGCTCCATCAGCCTTTTCTGCAAATGCAGTAAGTTGATTTTTCCCATTATTCAATACAAAACATTTACAACCAAAAATCTTAAAGTAATGAATGTTTGGTTTTCTGTTGTTCCAAACTTCATATGGAGTCTTGTTCTGATTTTTGTTGATCATACATCTGTTCTGGGTAAAGCAGGCTGTATTTGTTGCTTCTGCCCAAAATCTTTGAGGCAGTTTAGCTTCAGCTATCATGGTTCTGACAGCTTCTTTTAGTGTTCTGTTTCTCCTTTCAGCAACACCATTTTGTTGAGGGGTTCTAGCAGCTGAATACTCATGATGTATTCCTTTGATATTACAATACTCTTCAACAGTAGAGTTTGTAAACTCTGTCCATCTATCTGATCTGATCTTCAATATTTTTATACTCTTCTCATTCTGGATCAGTTCCATCAGATTAGTAAGATGTTCCTTGGTTTCACTTTTCTTCTTCATGAAAATCACCCAAGCATATCTTGAATGGTCATCCACAACAGCTAGGCAGTATTCTTTCCACCATTGCTGACGGGATCAATGGGTCCAAACAAGTCCATATGTAGCAGCTCCAATATTCTTCCAGAAGATTGGTGCTTCTTGCTTTTGAACGATGACTTGATTTGTTTACCCTTCTGACAGGCGTCACAGAGCTTATCTTTGCTCATGACTGTCTTTGGAATCCCTTCTACCAAATCATTCTTGATTAATCTGTTGATGGTCTTGAAGTTTAAATGATTCCTTCTTTTGTGCCATAGCCAGCTAACTTCACTTGGTGTTGATGCCACCAAACAAACGTTTGAATTCTTGTCAGCAGAATTCCAGTCGACTATGTAGACATTCCCTTGTCGCCTTCCAGATAAAATTACCTTCTTTGTACCAATCTGTTCAACGTAGCACTTATCTATTGAGAAGATGACTGAATATCCTTTGTCACAAAATTGACTTATGCTTAGCAGATTATATTTGAGGCCTTTAACATATGAGACGTCAGATATTTCTATGTTTCCTCTGATCAGTCTTCCTTTAGCTTTAATATTGCCTTCTTTGCTGTCCCCAAAAGTAACTTTTGGACCATCCACAGCAACTGCATCAGTCAGTTCATGTATGCTTCCACGCATGTGCCTTGCACATCCACTGTCCAAGTACCAAATCTTCTCTACTTTACTCCTACTCCTAATCCTAATCTACAAAACAAAAATAAAATTGTTTTAGGTACCCTTATTGAGAGGGTCCTGAAGGATTAGTTTCACCTTTGACAACTCAAGATGTTGATGTCTTAGGCTTTTGAGTTTTGACAGGAGCATGAACAGTTTCATTTTTATCATAATTAGCAGATAAGTCATGTTGATGATCAGTATGATAAGAATATTGTTCATAAGCAGGGTAAGGTGCATGATAAGCAGGGTATGCATGCATTGGATGAGCAGGGTAAGGTGCATAGTAACTAGGAAATTGAGGTGCATGATACATAGGAGGATATGCAGCAGGTTGCACATAATATGACTCATTTCCATACCAAGCATTTTGATTTTTCTTATTCTTATGCTTCTTTGGCTTACTGTAGCTTGCTCATTTACAGACGGCTTAGTTTTACCACTAGTCTGATTGACTTTAGCTTTATCAGCAGACTTCTTAGGACTCTGCTGTTTGGTCTTACTAGTCTGTTTACCTAAACTAGGCTCTTTGCTCTTTTTAGCCTTAGGAGTTTTCTTCTCCTTTACAACTTTCTCAGGTGAAGTAGATCTAGCAGTTTGAACATACAGAATGACCTTACTATTGTCAGCAGATATAAATTTTTCAGTATGATTCAATTCTTGCTTATCCTGTTCTAAAGGCATCTTCTGTGTACTAGATGTATGCGTGGATGCAACAGATGATTTTCCATGAGACTTAATGACCTTTTCAAGTCCCATGATTTTTCCTTTATAAACTTCACATTCAGCTTTCAGAGATTCATGTTCTTGCTCAAGCTGTTTATATTCAACTGATTCTCTAGGCTTTTCAGCTGCGAGTTTCAGTGAACTATTTTGCTCTTTTAGCAATATCATCTCTTCCTTAAGCTTTTTGTATGCCTCAGCAATACCAGTATTGTTAAGCATCATTTGTTCAAATGAATTAAATAATTCATTGTCAAGAGGAGTTACCTCATCCTCGGAGTCATCAGATTCCTTTGCCATCAGGCAGAGGAGAGCAGGTTTTTCTTCATCAGACGATTCTTCATCAGACGTGTCTGAATCTGAATCAGATGAGTAGACAGCAGTCAGCTTTTCTGCTTCAGCCATCATTGCCTTGCCTCTCTGATGCTTTCTTTCTTTTCTTATTTTCTTCTCTTCCTCAGTGTATTTCTCTGCTTTTGGATATGGACAGTCTTTGATGAAGTGTCCCAATTTCCTGCAGTTATAACACATTAGTTTGGATTTATAATCCTCTTTATCTTGAGAAGAAAAGTTAGGTTTAGAAGTAGAAGCATTGTTATATTTGTTCTTCATTTTTCTCTTGTAGAACTTCTTGAAATTGTTCATAAGCAATGCTACATCTCCAGCAGTGTACTCCTTTTTGTTGAGTAGAGTGGCTTCATCAGATGAGTCCACTTCTTTGCTTTTCAGTGCTGGTCTTCTGGTGTTTTCAGCAGCAACCAGTGCAGTTGTGGGTCCTGAAGTTGAGGTTTCTTCAATTCCCATCCTAGGCAGTTTATACTCGAATGCCTTGAGTACGGAGAACAGCTCTGTAAGAGAGATTTTTCCCAAATCCCTTGATTCTTCCATTGCTGTCACCTTCATGTTGAACTTTGGGGGTAGGGCCTTTAGTACTCTGACGTTGATCTCTTTGTCAGTGAAGGTCTTTCCCAACTTTAGAACTTCGTTGAGTGTTCTGGTGAACCTGGTATCCATCTGATCAATGGTTTCTCCAGATTTCATCTTGAAGTTATCCAGTTTCTCCAAAGCAACAGTGAGCTGATGCTCTTTTATTGCATCGTTGCCTTCGCTCATATCTCTGACTTTGTCCCACATCTCCTATGATGTCTTGCAATGTTTGACCTTGTCAAACCGATCATTATCCAGGGCTTTAGTCATGATGAATCTTCCGACTTTATCTAGATTAAAAAGCTTTATTTCCTCGGGAGTCATCTCATGAAGGTCTTTCTCCACAACCGTATCAACTTCATTGATTTTTATGGTCTTTGTGAATCTGAATGGACCTTTAATGATACATGTATACATGTCATTATAAGCAGCAAGAAAGATTTCCATTCTAATCTTCCAGTCTTCAAAAGACATACCAGCAATGTGGGGAACATGGCTGATACAGTCCATTTTTCAAAAAGTTTTAAATTTTTCAAAAAGATGCTCTTTTGAAAAGTTTTGAAAAACCTTTGAAAAACACTTGGATCAAGCTCGTTGATCAGGCAGCTGATTCTAATGAACCACCTGCTCTGATACCACTTGTTGGTCCCAAGTGGTCAGATGAGGTCTAGAGGGGGGGGGTGAATAGACCTCTTAAAATTTTGAACTTAAAAACTTTTTACTCTTCTGTCAGCAGACTAAGCTGATGAAGAACAATAAGATGACTATGCTGATCGTGAACAAATCTTGAACAGCAGAGTGACCACTCTTCTTACAGTTTACTCAGCTGATTTCAGTGAAAATCAGTTTTATCAAGAGTATACTTGCAGCGGATTGTACGAAAGTGTTTTTCACAAGTAGACTAAGTCCTTAAAAGATTTTATCCCCAGTTTTTAAAAACTCCTTATAAATCTATTGGTAATTCAAGGTGTTGAAATATGCAAGGTTCAAAATATGCAAGAAAACTTAAATGCAAGATAACACAAAGAATTTTTATAGTGGTTATATGGATAAAAATCCTTTAGTCCACTCTTCCAGATCACTTAGATTCTGGGTTATACTATAATCACAAAGATTACAATATTTCTCCACTTATACCTAAACAACTAATGAAAAGGCTATAAGCTCGCAATAGAAAATCACTTAGAAATTCTACTCTCTGAAGTTTGATCACTCACAAAGATGGATCACAACTTCGCACAACACTCAGCTAAATACAAGATCACTCAGATCGTAATTTTCTGTTATCTTTAACTGGGTTTCTGTCAACAGATGACTTCCACCAGACGACTGAGCTGTTCGAGCTTCTTGAGACTTATAATATTTCTGCTTCAAAAACGAAATCTCAGATTGTTGTTGTGTGTTTCGCTCGTTTGAAAATCAGCTCTATTTATACTTGGATTTGAAAATATGACCGTTGAAGCAAATCAAATCTCAAATCCATAGCTTTAGCCAGAAATTAAAACGGTAACCTGCTACAGTCCTTTCTCTGCTGTACTTTCCTGTAGCTGCATTAAATGCACTCTGCTGATCCGAGAGTTAATTCCAATCATTTGCCATTACTACCCTTCTCTTCCAGCATTTATTACACTAGGTGTATTTATTACCGTTGGACTAATCTCTTGATCTCTTCTACTCTGCTGATCGAAGCAACCCATCTGATAGGCACTCTGCTGATCAAACTCTGAACTAATCTGATTTGAGTCAGCTGATGGTCTACCCTTCTGTTCGCTGTTTCAGCATGAGATCACTAGTCTTCTGGTCTTTGAACTTTGAACTCTTCTGATTCTTCTTTGCTTGTTCAAAATTCTTCTAAGGGAACTAAGATTCCCATACTTAGCTGATCTTGACGTTTTGGAAATCATCAAAACCTTCCCTTAATTTCTAACTTCTTTCATCTTCATCTTTATCTTCATCCAACAAATAGTTTCGAAATTACATCTTGTTTTCGTTTCGCTTAAAAAATGAAAATTTTTGATAATTTTCGACGAAAATTGTGAAATTTTTGATCCAGACATGTTTGGTAATAATTTGGGTGTTAATGATTTTCATAGAAAGTCAAATTTTCATTTTAGAATTAGATTTAGAATTTGAGAATAGATTAGATTTAATTTGTTTTAGAAGTCCTTTAGAATAAGTATTTTATTCCTTTTAGCAATTTTGATATTTCAGGGTTTGAGTCTAATTTTCTTCTCTAATTTTTTTTGGGCGGGGGGGGGGGGGGGGGCTTTGAGTTTTTCTAGACATTTTCAGAATGTTTTTAGATGTTCTATGTTTCATGAATTTGTAAAAGTTATTTTTTTAATTTGAATATTTTGCACTTTGCACTCCCGAAACATGGAAAATAGGCACCTTGCACTCTCAAAACATAAATTTTGGCACTTTACACCATCGAAATATGAACAATTCATCAATTTTGAGAGAACAATTTTTAGAAAGTAATAATGTAACAAATCCAAAAATGAATCATACAAAGCCAAAAATGTAACAAATTACAAAATCCACATATGTATAAATATAACCCATTTGAACCAATATAAGAAACATTTAATTCGAAATTACATAAGCCAATTCAAAAAACTAAGTTATTAACCATCACTTCTTTGATATAACTTATTGTCTCAATAATGTCTCTTAGCAACTTATTCAATCCATTTGTTTTTATTTTAGCTAGTTGATACAACTCAACAAATTTTGGAAAATCCATAGATTTTTTTTAAAAGATTACTGAAAAAAGAGATGAAGAGTAAGAAATATATATAATTTGTATGTCAAATTAAAATTGTTATACTATTGAAGTATGATAAGATAAAAAAAAATACTATAATATATTATAAATAATATATTATTTTAGTTTTTTTTTTATATTTTTGAAAATTTAGAAAAAACAATTGTATATTACTTATTATTAAGTCTCATTCTAGAGACACGTGTCTATTATATATTGATGTAACATTAATATGTGATAGCTAGGATATTCGATTCATGTTCCAGAAAGAACACTTTATTTATTTATTTATTTATTTTCTAATTTATGTTGTCTGATAACACCCTAATGCTTCTAAAAAGTAATTCCTAAAAATTAGTAATCAAACAAAAGTAGGTCTGGAGTTGAGACCCGAACCAATGAATTGCTTGTAAATTACTTTTTGAGCACTAATGTTAGGCTTAATATGTAAGTTAAGGGTGGGCATTCGGGATCAGATTTCGGGAACCCGTCCTTCCCAATCGGGATTTTGCAATTTGGGACGAGAAAATTTGAGAATTTTTGGGGTTTAAAAATCCGAAAACCCAACGTAGGGAAATCGAGACGAGAATCAGGTGGAATGTACTACCAGAATGGGAAACCCCAATCCCGAACTTTAATTTAACTTAAAATAATTACACTAATATAATTATGGTAAAAGGGACTGAAGTAACAACATAGAGAAAAAATCACAAATCTGAAATTAGGAACTTTCCCCAAAATCTGAAATCATAAATCTTCGCCATTCCTTCCAAACTAAGAAAAAAATAGAGCAAATTTTTTTTTGTTGGAAGCAGAAGAGAAAGAAAAGGAGATTCAAATTAAAGCATTAGTAAATGATACAATCTTTGTAACCAAAACCTTCCTGTTTTCCTTTATTTATTCGGGTCATAAGCAGTCCAATTTAAAAAAAATTAAGGAATCCAATAGAAATGGGATTTCCAAATCCGTCCCCAAAAACCGATATTTTTTGGAACCTGAAATGTCGGGTAGCTGGTAAGTCGGAATGGATTTCGGGACGGGAAAATGCAAATTCCAAAATCCATAATATGTTACGGAAACTCTTGGATAGGTATCCTACATCCGAACCGAATTCTTTTTGGGGAATGCCCTTAGCAGTTTTGGGCTCTTAAATATCCGTAGTTGGGATTTGTCGTCTCTTCGTGGTCGTAACAATCACTTCAAGCTTCTCAAAATTTTCGAAATCACCGAAATTCGTACCGATCTCACCCCTATTAAAATTAAAGTAGTTTGGTTGAGTTTCGTTTCGGTTTGGTTTTAAGGAGGAAAAAATACTTTTGAATCCAAAAAACACATTTGATACCATATTTTTCGAAAAAACACATTTCATCCCATGATTCACACCCTATTGATACATTTAGTTTTCCTGATCAATTTTTGGACAGAATTCAGCACGTGTCTGTTAAGTTAAAAATGGTGGATCTTTAAAACTCGTGTATGTTTTACCTTCCATTGTCAACTTAACGGGCATGTGAGCGACACATGCTGAATTCCGTCCAAAAATTGATTGCAAAACTAAATATGCCAAGAGGGTGTGAATCATGGTATGAAATGTATTTTTTTAAAAAGCTTGGTACCAAAATTATTTTTTGGAGTAAAATTTGGTACGAAAAGTGTTTTTTCCTCTTTAATAATTTGATTTGAGAGTTTTCGACAAAATTTTGAAACTTGATTTGGATAATTAATTCAATGGAATATTGAGATAGTGAAATATTATTGAATAATAGACATTTATATTTTATATTAAAGATTTAAATGAGGAGAGAATTGCATTTTGGTATTGAGCTTTAGGTCAATTTCCACTTTTGATACACAACTTTATGTATCCAACACATTTGGTACAACGCTTTAATAAATTATGACACATTTGGTACAATCGTTAAATGGTGATGGGAAAGTTAAGTTTTAATTTCAAAGTTGATGCAATTACTTATGTTGATAATTTTATCCCATAACATTTCAGGCTACCAAAATAGCCTCACATCTCCAAATTTAGTGACGAATTTAGTTTATATTGTTGCCATTTTTCAAAATTGACTCGAACAAGACCACATGCAGGCCAATTTGAAGTATGAGGATGGTATCAATTACCTCCTTGAATTACCCCCCCCCCCCCCCCTATAGTAGAGTTTTTATTCCAAAAATACCCCCACCCCTTTTATAAAAATAAATATTTTTATTAATTTATCAACAAAAAGTTGTCTCTTTATTAATTATGAATCCATCCATCCACCAAACAATATTATGTTTCAATTTCTTCATGTATTTTGTTCCTTCACTTTTCTTGTCTCAATTTTATCTTCATATTCTAATTTTTTATATTCCCGTTTCAATTTGTTTTTTTTTTTTTTTTTTTTTTTCAAATTTTTTCTTCATTTATATCTCGATTTTTTTTTTACAATTTGGCTCAAATTTTATTTGGTGATAATTATCTCCTTTGTTTTTGTTACAGATTATAATTCAAAATTTTGAGTAATTCTTTTTCAAGATTTTACTCAAAAAATTCGTACCAAAAATAAATGAGATTACTACCACTAAATAAAAATTGATATAAAGAAAAAAAAATTGAGATAGAAAAAACTGAAATAGATAATGAAAACAAATTCAACATAAAGAAAGAAAAAAATGTGATGAACATTAAGAAAAAAATTTAGATTGAAAAACGGAAGGTAACGGAAAAAATGAAGAGATTGAAACATAATGTTGTTTGGTGGATGAATGGATTCATAATTAATAAAGAGACAACCTTTTGCTAGTAAATTAATAAAAATATTTATTTTAATAAAAGGGGTGGGGTTATTTGTGGAATAAAAACTCCAAAAATATAACAGAAGGGGGTAAGTGTTACAAATTATACTTTAGGGGGTAACTAATACCACCCACATACTTTAAGGGGGGAAACTGTATTTCGCCCAACTAATTTATATAATAAGTGAAATGACTTAGATCGGTAAAGAAATATCTTTCAAATGTTATGGTAATTTGAGATATACTTAAAGATGTATAATTATTTGAGTTGAAAATTTAGTAAATACATGTGAAATCGATGAAAAAATTCAAGTAAATTCGCGAAAAAAATTAATGACATCGGTGATACTATGAAATTAAAAAAATGATCAAATATATGAAAAATAGGTCAAAACGGGTTAAAATGGTAAAAACGAGTGATATCGATTAAAAAAAGAGTTTAACTGGTGAATTGGTAGAAAAATGGCTTAAACTGAAAAAGGATAAAATAAATTGTCCAAAATTGAGAAACATTGAAAAATATTATAAACAATAAAAAAAAGGGATAAATAGCTAAAAAAACCGATAAAAAAATTGAAACATTGAGAACATATGAATCGATGAAAGTTTGGGTAAAATTTATAAAGAAACAGATACAATCAGTCAAAAAAGCTTGAAGTCGGCGAAACATATTTAGTCAATGAAAAGTTTAGGTGACAAACATGTATAATCAGTGAAATAAATGAAAACGAGTTAAACTTCAACCTACAAAAACAAGGTGAAATTGGAAGAAAATGGTTTAAATTGGAAAAAGGATCAACGAAAAACTGAAAAACAATGAAAAATGTTAAAGTCGATAAAAAAAAATGAAAAAATTTCTAAAAAAATAAAGTAGTGAATCGATGAAACTTCTAGTAATTTCAAAATTGACATATACTGGCTAATTTTATTCTAAATTACGAAAAATATCTATATAATTAAAACTAGACACGTACAACGTACGTGTACTTTTCTAGTAATTTAAAAAAATATAAAACCTACCCCTTCCCCATCCCACCCCACCCCACCCCACCCTACCCCTTCCCCTCAAATTCCCAGGCCGTCGGCGGCCTAGGTTCTCCGATCCCAGGCCACCAGCGGCCTAAAAATATTATAATTTGCAACAAATATGTTGGAGATATAACTGTGTATCCAAAGTAAAAATTGACCCTAAGTTCAATATTAAAAATGCAATTCTCTAATCGCTCTTCAAATTTGCGTCAAACTTCCATGCCTAATCCAGGCTGCTATTAATTATAGTTATATATCTTACAACTTATATGTTCATACCCAACTTTAATCGAATTTCAAAAGTTGTCCGACAATCAATATATGCTGTTCTAGTTTGGTGAACCAAATTCATGCACCTTTGCCTGGTTGAACATTATTGATGTTGGATAAAAATGATCAAGGGACTTCTCCGAGATTTCCCCTCTCCCTGATCTTTCTTCAAGTTACAAATGCTGACTTGCACGGGACGAACTTGCCAAGAACTCTTTAATTTTCACTTCTTTCTCTCTAGAATAACTTGCCTCCCAAAGCCATAATTGCATGTAAAACATAAATTTGTGTGGTCAAATATTATCAATTGAAAGTAAATGTAGTAAAAATATATTTAAATTTCAGGCACAAGTATAACTTGATTCACTCTGTTCTATTGACTTTGATAGTATTCTATCGTCGCCGTCGTTGCTGTCTTCTTTTTTCTTTCTTTATTTTTTTTTGTTTGGTGCCGAGAGACGATCGGACTACCCCTTTTGATCGTTGAAGGATGACCAATTTACCCCCTAGCATTTTGCGGAGGGATGATCGATTCACCCTTTGATCTCTAGAGATGACCGATTTACCCTCGATCGTTTAGGGATGACCGATTTACCCTTTCTTGATCGTTGATCAATGATCGATTTACCCTTTACTTTTTTAGGGATGATCAATTTACCCTTTTTGATCGCGAAGAGACCATCCGTTTACCGTTTGTAGTTTTAGAGATTCATTTATTATTAGCTTCATGCGTCCGTAAATAAATAATATAATTTAATTTTAACTACAGGACATAAAGTGTAAATTTTACCGATCCTTTGTGTAGTTATGCAATCTTGAGATACTTCAAGGTCAACTTTGCACCAATTTTCTAGAAAATTGATCGGGAGATGAATCGGCGGCTCGTTGTTCTGACGGTAGATTTCGTTTCGGCTTTCATTTTTCAAAGGTGAATCAGTGCAATTATTGTGCTGATTTTTTGTCGATCCAAACAAAGACAGTACGAAGCGGGTGGAAGGATTTTTATTACAATGTGGCAGTTGAATAAAAATGTTGTTTGGAGGATGAAAACTTATATTTGAAGTGTGATTTTCTTGGAAAAATCTTCATCAACCAAAATTGACATGTAAAATAGTTGGTATGGGCTTTGGGCTCGGCAGGCCCGAAGCAAATTTCTTACAATTTTTTTTTTCAACTGATGCAGACCAGTCGTTTCCCACAGACGGCGCCAATTATGATGTTGTATAAAAATGTTCGGGGCAAAGATGGAATAAGCCCTTCAATATTTAACAACATCACAATAATAAAATAAGATCTGCACACAGATATAGAGAGAAAAATTGTATGGTAATTGTAATAGTGATTTCTGTTCCCTATGTTCGGAAATAGGGCGACCTATTTATAGGTACATACAAGGGTATAATAGTCTTTTCAGGAAAGACGTTACAAGCAATAAATACAAAGACGTTACAGACGTTACGAGAGTTTATGATAAAGACGTTAAGAGAGTTTATGATAAAGACGTTACAAATCTCTTATTTATGCAACTTAGGGTGAGTTTGGCCTAGCGATTCGAAAAGCAATTATAGGATAATTAATTTTACTAAAATTGATTATGGTAATAATTGATTATGATAAAAATTAATTATAGAATAATTGCTTGTGTATAATTGCTTTTGTAAAAGTAGCACTTTAGTTACTTCTAAAATAAATTGATTTTTTGCTTCTCGAGATCCCAAAAGTGATTATGATCTTGGGGGCCAAATACCATGAAAATCACGATTGAACATAAGTAATTTTTATAATCAGGGCCAAACACTTCAAAAATCACAATAGAGATGGAGCTCCAATCGCTGGGCCAAACTCACTCTTAGTGTAATCTCTAATTGCCCTCGGGTACAAAATTTGGACACATCAAGTATAATTGAATATATAAGTAAATATTTTAACTTATCTTCCTCTTAGAAACCATATCACGAACTCTTTTTTCAAGAATGGCAGAAGGATATAATTTTGTTATGAAATCATGTGCCCACTTGCGACTATACTAGCTAGAAACCACATCTCCAAGAAGGCCAATAATTTTGGGGTAAATACAATATACTCTCCCGTGTTATGTTAAATCTGTAAAAAATTATCATGTGAAATTTTTATTGCGCCAAACTTCATCGATATTTCATAAACCCTGCAAAAAACACTCAATTTGTAAAAAAAAAAATAGTTCTTTTTGGATCAACATATTTCAATAAATAATTTTAAAAATGTTTTACGTGAAGTTGTAGGGACCAACTTGGAGTATTTTAAAAATGATTTCTTTAAATATGTCGATCCAAAATGACCTATTTTTTTACAAATTTGGTGCTTTTTGCAGGGTTTTTGAAAACATGAGAAAATTTGATACAATAAAAATTTCACATGGTAGTTTCTTATAGGTTTAACATAACATAAGGGAATATCTTTCATTTTTCCCAATAATTTTACTTTCCTCCATGCTTCTATATAATATTGTAAATGAAATCTATTACAAACCCACAAATAAAAAATAATAAGAAACCAAAAAATGGCATTGCTTAATGGCTTACAATCCTCCGATGAACTTCTTGAAGCCCAAGCTCATGTATGGAACCACATTTTCAATTTTGTAAACTCCATGTCTCTTAAATGTGCGCTTCAACTAAACATATTAGATATCATTCACAAACACAACAAACCAATGACACTTTCCGAATTAATAAACGCCCTCCCCATCAACAAAGCAAAATCCAAGCACATCTATCGTTTGATGCGAATCCTAATCCATTCCAAGTTCTTCGTCAAGGCCAAAATCTCTGATAACGACGACGAAGAGGGCTATTGGCTCACAACATCCTCTCGTCTCCTCTTAAGAAACGGGACATCGAGCATGGCACCGTTTGCCCTAGCCATGCTCGACCCAGTTTTAGTAGATCCATGGCACCATTTAGGTGAATGGTTTCAAGATGATAGTCCGATGGCATTTGTAACCACTCACGGGAGGATATTTTGGGAGAAAGCTTTCGAGGAGCCAAGGGTGAATCAATTCTTTAATGAGGCCATGACTAGTGATGCACAATTTCTGGCTAATTTACTTATTAAAGATTATAAACAAGTGTCTGATGGATTGAAATCGATGGTCGATGTTGGAGGCGGCACAGGATGTATGGCTAAGGCTATGGTTGAGGCATGCCCTGGCTTGAAGTGTGTTGTGCTTGAACTTGAGCATGTCATTAATGGCCTAAAAGGGGATGAAAAGTTAAGCTTTGTAGTTGGAGATATGTTTGTTTCTATTCCTAGAGCTGATGCAGTGTTCTTGAAGGTATGAAGTGAGATCTTATTAACACTAAAGAGTTAATTGCATGAATATATACTCCATGTGATTTACATGATCGAAAAAACTCTCCTGTGTTATTTTTATTAGTAAAAAATCCTGTTTGAAATTTCTTTCGTAAACCAATAGGGAGATTATTGTTAGTTTTTAAGTGAATGGGGAATTATTGTAGATTTTCAAAGTTAAAAGGGGAATTTTAGTCAATGGAGTATTGTGAATTGTAGATTATTGTTAGTTTTTAAGTGAATGGGGAATTATTCCTAATAAAAAATAGCAAAGAGGTAAATGCAAAATAATCCAATGTATTATGCTAAACCTGCAAGAAACTATCCTGTGAAATGTTTATCGTGCCAAACTTTCTTGTGATTTCAAAAATCCTGCAAAAAATACCCAATTTGTAAAAAGTAGGTCGTTTTGAATTGACATATTTCAATAAATTATTTTTTAAAAATTTTAAGTTGATCCCTACAAGTTCATGTCATGTCGATCCAAAAAGACCTATTTTTTTACAAATTTGGTGTTTTTTGCAAGGTTTTTAAAATCACAAGGAAGTTTGGCGCAATAAAAATTTTACAGTATAATTTCTTGCAGGTTTAGCATAAAACAAGGGTGTATCTTACATTTTTACCCACAAAGGAGTTTTTGCTAATTAGGCAATGCGTTGCATTTCATTTTACATAATATTAATCATTGTATTGCTTGTGTCGATTTAGATTTAATTATAAATAACACGCGTGTAGTGGATATTACATGACTGGAGTGACGAAGATTGCGTTAAAATACTAAAGAAATGCAAAGAAGCAATTCCAAGCAAAGACAATGGAGGAAAGGTTATCATTGTTGAAATGATTGTGGATGATAACAAAAAATTAGACCATGAAAAAGTTGAAACTCAACTTTTCTTTGACATGGAGATGATGACCATTATAGCTGGAAAAGAGAGAACTGAAAAAGAATGGGCAAAACTCTTCTTTGATGCTGGATTTTCTAGCTACAAGATCACTCCTTTGGGATTGAGGGCCCTCATTGAAGTATTTCCATAATTTGTTTAATAAGATAATTACTTCATATTATATGGCACCATGAAATAAATTACCTCGAGCATATATAAATAATGTTTAAGCTATAATTACGAATGAATAAAGAAAGAAAAAGATGTTTTGACTTTTGAATTTATGTGAGATATGTGTACTAAGTTGATCCCATTATTCATTGAATATATATATATATATATATATATATATATATATATATAAAATCCCCGATTATTCACTATTGGACACATTACATGAACGCATTTTCTTGACGATTGAGTTAGTGATATGGCTGAGTATTTATTTATTTATTATTATTATTATTATTTTTAAAGAGTTCGTGATATGGTTTCTAAGAGGAACATAAGTTCGGGAAATTCTTACTTAAATCGGATTTGGTCAAACTCAAAGTAACTAAAAAGCAAATGCAATACACTTGTTTTGGGATTGGATGTAACTCCTAGGAGTGTGACCAATCACAAAGCAAGTGCAATACACTTGCTTGGTGATTGAATGGGTTTGGCCAAGCCAGACTTGGACAAAAATTTTCCCATAAGTTCAAATAAATTACTCACATATCCAATTATACTGTTCAATCTGGCAAATTTGCATGAATTTGGTTCACTATACACATTAAATCAAACTAGAACAACATATATTGATTCTCTGACGACTTTTGAAATTCGATTAAAGTTGGGGCTGAATATATAAGTTGTAATATATCGTGCTTTTGGCATTTTGCACCCTAGAATTATAGAATTTTGGCACTTTGCATCATAGCTTAAAAGTTTTGGCACTTTGCACCCTGAAAATACAATTTAGTTGACACATTGCACCCTAGTGTGTGTTTTGGAAGAAAAATTCATTAATTGAAGGGTATAATAGTTATTTTCAATATTTTTGGCACTTTGCACCCTAAAAGTATAGATTTTGACACTTTGCACTCTGAAATATAGAATACAGGCACTTTGCACCGAAAAAATACAATTTCTGGCATTTTCAACCCCGACTTGATATGATAATCTAAATTATATAAATTACATGCAATATAATAATATGTTAGATATGTAAACATGTATTTTAGATATAAAGTGAATAATCTAGATGATACTTGAAAATAAAATGAAGACAATGTCTTTTTTTTAATCTAAATTTACTGAGAGAAAATGTTAAAATAAGTTATTATAAAGTAAAATAAATTTAGAATAACAAGTTTATGAGTTTTTTTTTTTTTCCTTAAGAAAAATACATTAGGATGCAAAATGTCATACAAATTATATTTTTAGGGTGGAGAGTCCCAAAAAATTTAAATCGGGGTGTAAAAAGGTTTAATATTTTATAATTTTAGGGTGCAAAATGTCAACATTCTAGACGAAGCATATGGGGTGTTTTTGTCTTTCAATTTCAGGGATAAAATTATCATATCAAAAGTAAAATGTGAATAGATACTTGCAATTTTGACATTTGAAACACATTCTCTTTTATAGAGGGTGTATTTGACATTTACTTAAAATCACAGGGGAGTTTTTAGAAGTTAAAATAACACATGAGATTTTTTAGGAGTTAAACAAAAAGCATAGGAGATATTTTTGTCTTCCGCTATATTAAGCTTCTTCAAGAATTGATAAATACGCCCGCATGGGCAGCTCAACTGGTCTCAGAGGTGGAATTTGGAACAAGAGACCAAGGATCGAACCTCACCAGCGGCAGTGTGGGAGCAACCTCTCAAAAAATGAGGGGGGCTCCTTGTGCGCAGTGAGGACTGATCCCAGCCTCTATTGTCGGTTGAGTCACCATGATTTACCTCATCTCACAATCATCCCAGCCTCTATTGTCGGTTGAGTCACCATGATTTACCTCCTCTCACAATCCCGTCGGACAGGGGGTGAGAGGCGACCGGGGTGAGCGATTTCACCTTTTAGAACAAGAATTGATACAATACCAACTTGGAAAGTACATGAATTAACTTGCCTAATTTCTGTGAAAAATAGTTGTTTGATTATTGTTTAAAAATTTTCAAATCATGGTTTGATTGTCTATTAATAATAGCGCTATTCAAGGATTAGTCCTTCTTTGTGTTGAATTATACTTTTTTAATTGCTAGTGTTATTGTCTATTAATTATAACACAATTCAAGGATTAGTTCTTTTTTGCGTTGACGTATACTTTTTTAATTGCTAGGATTAACTTAGAAGTATATATACTTCTAGATTTTTATTTTCTAACTTGCCATTTATACTAAATATTCTAGTAGAATTTAAGTAAGGGTATATATGCCTGCACAAAAAAGTTTTAAAAAATTCGAGTAAACTATATGAACACACAATAATATAACACATTATTTTATAACATCATATAAAAAAAAAAAAAAACATGTTTTTTTAGGGAGAAGTTGCTTTATATTATAGTGCTAATGTCAATTTATCCACTGTGATTGTCATGATTTCAATTTATTTCTTCCTATAATTTAAGAATAAAAGAATTTATCCCATCTGAAATCTTAATAGAATTCAAGTAATAATATATATTCAAGGACGGATTTAGGGCCCTGGTTTTTTTATTGTTTTTTATTACTGTGGTACCATATATTTTTAAATCATATAATTAGTAGAGTTACTACATGGACTATTTTTCTCTTATTTATGAGATGGGACTACTCCCCATGGACCAAGCCCAATACTAACATGGAGTTTGCTAATAAGAGTTCAAACTTATGAAAACTCTTGAGAGTTTACCACTCATTTAATGACACCTGTCAAAAGTTCCACCCTTATCTTATTATACAAGTTGTATTATTTTTTACAAATTATCTTAAATGCCCCTTCATTTATTCACTTTCTTCTTCACATACTTCTTCTTATTTTTTCAGTCGACTTCTTCCCATTTTTTGGTCTTCATAATATCCATTTCTATAACTTCATTTATACATCTTCTTCTTACCCATTTCTATTGACTCATCCCTTTTTAAGAGAAAGATTCGAACTCCTAGCTCAAGTAGCACATAAATCTCAGCATTTTCCGTAACTTGCTGCGAATTTCAAAAGCGACTTGGAAGTGGGTAAAAAGTCGATTCAAAGTGGAGAAATTAGGGATTTCTACAAAATTTCAAAATTAGTGTGTTGAGGTCAGTCAATCTTTATCTTGAGTATTTAATTTAATTTCAGTTTACAGAAGTATAACGTTGCTGATGCAAATCAATCCTGAGCAGAACAATGCTTTTAAAGCCTTGTGTTAGTTATCTTGAGTCTGAATTTCTTTCCATTTCGAAGTAATTTCTTGGCTTTCACATTCTAGTTTATTATAAATTATGTAGTTGATTGAACTTTTTTTTTTCTTGCTCTTAACATCTAATTCATACAAATTGTGAATCAATTGGATTGAACTTTTTTTTTTCTTGCTCTTAACATCTAATTCATACAAATTGTGAAACAATTGGATGGATGGGTGCTGAATTATAGCTAGCCTTTATGTTTCTGCAAGCATGCTGTATTTTGATAATATAAACCAGTCTCTTCTTGTTTTATTCATGTAATGATGACGGTGATAAGATTTCTTTGAATGTTATCTTGCCTTTAATTTCCATTAATACAATGAATTTTCCTGCTCCATTTGAGACAGCCCATTATTTTGTTTATCAAAATATTGCTAGTAAAATATATTAGGCCCAAATAATTGGATTTGAGGGCCCTGTCAGTTAAATATTGATTGAGTCCATTTTTCAAGATTGAAGGATAGGAATACATTCCATTACTCAAATTAATTAGTCCAATAAATGGGTGTCGAAATAAGTCATAAGCTCTATGGAAGCTGGTCGTTCTGGGGGGAATAATTCTTCAGTTTCCTTATTTTGAGAAGCTCGGGTTTTGGTTGGCTCTTGACTTTCCATTTTTAAGTTTTGGTAATCTGCTGATTTAATCAGATTGTATCATAAGAATTATTGATGAAGAGGTGTATTTAGCTTGCATTTTGTAAATTAAGAAGCCAATTGTTTCTGCATACCATCAGATAGAAGAATTAAAATTTGAAGAAAGCTACATGAATTATTACTCTATTTCTTACATTGTAAATGCTTCTTTTTGTGCAATTTATCAACACTATTATGGCAGAATATGGTTCCGAGGACTTGGAGTTTATTAAATTTGTTTATCCAATATTTTAATATTTTCAGGAAAGAAGATGGATTTGAAAGATGAAGATAACGTTTCTTTGAATGAGTGGAATTCAGATAGTGATAATAATTCAAGTCCCGAGAGTGATAATAATTCAAGTCCCGATAGTGATAATAATTCAAGTCCTGGAGATAAAGTAGACTCGAACTTTGATGATATTGATAGTGAGGCAATCCTTGATCCAATTGTACATTCAGTTTTTGAGTCTCTTTATGAGGCTGAAGATTTATATGTCCAATATGCTAGAATAAAAGGTTTTGATGTCCGAAGGTATCATAAAAGGTCAAATCCAGATGGTGTAGTAAAGTCTATGAAGCTTGTTTGTAATAGGCAAGGATTTCGTGAGGCACGTACAGAAGGAAGTAAATTTGTTCGAAGATCTAGAGATGAAACCAAGTGTGGATGTAAAGCTCGATGCCGTATAGCACATGAAATGTAACAAGTATTTTTGAATTTATTAAGTACTGTTGGGATTTATAGGGTTCCAGCAGTCACTCTTACGGATTCGCTGTGGTGCTATGGCTACATCGGAGTCTGGCAACCCAACTTGTCGAGGTTCACGGAGGAAACCCGAGGATCCACGTGAATTCTTGCGAAGCCCCTCATGTCCGTCCACCGCTTAGTGTGGGGCTCTGCGCTGCAGTTGTGAACCGTATGGGGTGCCCTACAGGAATCAACCTTGGGTTAAAGATTAATAGTTGCGCCCTCATTAACAGCAATTGCTTTTGGTGTAGTGGTAAAGCGCTTGAGATCCAACAAGTACTCTAATTATTTATAGTTTCATAATTGCAATCAATTAGATCCTAATTTTCCTAGTGTGATTTAAAGGGATAAATATTGATGTGCAGGTATATGACACCTACTCATAAGGCCCTGTTAACTCGGATGAGCGATGCTGGCATTAGGACTTGTAGAACAATGGACTGGTTAGAGTACATGGAAGGTGGCTCGGGAAAATTAGCATTTACTAGGAAGGACGGATATAATTTTATGACTAAGGAGAAAATGGAATTTGTTAGGAACGGCGATGTGAACACTGCCATTTCCAGCTTCCTTGAAGGCTTTCAAGTAAATGATGAAGATTTTATATTCAAGTACACAATCGATGAAAGTGATAACTCTTTGAACCGGTTATTTTGGGCTGATGGTTTTTCTAAGACTGAATATAGACTATTTGGTGATGTACTGTTATTTGATAGCACCTACAAAACCAACAGTTACAAGTTTCCATTGATAATCCTATCTGGAGTCGATAATCACTTGAGAACTTGCATTTTTGGAGCTGTCATAATGTACAATGAGACTATTGAGTCATATAGATGGTTGTTGAAGACATTTTGTGAAGCAATGGACTGGAAAGATCCGATATCAATTTTGATAGACCGAGATCCGGCAATGCATCATGCAATTGAAAAGGAGTTTCCATATGCAAAACATGGGCTTTGTAGCTGGCACTTGCAAAAAATTTGTAGATAGAAACTTCGGATACCAAATTTTTGCAATTCTTTTGCAAGTTTCTTGAAGAAAAATATTTCCATTGAAGAATTTGAGGTTAAATGGCATGAATTGATTCAAGAAATATATGCCAAAAGGGAATTTTGGAGTGAGGCACACTTTCGAGGTCACTTTTTCAGAATGATGAGGAGCACCCAACGAGCTGAATCTATTAATGCTTTGGTCAAGTATAGGGGTGGTACATATGGATTCAAAATAACTCATTTCTTAAAACATTATTGTACATGGCTTTCCAAAAGTAGAGCGACTTTAAAATTGATCAACATGCTTCCCAATCGCCAGATCTTCGATCATTAATTCCCACTACACTTCTAAGTATTCAAAGGCATGCTGCATCTATATACACTAGATATGTATTCTTCATTGTTGAGAAAGAAATATTTAAATCTCAAGGATTGATGGTTGAAGAATCCAAAAACATTGACGATCGACTGTTTGTTTTCACCTTCGTGGAATATGGTAAAATTAATGGCAGACGAAGTTTTGTAGAGATTTATTTGGAATTAGGAAAGTTTGAATGTGATTGTTTAATGTTTGAGTCAGACTGGACACCATGTTGTCATCTTTTTGCTGCATTTAGGTGTTTAAATCTAAGTGAAATTCCCATCCCATGAATATACAAGAGATGGACAGTTGAAATAGGTCGGTCTTTGCTATTAAACTTTCCTAATACTTATCCTTGTGATGATCCTCAAAGTTTGCTATTTACGAATATTTACAAAGAACTTGTGCAGCAATGCAATGTTTTTTCCGGATCCAAAAATGCAGCTGATCATTTTGTGAATCGAATGCACAAAGTTGCAAAAGATTGTAGAGAAGAATTTCTTGTTAGGCCCGAGTCAGTTGAAAGAGGAGATGATGAGTTTGTGAGGTTAGAAAGTATTGGGGATCCACCTAGAGTGGGTCGTAATGAATTTGTTCGCGATCCATTGAAGTGCAAGTCTAGATGTGCACCTAAGTCGCAAATGCAACGTTGTGGTATTTGTCGGTATGTCAACATTCTCCTAAAATTTATTATTGTAATTTATTATTTTATTACTGTCATAATCTTTTATGGTTATCATTTCATTACTTTCAAAATTAATTGATTTTTTTTAAATACGACATTATGCAAGGAACAAGGTTATAAATCTAAAACATGTCAGAATAAGACTAACAAGGACATTGGCAATGGTGGGCAACCAATGGAAGAGGATAACCGTGACACTCAATCAAGTCGCAACGTTCGAGTTTGATAATTTGATTTATATCATAACATTTTGTCTCGATTAAGAAATTTGGTTTATATCATAACATTTTGATATTTAGATATTTGGGGACTTTCTGTTAAAGTTGGGTATTATTTGATTTTGTGTTGTTTTGTAGAAATTTGGAATTGAATTTGATACGTGGATGATAATACATTGATGGTTAATGTAACTTTTTAATTCGGGAACAAATTTGGAAAAAATTGGATTTGGGGTGGGGAGAGAATTTTCGGAGATAGGGGTTGTTTGATAGTTGCAAATGAAGTGAAGATTGCACATTTGGTTCTTATGAATAGGTTTTTTTTTTGAATAAAAAAATTATAATTATTTTGCTAGTAATTTATAACATTATTTTTTAATAAATAATAATTAAATTTAAATTATTATATAAATTTTAGATTTAATTAATATTTTTTCGAATTTATGTCAAAGTATTATTTTATATGTTAATAAAATTAATTTAGTTAAATAAATATGTAAATATAATAAGTAAAATATCTAAATTGGTCCGCATGTGTTTATTCGAGCCAATTTTAAAATTAGGCAGCATTGTGGACTAAAATTGTCAATAAATTTGAAGATGTGGGGTTATTTTGATAACCTGAAATGTTGGGGGTATAATTATCACTCAATATAAATAATGGTATCAATTTTGCATTAAAACTTAACTGCCACGTTATCAATTAATGTCATTTTTTAACGGTGGTACCAAAAACTGAATGATTTCTTAAATTGTGGTACCAAATGTGTCGGCCACGATTTTTATGGTACCACAAGTGATAATCGGTATATAGATTGATGCCATAAGTGCAATTCTCTCTTGCTTAATAAGTCAATTGACCGTTTATTAAAAAAATAAAAAAAAAAAAAATTTACAGGTGACTATAATGTAAACAAATCGAGTTTGATGTTAAAAATTAAATTATTACATAAAAAATAATAATGGCATACATGAAAAAAAAGTTAATGATTCGGTCATTATTTCGATCAAATTGTCTATTAGATGGGTATGTAACACTAAGTCCTTCGTAATTTGATAATATGTCAATAATTAAAAAAAATTATTGATTCGGTCATTATTTCAATCAAATTGTCTATTAGATGGGTATGTAACACTAAGCCCTTCGTAATTTAATAATATGTCAATAATTAAAAAAAATAATGACTCGGTCATTATTTCGATCAAATTGTCTATTAGATGGGTATGTAACACTAAGTCCTTCGTAATTTGATAATATGTCAATAATTTTAAAAAAAAATTAATGATCCGGTCATTATTTCGATCAAATTGTCTATTAGATGGGTATGTAACACTAAGTCCTCCGTAGCTTGATAATAGGTCAATAATTTTAAAAAATTAATGATTCGGTCATTATTTCGATAATATTGTCCATTACATAGTTATGTAATACTAAGTCCTCCATAACTTGATAATATGTCATTAATTTAAAAAAATTAATGATTCGATCATTATTTCGATCAAATTGTCTATTAGATGGTTATGTAACACTAAGTCCTCCGTAACTTGATAATAGGTCAATAATTTAAAAAAATATTGATTTGGTCATAATTTCGATCAAATTGTCTATTAGATGGGTATGTAACACTAAGTCCTCCGTAGCTTGATAATAGGTCAATAATTTAAAAAAATTAATGATTCAGTCATTATTTCGATAAAATTGTCTATTAGATGGTTATGTAACACTAAGTCCTCTGTAGCTTGATAATAGGTCAACAATTTAAAAAAATTAATGATTCGGTCATTATTTCAATAAAATTGTTTATTATATAGTTATGTAACACTAAGTCCTCCGTAACTTGATAATAGCTCAATAATTTAAAAAAATTAATGATTCGATCATTATTTCGATCAAATTGTCTATTAGATGGGTATGTAACACTAACTCCTCCGTAATTTGATAATAGGTCAATAAATTAAAAAAAAAATTATTGATTTTGTTGTTCCCAAGTTGTCAGATGAGGTCTAGAGGTGGGGGGGGGGGGGGGGTGAATAGACCTCTGAAAATTTTTAGACTTTAAAACTTTTCACTCGTCTGTCAGCAGACTAAGCTATTATAGGTCAATAAGCTGATTAAGCTGATCGTTGAACTTATCTTTGAATAGCAAAGTTAACCACTTCTCTTTATACTACTTAGCTGATTTCAGCAAGCTTTACAACAGAGCACTTGCAGCGGATATTTTAAAATGTTTTTCACAAGTGTCCGTAGTCTATTTGGAAAGATTTTATCCCCAGTTTTATCAAACTCTTTTTACAAAATCTTTCAACAGATTAAACAAGGTGTTTTTAAGCACTTTGAAAATATGCAAGAAATAATGCAAAGTAAAAACACACAAAAATTTTATAGTGGTTATATGTATTTAAATCCTTTAGTCCACTCTTCTAAGTCCCTTCGATCTTGGGTTATACTAGAAAACATAAAGTAATCAGTATACAATGCTTTTGCCAAACAACAAATGAAATGGCCACAACTGCGCAATAGGAAATCACAAAGAAAGCCTATCATCTGAAGCTAGATCACTCACTAAGACGGATCTACACTTCTCACAACACTCTTTCCAGTTTTTCACTCAGAAAAATATTTATCTTTTTGATCTTCAACTTCAGCTTTTGTCAATAAATGACTAAGCTGATGAGTGAGCTGTTTTTGAGACATAAAGATTTTGCTTCGGATTTTCTCTTAGAGATTGTGTTGTTGTTCTCTTCTTCAGTCTCTTGAACTATTTATACTCCAAGATTTGAAAAATGTCCGTTGAAGAGAGACACAATTCAAATTCCTCGGGTACTGGTCCTAATTTCTGCGAACGGCCCTCTGCACAGTGTCAGTACTGTCAACATTACTTTCTGTCAGGCAGTATTTAATGCACCTAGCTGATACGAGGTTTTCCTTCAATCATTTGTCATTAATACCCTCGGTCTTCAGCATTTATTACTCCAAGTGCATTTATTACTGTTGATTCTTTCCACTTGGCTGATAAGAACACTAGTCTGATGATGAACCAAGCTGATCCCAAACTTGAACTAATTTGATTTGAGTCGGCTGATCTTCACCAATCTGATTTCTTCCTTTAACAGCAAATCAGTAGTCTTCTGGACCATGTTGAATTTTGACTTGTCTGATAATACTTCAATCTTCAATCAAAATTCTTCCAAGGTGTTTAATTAAGCTTTTCTAACTTAGCTGGTTATGATGTTTTGGAAATCATCAAAACCTCCCTTCAAACTTTAAATTACTTTACTTATGATCTTCATCTTCATCCAACAATTTCCCCCTTTTTGATGATGACAAAATTGTGATACAAGTTACAAGCCTTCAGAAAGATGAAAATTGAAAATAAAATGAAAAACAGATTACAAGAAGTTTAAGTGCTAGTGATCTGATTTTTCATCAGTCACTTCTTCTTCACTTTCAAAAATTTCTTCATCTTATTCATCATCATCTTCATCAGCAAGAAGATTTTTCTGAGCAGCTTCCATTTTCTTAAATCTTTCTGCCTCAGCTGCTTCAGCTTCCTCAAGCCTCTTTTTGATGCATTCTAAGTTCTGCTTCTTCACTTCAGGATCTAGTTGCTCTTCTGAAGTGTCCTTAGTTGCAGCCAATTCTTTGTTAGACTTGACTGGTTCCTTAGGTTCTTCTTCTTGATCAGCAACTTCTTCTTCATCATCTGCTTCTTTTGCATAAACAGCCTTTTCTTCAGTTGCTTCTGCATCCTTATCAGCTTCAGCCTTCTCTTCAGTTTCCTTAACTGTTTCAGGTACGGAGTCTGTTTGCTTATCATCAGCCTCCTTCTCAACAGCAGGTCTCCAGGTTCAGGTACTTGAACAGTTTTGGGTACTGGAGCAGCTTCTTCCTTCTCAGAAACTGTCTTCTCTTCCCCCTTTTTGTCATCATCCGCAGGGAGAGAATCAGTAACTGGCAGATTTATAGCAGTGCAGATCCTCTTTATGTTTGCATCCATGATGGTAAGCTTTGATGAAAGTTGATTCAGTGTAGATCCTTGAGTGCTGGTCTGATCATTCAAATAATTCATGTTTAGTTGCCAAGTGGCTACTTCAGCATGGACCTTTGATGCAATTCCATCCAAGTGAGCTGCCCATTCCCTTTTTAGTTCTGTTTCAGCATCAACAAGTTTGGTAATTGACCGAATGGCATTTGTAATATTAGCTTCATTCCGTTTAAGAGCTGTATGAAGATGATTCATATCAGCCTTCACGTCTTCAACATTTCCATTCAGATTGTTCAGACTCTGGATCAATTGAAGAGAATTATCAGCAGGAAGGTTGTCAGCAACATCCTTGAGCAATTTCTTGTTCTCCTCCTGCAATCTTTTATTTTCTTCTTGAACTTCTCTGTTTTCATCTTGAATCTGTTGGTTTTCTTCCTTCATCTCCTTCTTCAGCTTTCCAAGTTTGTCCTCCAAGGTCTGTTCCAGCAACAGCTGAATAGACTCCATCAGACTTGAATGTTTGTCAGGTGAGGGAATGGAGGAGGAAGCTGATGACTTAGTCTGGTGAACTTCTATTTCTGCTAAGTCTTCTTCAGCTTTTTCTTCACTTTGTTCAGCCTTAGCAACTCCTGAGCAGCTTGGTGAATAACAATTATGCCAGCTTCTACATCTTCTGGAGCCTTTTCTTCATCAGGCTTGGCAGCAGCTTGTTGAACAGTTGACTGTTCTTTCACCTTAACAATTTCAGGTGTTCCATCTTCAGATATTCTTATGGTCTGATGGATTACCTTAGTGATTTTAGCCATAGAACTCTGAGCTGGTGCCTCTATCACTTCTCTGTAGCTGCTGACTTCAGCCCCAAAAGTAATCTGCTGAACACTAGGCAGTGAAGGCAGATCACTTGGAGAACCTTTGTAGTATCTTGATCGTTCAGACCACTTCTCCAGAGCTTGATAAACAGCTATTTGAACAGCCCTCTTTTTCCTCAGCAGCTTGGCGTTCAGCAGGTGTCATTTTCCTTTTCCTTTCTTCTTTTTCTGCTTCAATCTTGCTAAGCCTTATGGCTTCAGCAAGTTCCTCCTTGGCCTTCTTTTCCTCAAGGACATCTTCCCTTCTCTTCTTTTCAGCTGCAGATATCTTTCTTTTCACAATTTTATTCTTCTTTGACTTATTAGCAGCAGAAGTAGGCTCTGGAGCAGCAATAGAGATAGGAATGGCTGATTTTGGTTCAATGATCCTCACTTCTGGATCATCTTGAGGTTCAGAAACCTCAGCTGTTGAAGCTTGCTATTGCATCAGCATCAGAAGTCATCTTAGTGGCAGCAGCATCAGCAGGTTTATCAGCTTCGACTGGCCTCTCAGCTGTTTGAGGGTCTTCTCTGACTAAATCCTCAGACTTAGTAGGAGATGGTTCAAAGACCACCTTCCTCTTAACAGACTTTTTAGGTGCAATTTTCTCCTTTTCTTGCCTTGAAGTTGCAGTGTCTTTAAGTTGACTCCTAGTCCTCTTAGCAACAATCTCAGCAGGTTGCTCCTCTGATACAGTTCTAGAGGGTGAACCAGCTGATATCTCCAGAAGTTCATCAGTAGTCTTTTTAATGATTGCATCGGCAGCAGCCTTCTTTTCAGCTTCTGTTCTAGCTTTAACAGCTGGCTTAGCTGTTTGAACATATTGCTTTATTTTCTTAGTAGGGGCTTTTTCCTTAGGCTCATCAGCCTCTTCTTCATCTATTTTCCTCTTTGAACTTCCATTAACAGCTTGATAATGGGCCATTGCCTTGACATTGTGAATGACTTTCCAATTAGTCACACCACAACCCAATGACCCAGACAGATGACTCAGAGTAATCCTATGATTAGTTTGTTTCTTATGAAAATTTGCCAAAATATACCATACAATTTCAGCCCAATTGACCTCAAAAACATACTGAACAGCTATCATCATGGCATATCTTTTCATAGTGATACTATCTAAAGAAAAAGTGCAATTTTCTATTACCTTCGCTGCCATATCAGCCATATGATGATATTCATCCTTCAACTGCTTTTTCTTCATGTTACCTGATAGTATTTCCCCTTCGTGGGCACAGATGCTCCAAAACTCTTGTTCCTTCTCCTTAGCCATGGTTGTCAGGTCTGTTCTTCCTTGGTTGGATAGTCCATACTTCTCATGGAGCAGAGCAGGTGTAATGACGATTTCTTTTCCTCCGACTGTTGCCTTAATTTCAAGCTTGTTGAAGTCAACAACATTCTTTGCTCCATAATACTCCAATATTTGATCTTTATAAACCATCTCGTCATGTGCTTCCATGAAATCCACCAGGGTTGCAGCTTTAAACTTTTCCAGAATTGTCATCATTAAGACGGTTCCAGATTTGTGATATGTATCATAGATCAGATACATACTCTCAGCTTTTGCCTTTTGTTGAGGAGTCATGATTTTTCTGGAAAGGTTAGTGAAACAAGAGAAGATTTTTTCAGAAAATGAGAGCAGAAATCCTTAGAATGCTTTAGAAAGTATTTAGGTGCGAAAAGGATCAGTGAGCCGATCAGATCTGGTTTTAAAGAGTTTAGGTGCGTCGGTTTCCTTGTTACACGCTAACCGTTAGATTAGTTTTGATTCAGCATTGATCGTGGGGCGTTAGTTACGCAGTTCAAAATTTAAAAAACATTTATTGACAGGCGGGAATACGAACCGCCTAGTCGACTAGTAAAAGCGTGTTTTAGATAAAACGTTTTTAGACAACAAAGCTTTTACATAGGTAATCAGATCAGTAAGCTTAATACTTATCTGATCAGACGAGTGTCCTGATGACAGATTATTACTAGTGAAAGTCAATAGCTAGTAATCTTCCTCGGTTGTTTGTCAATCCAGCTAGATTATTAAACTTCAATCTAATTAAGATCTTCTGTTGAAAATATAACTTCAACTAACTTCATCAACAAATTTCATCTTTTAATCAGAAGTACCGCTAGTCTTACACGTTCCCCCTGACTTTAAGAATCCATCAGTTAACTAGTCTGTTGAGAGTTAACCTTGAAGATAATAAGATGAGTAAGCTGATAGACTTCAGTCTTCTGATGAGTTCCCCCCTCAGCTTATGCATCTAAATTTAGTAGACCTAGTTCGGCTCTTAACATTGAAAACCTTGCATCACTTAGAGGTTTTGTGAAAATATCAGCGATCTGATTGTCAGTATGAACATACTCTATTATAACATTTCCTTTTTCCACATGATCTCTTATGAAGTGATGTTTGATTTCAATGTGCTTAGTCCTTGAATGACTTGTAGTGTTCTGAGTAAGAGAGATTGCACTTGTATTGTCACAGTAGATAGGTATTCCACTGATTTTAATGTTGTAATCTTCTAGTTGATGCTTCAACCATAGTATTTGTGCACAGCAAGCTCCAGCAGCTATGTACTCAGCTTCAGCAATAGATATGGATACTGAAGTCTATTTCTTACTCATCCATGAGATCAGACGACTACCTAAGAATTGACAGACACCTATTGTGCTCTTCCTATCAATCTTTCAGCCAGCAAGGTCAGAATCTGAATATCCAATAAGTTCAAAACCAGATTCCCTAGGGTACCAATCATTGATAACGAGGGCCTACTCGTTCGTAATTAGAAATCGTCCTTTTTCTCTTCCCAAATCTTGAGTGCATTTAAGATATCTAAGTATCCTTTTGGCAGCTAGAAGATGAGATTCCTTAGGATTTGATTGATATCTCTCACAAACCCCAACAGAGTACATGATATCAGGTCTGCTTGCTGTTAGATACAGTAGTGACCCAATAATGCCTCTGTACTTGGTTATATCCACTAATTTGCCATCTTCATCTTTATCCAAACGAAGTCTAGTAGACATAGGAACATTAACAGTTGAGCTAGTCTCCATACCAAATTTTTTGAACAGATCCTTTGTGTATTTTGCTTGGTTAATGAATATTCCATCAGGCAACTGTCTTACTTGCAAACCAAGAAAATAATTTAGTTCACCCATCATGCTTATTTCAAACTTGTTTTGCATCAGCTTGGAGAACTTATCACACATCTGTTGATTTGTTGAACCAAAAATAATATCGTCCACATATATTTGCACAAGCAATATATGATCCTCCCATTCAATAGTGAACAAGGTCTTATCTACCTTACCTTTACGAAATCCTTTAATTAAAAGAAAATCAGATAGAGTATCATACCATGCTCTTGGAGCCTATTTCAGTCCATAGAGGGCTTTCTTCAGACGATACACCTTGTCTTCTTCTTTGTATGCTTCAAATCCAGGTGGTTGTTCAACATAAACTTCTTCTTGCAGTTCTCCATTGAGAAAAGCTGATTTCACGTCCATTTGATAGACTGTGAAATTTTTATAAGCAGCATTGGCTAGAAATAGTCTGATTGCCTCTAATCTTGCTACTGGTGCAAATGTTTCATCAAAGTCAATGCCTTCTTCTTGGTAGTAACCTTTGGCCACTAGTCATGCTAAATTTCTGGTGACAATACCATCTTCATTCATTTTATTCCTGAATACCCACTTAGTGCCAGTTACCCTTTGATGACTTGGTCTAGGAACTTGGTACCAGACTTCATTCCTTTCAAATTGATTTAACTCTTCTTGCATAGCTTCAATCCAATTTGAATCACTATGAGCTTCTTCAATTTGTTTAGGCTCTATTTGATATAGGAAACTGACAAACATGGCATCATTTGCAGCAGCTCTCCTTGTCTTTACTCTATCTAAAGGTTCACAAATCACTAATCCAGGTGGGCGATTCTTGAGCCATCTGAGATCAGGTTGAAAATCTGAATGTTGTCATATGTTTTGATCTTGCAACGCTACTGTTGGAGTTCCAGTAGTAGACTGTTAAACAGCAGTTGTCTATTGAACAGTCTCTGGTCTATTAGTTGTTTGTAACTCGTCTGTTAGACAATCAGCAGTGTGATTTTGAACAGCACTTGAGTCAGCAGCTGAGTTGAGATCAGGTAGTATGATGGGTATATACTCTTCATTTCTTTCAACACTCAATTTCTGAAAATCAGTAGACAGATTTTGATCAGTATATTGATTCTTTTCAGAAGATTGATTTGGTTCATCAAGTACTACATGAATAGATTCTTCTACAAATAAAGTTCTTTTGTTAAAGACTCTATAAGCTTTACTGACTGTAGAGTATCTTACAAAAATAGCTTCATCGGCCATCTCTGCAAAGGCAGTGAGGTGATTTTCCCATTATTTAAAACAAAGCATTTACAACCGAAAATTCTAAAGTAATGAATGTTTGGCTTCCTGTTGTTCTAAACTTCATATAGAGTCTTGTTTTGGTGCTTGTTGATCATGCATCTGTTTTGGGTGAAGCATGCTGTATTTGTGGCTTCTGCCCAGAATCTTTGGGGCAGCTTTGCTTCAGCTATCATAGTCCTGGTAGCTTCTTTTAGAGTTCTGTTTCTCCATTCAGCAACTCCATTTTGTTGAGGTGTTCTGGCAGAAGAGTACTCATGGCTGATTCCTCTGACATTACAATACTTGTCAACAGTTGAGTTTGAAAATTCAATCCCTCTATCTGATCTGATTTTCAGTATTTTTATGCTCTTCTCATTCTGGATCAGCTCCATCAGATTTGTAAGATGCTCCTTGGTTTCACTTTTCTTCTTCATGAAAATCACCCAAGTGTATCTTGAATAGTCATCCACAACAGCTAGGCAGTACTTCTTTCCACCATTGTAGATTGGGTCAATGGGTCCAAATAAGTCCATATGTAACAACTCCAAGATCCTTCCAAATGATTGATGTTTCTTACTTTTGAAAGATGACTTGATTTGTTTACCCTTCTGACAGGCGTCACACAGCTTGTCTTTGCTCATGACTGTCTTTGGAATTTCTTCTACCAGATCATTCTTGATAAGTCTGTTTATGGTCTTGAAATTCACATGGTTCATTCTTTTGTGCCATAGCCAAATAACTTCACTTGGTGTTGATGCCACCAAACAAACATTAAAATTCTTGTCAACAGAATTTCAGTCCACTGTGTAGACATTTCGTTGTCGTCTTCCAGATAAAATTACATTCTTGTACCAATCTGTTCAACGAAGCACTTATCTGATGAGAAGATGACTGACAATCCCTTGTCACAAAATTGACTTATGCTCAGCAAATTGTTTTTGAGGCCTTTAACATAAGAGACGTCAGATATCTCAATGTTGCCTTTGATTAATCTTCCACTTGCTACAATTTTGCCTTCCTTGCTGTATCCAAAAGTTACTTTTGGACCATCAACAGCAACAACATCAGTCAGCTTATGTATGTTTCCACATATGTGTCTCGAACAGTCACTGTCCAAGTACCAGATTTTCTCTACTTTACTCCTACTCCTAATCCTAACCTACAAAACAAAATAAAAATTGTTTTAGGTATCCTTATTGAGAGGGTCTCGAAGGATTAGTTCCACCCTTAACAACCCAAGATGTTGAAGTCTTAGGCTTCTTAGGCTTCTGAGTTTTAACAGGTACATGTGCAGATTTATCTTCATCATGTCCATCAGATTTGTTACGTAGATAATCAGTGTGATAAGGATGATGCTCATAAGCAGAATAAGATACATGATATGCAGGATATTGTGCATAGTAAGTTGGGAATTGAGGTGCATGATACATAATAGGATATGCAGCAGGTTGTACATAATATGACTCATTTTCGTACCAAGCATTCTGATTTTTCTTGTTCTTATGCTTCTTTGGCTTACTAGATGCTTGTTCATTAACAGACGACTTAGTTTTACCACTAGTCTGATTGGTTTTTGCCTTATCAGCAGACTTCTTATGACTCTGCTATCTACTCTTACTAGTATGTTTTCCTACACTAGGCTCTTTGCTCTCTTTAGCCTTAGGAGCTTTCTTCTCCTTTAATTCTTTCTCAGGTGAAGCAGATTTAGTAGTCTGAACATACAGAATGACCTTACTGTTGTCAGCTGATACAAATTTTTCAGTATGGTTCAGTTCTAACTTATCCCGTTCTAAAGGTATCTTCTATTTACTAAACATGTGAGTGGATGCAACAGATGATTTCTCATGAGACTCAATTATCTTTTCAAGTTCCATGATTTTACCCTTATAAACTTCACATTCAGCTTTCAGAGATTCATTCTCTTGCTCAAGCAGTTTATATTCAAATGATTCTTTTGGTTTTTCAACCTTAAGTTTCAGTGAACTGTTTTGCTCTTTTAGCAATATCATCTCTTCCTTAAACTTAGCAAATGCATCAACAATACTTGTATTATTAATTACCATTTGCTCAAATGAATTGAATAATTCATTTTCAAGAGGAGTTACCTCATCATCCTCAGAGTTATCAGATTCCTTGGCCATCAGGCAGATGAGTGCAGGACTCTTTTCTTTAGTAAACTCTTCATCACAAGTGTCTGAATCTGAATCAGATGAGTAGATAGCAGCCAGCTTCTCCGCTTCTGCTAACAGCAGCTTGCTTTTATGATGCTTTCTTTCCTTTCTGATTCTCTTTTCCTCTTCTGTATACTTCTCAGGTTTAGGATATGGGCAGACTCTGATGAAATGTCCCAATTTCCTGCAGTTATAGCACATTAGTTTGGATTTATAAGAATCCTTATCTTGAGAAGAAGAGGTAGGGTTAGAAGTAGAAGCATTGTTGTATTTGTTCTTCATTTTTCTTTTGTAGAACTTCTTAAAGTTGTTCATCAGTAATGCAACGTCTCCAGTTGTGTACTCCTTTTTGTTGAGTATTGTGGCTTCATCAGACGAGTCCACATTTTAGCTTTTGTATGCTGGTCTTTTCGGATTTTTAGCAGCAACTAGGGCAGCTGAGGGACCTGAAGTTAAGGTTTCTTCAACACCCATTCTAGGCAGTTTATACTCATACGCCTTGAGTACTGAGAACAACTCGGTGAGATAGATCTTTTCCAAATCTCTTGAATCTTCCATGGCTGTTACCTTCATGTTGAACTTCGGAGGCAAAGCCTTCAACACTCTGACGGCTATCTCCTTGTCAGTGAAGGTTTTTCCAAGCTTGAGAACTTCATTTAATGTCCTTGTAAACCATGTATCCATCTGATCAATGGTTTCCGCAGACTTCATCTTGAAGGTGTCCAGCTTTTCCAGAGCAACACTCAACTGATGCTCTTTGATGGCATCGTTTCCTTCGCTCATGTCACGAACCTTGTCCCACATCTCTTTGGCAGTCTTGCAATGCTTAACTTTATCAAATATATCATTGTCCAGGGCTTTGGTCATGATGAAACGGCCAACTTTGTCTAGATTGTACAACTGTCATCTCATTTAGATCTTCCTCCACCACTATGTCTACTTCATCAACCTTTATAGTCTTGGTGAATTTGATTGGACCTTTTATGATACATGTGTACATGTTATCATTGTAAGCAGCTAAGAAGATCTCCATTTTGATCTTCCAGTCTTCGAAGCTCATACAAGCTATGTGGGGAACATGGCTGATACAATTCATTTTAAAAAATATGCTCTTTTGAAAAAGTTTGAAAACCTTTGAAAAACACTCGGATCAAGCTCGTTGATCAGGCAGCTGATTCTAATGAACCACCTGCTCTGATACCACTTGTTGGTCCCAAGTGGTCAGATGAGGTCTAGAGGGGGGTGAATAGACCTCTGAAAATTTTTAGACTTTAAAACTTTTCACTCGTCTGTCAGCAGACTAAGCTGTTATAGGTCAGTAAGCTGACTAAGATGATCGTTGAACAAATCTTTGAACAACACAATTAACCACTTCTCTTTATACTACTTAGCTGATTTCAGCAAGCTTTACAACGGAGCACTTGCAGCGGATATTTTAAAATGTTTTTCACAAGTGTCCTTAGTCTATTTTGAAAGATTTTATCCCCAGTTTTATCAAACTCTTTTTACAAAATCTTTCAACATATTAAACCAGGTGTTTTTATGCACTTTGAAAATATGCAAGAAATAATGCAAAGTAAAAACACACAGAATTTTTATAGTGGTTTTATGGATTTAAATTATTTAGTCCACTCTTCCAAGTCACTTAGATCTTGGGTTATACTAGAGAACACAAAGTAATCAGTATACAATGTTTGTGCCAAACAACAAATGAAATGGCCACAAATGCGCAATAGGAAATCACAAAGAAAGCCTATCCTCTGAAGCTAGATCACTCACTAAGACGGATCTACACTTTTCACAACACACTTTACAGTTTTTCACTCAGAAAAATGTTTATCTTTTTGATCTTCAACTTCGGCTTTTGTCAACAAATGACTAAGCTCATGAGTGAGCTGTTCTTGAGACTTAAAGATTTTGCTTCGGATTTTCTCTCAGAGATTGTGTTGTTGTTCTCTTCTTCAGTCTCTTGAACTATTTATTCTCCAGGATTTGAAAAATGTCCATTGAAGAGAGACACAATTTAAATTCCTCGGGTACTGGTCCTTAATTTCTGCGAACGGCTCTCTACACAATGTCAGTGCTGTCAACAGTACTTTCTGTCAGGCAGCATTTAATGCACCTAGCTGATACGAGGTTTTTCTTCAATCATTTATCATTAATACCCTCGAACTTCAGCATTTATTACTCCAAGTGCATTTATTACCGTTGGAGAGACTTTCTGATCCTTTCCACTTGGATGATGAGAACACTAGTCTGATGATGAATCGAGCTGATCCCAAACTTGAACTAATCTGATTTGAGTCGGCTGATCTTCACCAATCTGATTTCTTCCTTCAACAGCAGATCAATAGTCTTCTGGACCATGTTGAATTTTGACTTGTCTGATAATACTTCAATCTTCAATCAAAATTCTTCCAAGGGGTTTAACTAAGCTTTTTCTAACTTAGCTGGTTATGATGTTTTGGAAATCATCAAAACCTCCCTTCAAACTTCAAATTACTTTACTTCTGATCTTCATCTTCATCCAACATATTTGGTCATTATTTCGATCTAATTGTCTGTTAAATGGATATGTAACACTAAATTCTCCGTAATTTGATAATATATCAATCTTAAATAACATCACTTATTACACTTAGCAAGCTCAAATATATTATCTTAAGGTCAACAATGTTGACTTTGGTCAATTAATCGAGTTGTTTGTCGATTCGGATTACGATTAACATAATTATACATTATCCCAAGGTAAATAATGTTGACTTTGGTCAATTAATCGAGTAATTCGTCGATTTGTATTAAAATTAGCCTAATTATACATTACCCTATTGTGAACAATGTTGACTTTGGTTAATAAATCGAGCCATTTATCGATTTGCATTACGAATAACCTAATTATACATTACCCTAAGGTAAACAATGTTAATAATAATTATACACTTTTGTGCACATTATACTCATTTTCTCAATATTATAGTCCTCTAACTAAATAAATATGATTTTGTAAATTATATATTAACCCCAAGGTACCCAAAAAATTATTCATTTGAATCTAATTTATATTTAAGTTAGGCCTAACAAAATTAGCATTTTGAAATTTGGACCAATGTATAATTTTGATATTCAAGGGTAACTAGAGAGGGATACAATTTAACAATTTTATCAAGATCTCAAGTAATTTTTCTGAAAAAATCAGAATTTAATTTAACCAAAAAATATTTTTCATCGAATTTTCAATTCCTGAACAAAGAAAAATCCACGAAAAATAATTTAACATGATAAAAAATGATAAAAATCACCCAAAAACCAGAAATTATTTTCTCAACGTAGCGGTAGTCACCGCCGGGAAAACGGCTGCCGGAGTGGGCCTCACGCGCGGCACGCGGCACTGGCCGCGCGTGGGAGTGGTTGGGTCAGCGCTGCTAAATCGGGTCAGCACGACCCAGTTACATTAATCTGCTGTTTTTTTTTTCTTTTTTCGATCGTTTTAACCCGATTTAAAGACGAGATATGTATGCAATTTGATGTTGAATACGATTTCATGTTCAATTGTTGATTTCATCAATAAATTTGCAGATTTAATCAATTTGATTTAATTGTTGAAGAACCCTAAAATTCTATCACAACATCCAATTGAACTAGCAATTGTAATCTCGAATTTTTTAGAATTAATTCGGGGTTGGGTATTAGTATATTAGAAATCTCGAACCCAATTTTTTACAAATAGCAATTGAAATCCCAACATCCAATTGAAATTTGGGGTTGGGTGTTAATATTTTAGAATTAATTATGAAAAAAATATTTTAATAAAAAACTGAAACCCAAGTTTAGTACAAGGGTGTTATGGAAATTACATCTAAATCAACATAAATTGTGACCTGCTACTTTTACCTATATAGTAAGTCATGGGTGATTTTTTTATTATATATGATTGGCTATGGGACATGAACTCTTGGGAGTTTTTCACAACAACTCTTCCTAGCCATGTCCAACTAACATTAAGAATCCTAACATAGAGAAAAAGTGCATGAAAAATATTAAAGTAGCAATTTATCTCATTGAATCGGAGAGTATAAGTCGCCCATCGAAATTGAAAGTGACATGGAATATATTTATTATAACATAGAGAAAAAGTACAACATTTATCATGTAATCATGACACAGGAGAAAAAGTGTCACATAGAAGATCTTATACGTGTGTTAAAGAGATAAAAGTGAAATATTTATAAGATCGTAAAACACATAACAATCCATATATTTGTGAAAATAAAATTGATCTCCTATAAATTAATGGAAGTATATTTTATTTGGGTAGGAGAATTTGGATTCTGTCATATGACTCATATGGTAAAATAATAGTGTGTTTTATTATTCAATTTTTAATCGAGACATGTCGCAATAAAAAAAAAAAAACAACAAATATTAATAATTTAATATTGTGAAATTGAGAGCACTAAAATTTATAGTACTTTTTTTTTATTTGAAGTAGCTTCAAGTTTACATTGCAATAAGATTCAAACTATTTGTAAACGGATTATTTAATTTACGCATCCTCGCATATACAAACAGATTTTTTGCCAAGTCTCCTGTCAATAATATTGATGTCGCATCGGCCTTCACCACTCGGACAGATATAATTGCAATCCTTGTTCCACCGGCAATAATGTATTCTTACCACCCAACTTGCTTCAACGCCATACAAAATACCTTTAACAATTGATCCAAACAAAAATGTATCACGCCCTGTTTGTTTAGTGTTTGGGAGAGTAGTGAAAATTTGTGAAATAATCTCGATTTGCGTAATATTATTTGTTTGGATTTTGAGTGCTTTTGAGTATAAGTGCTACCCAATGCACGTAGTAAGATAAGGATGAAGATTGATTTCAAGAAATAATTTTTAAAACATTTCAAGTTGATCCCTACAACTTCACGTGATATATTTTTGAAATGATTTCTAAAAAAATATTGATTCAAAACGATCTATTTTTTACAAATTGGGTTTTTTTTGCAGGATTTTTGAAAACACAAGGATGTTTGGCGCAATAAAAGTTTCACATGATAGTTTCTTGCAGGTTTAACATAACACAGAGGAGTATTTTGCATTTAACCCTACACTTGGCACAATAACCTTGAGTGCTTTTGAGTGTTAACATGTAATTAAGTTATATACTTACATGACTGAATCAGCTAAAAAAAAAAAAGAAAAGTAAATACTTACATGAATGAATCAACAAGACTGCAAAAAGATAAGCCAATAAGGCTTTTGAAGTCATCTTCCTGAAATCTAATATTCTTAAATTTAATTTTCTGAGTTGAATTCTTGTCGTGTAATTTTGTTCAAAGTTACATAAGTTTCAACACAATATAAATAAGCTAAGATTGCCATTGTCTTTGCTTTATTTGGCAATACCCAGTGGTGTATTTTGCAGAGAATCAAAAGAATAACTTTTTTGATTAATGTGATTAGGAAAATAAATCTATATATTAATTAATTAACAAAACAATCAACCACTCATCAATACATTATATATTTGGAGGGTGAATTTGACTAAATTTCAAATTCGGGTAATTTTGAATCATTATTACAATGAAATTATGGATAAACATTACTGTGTGGATCTCCTTAACATTATATTTTTACAGAGTGTCCATCTTATGTTTTTCCCTAATATTAGTCCTTACTACGGTATATTTGTTTTACTTCGAACTTTTTCGTCTATTCACTATGATAGTGTTACAATTATGTTTCGAACTGTATATGCAAAAATTGAATTGAATAAGTTTGTTAAGTTTTCTTTAAAATATTTTGAGTTTTTTTGAATTTATATTGAGACAAATAGGTGAATTACTATTATGCTTTTGAATTTTCTATTCTTTTAATTATTTTTTATTTTTTATTGATACAAATTCTTTCTAATTGACTTTCAATTCATAAAGATTATTTTGAATGAAACATTTTGTCATTTAAAACTATAAATTTTCATAAAACTCAAGGACTAAATTGATACAAACATATTTTATGGAGCATTTAAATGTAACACTATCATAGTGAACGGAAGAAAATGCCTTTAAAAAATGCACATGAATATCACTTGAGATCAGCGTCTTTGTTGACCTCCTAAAAAAGTTTAAAATGAAATAAATAACACGTAATGGGGACTAATGTTGAAAAAAAAACACTATATGAACGACTCTATAAAAAATTAATGTGATAAAGGAGATCCAGGTGTTTACTCAAAATATATAAATGGTTAGTAATACAATACACATTTACCATATATTCTTTGGTGGAACTAAATTGGGGATTTCATCGATTTGAGCCTATATTTGGATTTATATTTTTTTAAATCAATTCATACTATAAAAAATTAATGTGATAAAGGAGATCCAGGTGTTTACTCAAAATATATAAATGGTTAGTAATACGATACACATTTACCATATATACTTTGGTGGAACTAAATTGGGGTTTTCATCGATTTGGCCTATATTTGGATTTATATTTTTTTAAATCAATTCATACTTTTATAAGCTATTATATATTCTCTGCATGTTTTAGGTAAATCACAGTCATTGCAATATTAATTGCATAACATATATATTTTAGGGTGAAATACACTTTCCCCCCTTAAAGTATGGGGGTGGCATCAGTTACCCCCCTAAAGTATCAATTGTAACACTTAGCTCCCTATGTTAGAGTATTAAATATTTTATTCCAAAATTACCCCCGTCCCTTTTAATTTGAATCAAATTAAATACATTATTTCTTTATTAATTTATCAAAAAATATTTTTGTTAATTATGAATTCATTCATCCACGAAATAATATTATATTTCACTTTCTTCATTTTTTCGATTTCTTTAGGTTTTATGGTCTCAAATTTTTTCTTTATTTTTGTCTCATTTTTTTCTTGATTTATGTAGTACTTTACTCCCGATATGAAAACCCTTACCATCACTCAAACCAGTCATCTTCCCACCATCTTCAACCTCCATTGTTTCTCCAACTCTAAAAACTATCAAGCCCACATTTTAGTGTGTTCAAAGACCTTAGTAAGGAGAAAGCATAAGGAAATTCCCGTACCGTTTCTGGGTAGCAAAACTTTCAAAGAATCAAAGGTAAAATTGAAAATTAATCTTTTATTTTCAATCGATTTTTTTTTTTTTTTTTTTTTTGTGAAAATAGCTTAGTTAAGTATTACTTTTGTATATTCTCAAAAAATGAAGAATTTTCAGTCATTTACGATTTTTTCACACAAAGTTTTGATCACTGCTTTGTTTTTTTTTTTTTTTGAAATTTTCTTTTGAATAGTAATGTGAATATGATTATGTTGTGATTTCATAGTTTTGATTTTGATTGGTATTGTTTCTTAGTTAAGTATTACTTTTATTTTTGTATATTCTCAAAAAACGAAGAATTTTCAGTCATTTACGATTTTTTCATAAAAAGTTTTGATCACTGCTTTGTTTTTTTTTTTTTTTTAATTTTTTTGAATAGTAATGTGAATTTGATTATGTTGTGATTTCATAGTTTTGATTTTGATTGGTATTGTTTTTGTTGTTAAAATGAAGCGAAATATGGTTATGTTGTTGATTTCATAGTTCAATATTGCATGTTGTTGGTATTGTATGATAATATGGTTATGTTTTATTGAGATATATTTTCGGAATTTTTTGTTGTGGATTACGTTGTTGTTGGTAAGTAATGTTGTTACTTTCTTTTCATGTTCAGAAAATGTTGTATGACATTGTAGTCCATTACAAAGATGAGATGTTCATCCCCAAGAACATTCAATCAAGGAACTATAAGTACTTGGACCTGCTAAATGATGTATGTGAAGTTGCTCTGAGGAACTTATGAGAAAGAGTTAACACTCTTATTGTGATGAGTTATGGTGAAACATTCATGTGGAGGCTTTGCAAAACAAGGATATGGGGTGACAGTGATGTAAACCATATATTTGAGAAGAACAAGGACCATTCTCAGATTGATTTGCTTATTCAGACATTTGAAAATAAAGATGAGGGTGCAAACCAAAGAGGGGCTGAGGATGAAGAAGGTGAAAGTGAAGGTGACGAATCTGGTGATGGTGAAAGTGAAGGTGATGAGTCTGGTGATGGTGAAAGTGAGGGTGATGAGGGTGAAAGTGAAGATGATGAATCTGGTGATGATGAAAGTGAAGGTCATGAAACTGATAAGGGTGAGAAAAAAAAAACATGTAACACATTATTTTATATCATCATATATAAAAAGAACATGTAATTTTTTTAGGGAGAAGTTGCTTTATATTATAGTGCTAATGTCAATTTATCCACTGTGATTGTAATAATTTCAATTTATTTCTTCCTATAATTTAAAAATAAAGCAATTTATCCCATCTGAAATCTTAATAGAATTCAAGTAAAGATATATATTCAAAGGACGGCTTTAGGGCCCTGGTTTTTTTTTGTTTTTTTTTAATTACTGTGGTACTGTATATTTTTAAATCATATAATTAGTAGAGTTACTACATGGACTATTTTTCTCTTATTTATGAGATGGGACAACTAGCCATGGATCAAGCCCAATACTAACATTAAGAATCGTAACATAGAGAAAAAGTGCATGAAAAATATTAAAATAGCAATTTACCTCATTGAATTGGATAGTGTAAGTCGCTCATCGAAATTGAGAGCGGACATAAAAAATATTTACTATAACATAGAGAAAGAGTGCAACATTTATCATGTAATCACGACACAGGAAAAAAAGTGTCACGTAGAAGATCTTATACGTGTGTTAAAGAGATAAAGTGAAATATTTAAGAATGTAAAACACATAACGATCCATATGACTCATATGGTAAAATAATACTCCCTCCATTTTTTTTTAATTGTCGCTTTGGCAACTTTTGTTTGTTTACTTTTATTTGTCGCTTTAGGAAATCAATGTAATTTCTTCCAATTTTGCCCTTATTTAATGATTCTTTTAGTAAAGGATGAGAGAGAATAATAAATGTTTTAATCATATGGTGAAAAGGGTATTTTTGGGTTTTTGCTTTGAAAATGTGGTTATTTATTGCATTCCTTAATTTGTGTGCACCAACCCAAAGCGACAATTAAAAAAAAACGGAGGGAGTAGTGTGTTTTATTATTCAATTTTTAAACGAGACATATCGCAATAAAAAAAAAAACAACAAATATTAATATTGTGAAATTGAGAGCACTAAAATTTATAGTACTATTTTTTACTTGAAGTAGCTTCAAGTTTACATTGCAAAAAGATTCAAACTATTTGTAAACGGATTATTTAACCATTCAGGTAATATTTTCATAATTTAATTTACGCATCCTCGCAAATACAAACAGATTCTTTGCCAAGTCTCCTCTTAATAATACTGATATCGAATCGGCCTTTACCACTCGGACAGATTTTTTTGCAATCCCTGTTCCACCGGCAAAAATGTATTCTTACCACCCAACTTGCTTCAACGCCATGCAAAATACCTTTAACAATTGATCCAAACAAAAATGTAAGTAGTAAGATAATTCTAGTTTCCGTTGTAAGCCCCTTATACTTGGGGAAAATGGAAGATACTCCTTGTGTTATATTAAACCTGCAAGAAACTACTTTGTGAAATTTTTATTGGACCAAACATCCTTGTGTTTTTCAAAACCCTGCAAAAAACATCGAATTTATAAAAAAATAGGTCATTTTGGACCGACATATTTCAAGAAATAATTTTTGAAACACTTCATGTTGGTACCTACAACTTCACGTGATATATTTTTGAAATGATTCCTTGAAAAATATCGATCCAAAATGACCTATTTTTTTATAAATTGGGTGTTTTTTGCAGGATTTTTGAAAACACAAGGAAATTAGGCACAATAAAAATTTCACAGGATAGTTTTTTGCAAGTTTAGCACATGGGAGTATTTTGCATTTACCCGTGCACTTGGGACAATAACCTTGAGTGCTTTTGAGTGTTAACATGTAATTAAGTTATATACTTACATGACTGAATCAGCTAAAATAAAAAAAATAAATAAATAAATAAATACTTACATGACTGAGTCACTGAATCAACAAGACTGCAAAAAGACAAGCCAATAAGGTTTTTGAAGTCATCTTCCTGAAATCTGATGTTCTTATATTTAATTTTTTGAGGTGAATTCTTGTCGTTGAATTTTGTTCAAAGTTGCATAAGTTTCAACACAATATATATAAGTTAAGAGTGCCATTGTCTTTGCTTTATTTGGCAATACCCAGTGGTGAGTGTGGGAGAACTCCAGTTCCTTCAATAGGTGAGGTGTTTGCTGAGGTTCGAAGAGAAGAGAGCCGCAGACATGCCATGTTGGGAAAAAAGACTACTAATGGGCTTGAGGAGAATTCAGCCTTTGTTACTTAGGCTATTGGCAATAAAGCAACCTGTTTTCAGCGAAAATCTGAAGACAAACCACGGGTATGGTGCGACTATTGCAACAAACCGCGTCACACTCGAGAGAATTGCTGGAAAATCCATGGAAAACCAGCAAACTGGAAAAGCAGCAAGCCTGGTGACAAAAATAATCGTGCAATTCCCATTGCTAATGAAGTTGAGATGAGTCCTTTCAGCAAGGAGCAAATTGATCACCTCCTGAAACTGCTAAAATCTAATTTGCCGTCCGGTATTCCTACTATTTCTCTTGCACAAACAGGTAGTGCCTTTAATGCCCTTTCTTGTAGTTTAAATTCTACTCCATGGATCATTGACTCTGGAGCTTCCGATCATATGACCAGCCTTCCCAATCTCTTTAGCACTTACTCACCATGTTCTGGTCTTGAAAAAAATTAGAATTGCAGATGGTAGTTTCTCACCCATTGCAGGAAAAGGGCTCATAAAATTATCAAAGAATATAAATCTGAATTATGTTCTCCATGTCCCTAAATTGACCTGTAATCTCCTTTCTGTGAGTAAACTAACCAAAGAATCTAATTGTCGTGCAATTTTTTGTGATTCTTCCTGTGAATTTCAGGACCAGAGCCCGGGGAAGAAGATTTGCAGTGCTAAGATGATTGATGGACTTTACTACTTTGATGATTTCTTCTCCATTAATAATAAGGCTCAGGGTTTTAGCAGTGTTAGTTCTAATTCTGTTTATCAACAAATAATGCTTTGGCACTTAAGACTAGGGCATCCCAGTTTTCCATATCTTAAACATTTGTTTCCTACTTTATTTAAGGGTTTGGATTGCTCATCATTCTATTGTGAAAGTTGTTGTTTATCTAAGAGTCATCGTACTACTTATAAGCCTAAATCCTACGCTTTCTCAAAACCATTTTATTTAATACATAGTGATGTTTGGGGACCTTCAAGAGTCACTACTATCTCTAGAAAAAAATGGTTTGTTACATTTATCGATGATCATACACGTTTATGTTGGATTTATTTGATGAATGAAAAGTCTGAGGTAGAAAAGCATTTTAAAGATTTTTTCTCCATGGTTGAGTTTCAATTTCAAACAAAAATTAATATTCTTCATACTAACAATGGAACTGAGTATTTCAATAAAATTTTGGGAAGTTTTTTGAAGGAAAAAGGGATACATCATCAGTCTACTTGTGTAAATACCCCTCAACAAAACGGAATTGCGGAAAGAAAAAATAAGCATTTACTTGAAGTAGCTAGTGCTTTAATGTTTTCAATACATGTTCCAAAATATCTTTGGGGGGAAGCTGTTCTAATAGCCTCTTATTTGAATAACAGAATGCCTACACGTGTTTTGAAATACATCACGCCATTAGACTGTTTTAAAAAAGTTTTTACCTTGTCAAGAATACACTCAGATTTACCTCTTAAGGTTTTTGGCTGTATTGCTTTTGTACATATACCTAATAGTAATCTGTCCAAACTTGATCCTCGGGCTGAAAAATGTGTTTTTATAGGATATTCGCCTAATAAAAAAGGGTATAAGTGCTATAATCCCAAAACAAGAAAATTTTATGTGAGCATGGACGTATCTTTCTTTGAAAATAAATCATACTTTCACAAAAATATTCTTCAGGGAGAGAATGAGGTGACAATGGAAGAAATTTTTTGGGATTTGTTGGTCCCAAGTGGTCAGATGAGGTCTAGAGGGGGGGGGGGGTGAATAGACCTCTGAAAATTTTTGAACTTAAAAACTTTTCAGTCTTCTGTCAGCAGACTAAGCTGATGAAGAACAGTAAGCAGACTAGTCTGATCGTGAACAAATCTTGAACAGACGACTGACCACTCTTCTTACAGTAACTTAGCTGTTTTTCAACAAAACAGTTTTTCAAAGAGTATACTTGCAGCGGATTGTTTTAAAGTGTTTTTCACAAGTAGACTAAGTTCTTAAAAGATTTTATCCCCAGTTTTTACAAACTCCTTTTTAAAATCTTTTAGATAATTCAAAGTGTTTAAAAATGCAAACTTTAAATATGCAAGAAAACTTTAGATGCAAGATAACACAAAGAATTTTTATAGTGGTTATATGGATAAAAATCCTTTAGTCCACTCTTCCAAATCACACAGATTCTGGGTTATACTATAATCACTTAGATTACAATATTTCTCCACTTACACCTAAACAACTAATGAAAAGGCTGTAAGCTCACAATAGGAATTCACAAAGAAAACCTATCCTCTAAAGTAGAATCACTCACAAAGATGGATTCTAACTTCGCACAACACTCAGCTATTACAAAATCACTCAGATAATGTTTTTCTGTTTTCTTCAACTTGGTTTCTGTCAACAGATGACTTCCACCAGACGAGTGAGCTGTTCGAGCTTTTGAGACTTAGAAAAATTCTGCTTCAAAATTTCGATCTCTGATTGTTGTTGTGTGTGTGTCTCTTCGAACTTTGCTCTATTTATACTCGGATTTGAAATTATGACCGTTGAAGGAAATCAAATCTTCAAATCCAACCTTCAGCTCTTTTGAAACGGCTCCCTGCAGCAATCGTATAGTGTACAGTACCTTTCTGTCCATCGCATTTAATGCTGCATTTAATGCACTCTGCTGATCCGAGGATATCTTCAATCATTTGCCATTACTACCCTTCTCTTTCAGCATTTATTACACCAAGTGGATTTATTACCGTTGAACTGATCTTATGATCTCTTTCACTCTGTTGATCGAAGCAACCCTTCTGATAGGTACTCTGCTGATCAAATACTGAACTTATCTGATTTGACTCGGCTGATGACCTACCCTTCTGTTCGCTGTTTCAGCAAGAGATCACTAGTCTTCTAGTCTTTGAACTTTGAACTCTTCTGATGTCTTCTTTTACTTGTTCAAAATTCTTCTAAGGGAACTAAGCTTTCCATACTTAGCTGATTATGATGTTTTGGAAATCATCAAAACCTTCCCTTAATTACTTGTCTTCTTTGCACTTCATCTTCATCTTCATCCAACAATTTCCCCCTTTTTGATGATGACAAAACTTCAGCTAAGTACCTGTACCTAAACTAAAGTTTTGATCCTCAAAAATTTCTGAGATAGAAATAGTCTGTTGGATTAAAACTTGCAATTTTATATATATATTGAACTGATTACATATTACAAGTTTGTTCAGATGAGTCGTGCAAAAGAAAATTACAAGGAGATATACAATATTAATCTGAAATAGGGGGAGAATCACAACAATTGGGTAAAACCAACATTGAGCCTCTAGTTTATACTCGGAGAAGACCTCATCAAAAAGGTCAAAGTCAGCTTATATTTCTTGGAAATGATCAATCTCTACCCTCGGAAACTGGACCTCCAAATATTACAGGTAGTGTTATTCCTAACTCATCTTTAATTCCTGTTACTTCTTCTAGCCAAGAACATTCTCCTAGCCAAGAAGTCTTAGATCTTAATATTCCTATAGCTATTAGGAAAGGAACCCGAAGCTGCACTAAATATCCCATTGCCAATTACCTTTCTTATGAAAAACTCTCTTATACGTATAAGGCTTTTACCTCAAAAATCTCACACTTGTTTGTCCCGAGAAACAATCAGGAAGCCCTTGATGATCCAAATTGAAAATTAGCAGTGATGGAAGAAATGAATGCTCTTAGGAGGAGTTGTACTTGGGAGATAGTTAATTTACTTAAAGGGAAAAGAACAGTGGGCTGTAAATGGGTCTTTACTATTAAATGTAAAGCTGATGGTAGCATAGAGAGGTATAAAGCAAGGTTAGTAGCAAAAGGGTTTACTCAAACCTATGGGATTGATTATCAGGAAACTTTTGCTCATGTTGCCAAAATAAATTTGATCAGAATTTTATTATCTGTAGCTGTGAATTTTGACTGGCCATTACACCAATTATATGTAAAAAATGCCTTTCTAAATGGAGACCTTGAGGAAGAGGTTTTTATGAGCCTACCACCTAGTTTTGAGGAAAAATTGGGACCAAACAAAGTTTATAGACTAAGAAAGTCTTTATATGGTCTCAAACAGTCCCCTAGAGCTTGGTTTGAGAGATTTGGAAGAGCTATTAAAAGTTATGGCTACTATCAGAGCCAAGCTGACCATACAATGTTCTACAAACATAGTAGAGAAGGCAAAATTGCAATCTTAATTGTCTATGTGGATGATATAGTTTTGACAGGTAATGACCATGAAGAATTGATGAGACTGAAGAGAAGATTTGCAGTTGATTTCGAGGTCAAGGACTTGGGTGCATTAAAATACTTTCTTGGAATAGAGTTTGCTAGATCCAAAGAAGGTATATTTTTGAATCAACGTAAATATATTCTTGATTTACTTGATGAGACAGGTCTACTGGGAAGCAAACCAGTTGAGACACCTATTGAGCCTAACTTTAAGCTACAACCTTCTAAAGATGAAGACATTTTGAAAAAGGAGCAGTATCAGAGACTTGTTGTAAAACTGATCTATTTGTCACATACACGTCCAGATATAGCATTTGCAGTCAGCATGGTTAGCCAGTTTATGCATTCACCTGGACAAGAACACTTTGGGGCAGTCTACAGAATTCTTAGATACCTAAAAAGGACTCCTGGAAGAGGTCTACTATTGAAAAAGCATGGTCATTTGCAAGTTGAAGCCTACACTGATGCAGATTGGGCTGGAAGTACTATTGATAGACGGTCGACTTCTGGTTACTGTACATTCGTTGGAGGTAATCTTGTCACTTGGCGAAGTAAAAAGCAGAATGTGGTAGCAAGAAGCAGTGCAGAGGCTGAGTATAGATCAGTTGCTCATGGAGTTTAGATCTCTAATTCATTGCCTATGAGAGTGTATTGTGACAATAAAGTTGCCATTTCTATTGCTCATAATCCAGTACTTCATGATAGAACAAAGCATGTGGAGATATACAAACACTTCATCAAGGAAAAGATCGAAAATAGATTAATTTGTATGCCGTACATTCCTACTTCTGATCAAGTTGCGGACGTACTTACTAAGGGACTCCCTACTAGACAATTCGACCGACTAATTGGCAAGCTAGCTATGGAGGATATCTTCAAACCAGCTTGAGGGGGATTGTGGAGAAAAGGAAATATTTAGTAGAAATATTACTGAATATTTATTAGCTGTAATTATGTAATTAGTATATTCTGTCAAATCTTGTGAATTAGGTAGTTTGTAATTAGTTTCCTAATTATACTCTTGTTTGTTCTCCTATAAGGGTAACCCTTGTAAACTGTTAGTAATATGCAGAAATATACATAAAAATTCACACTGAGATAGTCGATACACATAAGTGGGTGGCTTGCTGGGATGGAAAGTGCACTGAATACCCCAATTAGGAAATAGCTCACTATGGAAGCGGTAGTCGCATATCGGGGTTGAAGTTATTCCAATTTACAGTAGTATACGAGGAACAATCCCTAAATACATGAGGTGATAGGGTTTATCTGGTGCGAGAACATTTATACTTAGATATGAGTTCCGACCGACTAGAGATTACCAGAAAGTCTCTAAGGATTCACATTGGGTATAGTGGAACTCGTATGCAGGTTCATATAATCAACAAAGGATCCATTAACCTGACTTGATAGGTTGGAAATTTCTCCTATAGATTTCTGTGAGAAATTAGTTCTGATGACATCTTTGGCAAAGGTATCTGACGACTTTATGAAAGTAGCTCATAAAGATTAAGTCAAAGAGAATTATTTTGGGATCAGAATACATAAGGTCAAGACGAAGAAAAGAGGAACCGATGATAAGTCCATATTCTTAAGTCTCGACTGGGAGATCGATCGATGGAGAGATTATGTCGTATATGGAAATTGTAAATTATTAAAGGTTCACTTAATTAATTCACCAGTGATTGGGCTCCCTGGGCTTGTGGCCAAACATCGACCGTAGAGTGTGGGAAAATTCCCAAATTGACAGGGGTGATAATTTTGGAATGATCAGTCGACAGAGTGTTCGATTGATTTAGAGTATTTATTACTCGAGTAATTAAATAAATATTTAATTATAACCCACAGTCAATTATGTTGTGAACATATGGAGGCATACACAATACACATGAAGCGAAAGCGAGGAAGTAAAGAACAACTGGGTCAACTAGGTTGATTAGGTTGACTGGGTCGTTCCAATTGGAACGAATTTAATCCAATGGAAATTGGATCAATATTATAAATTAAATTAGAATTTCATTTGTAAGTTAATTAATTAAATAATTTAATTAATTAAAGGAAGATTTAATTAAATAGACTTAGAGTCTAATTTAATTAATTGGGAGAGTAATTAATTAATTAGGCCATCTAATTGAGAAATTAAATAAAGCCCTAATAAAATTAATTAGTAATGCGCCATGAATTAATTAGAAGGCTTAGTTTTCTAATTAAAAGGGCCATAGCCCATGTAGGAGACTTAGAGCTCTAATCCTTGGTGTTAGGACAATGAGATACTTATAAATAGGAGACTACGTCTCATATCTCATACACATTCAAGAGCCAAAAAGCCTAAGTCAAGAAAAACTTTATCTCCCTCCCTCTCCTATAAATCTGCCGAACACCTCTTCCCTTTTGGAAGAATTTTTCGTATTCGATTTCAGCTCGAATCTTGTTCTCTAACCCTATATCTTAATATATCTTATGTTCTAGTCGATTAGGATATATTAATTTTCGTGATATTGTGGTGTATCAACCCGTAGAGGCGCAACATGTGGGGCACTACCATTAGCTTGAGATCAAGCCACCGAGGGAGAAATGCAACGTCTTTCCTAGTTGCTTGGATTTGCAAGGAGACAGTTATAACTTAGATCTAAGTTATTATTGTCGTTTTAATATTCATATATATATATATATATATATATATATATATATATATATATATATATATATATATATATATAGATATACAACCAGTTGAGTATACTGACAAGATTCCGTAATAGGCCCTAAAAATTATTAAATTTCGCTGCCTGTAGGGCTGTCTTACCGAATCCCAACAGTGGTATCAGAGCTAACTCTGGCTTTGTATACATATGAATTTGCAAATTCTGTATTTTAAATCAAATGTTTGATTTATGTGTGGCTAGTTCTTTTACTGTGTATGTTTTAGAACGTAGATCTGTCTATTTTTATCTCTACGTCGCCGACATTCATGATTTTTTTTTTATTTTTTTTTTGAAAAATACATTAGGATGCAAAATGTCATATAAATTTTATTTTTAGGGTGGAGAGTGCCAAAAAATTTAAATCGCGGTGTAAAAAAGTTTAATATTTTATAATTTCAGGGTGCAAAATGTTAACATTCTAGACGAAGCATATGGGGTGTTTTTTTCTTTCGATGTCAAGGATAAAATTATCATATCAAAAGTAAAATGTGAACAAATAATTGGATTTTTTATATTTGAAACACATTCTCTTTTGTAGAGGGTGTATTTGACATTTACTTAATATCACAGGGGGGGTTTTTAAAAATTAAAATAACACATGAAATTTTTTAGGAGTTAAACAAAGCATTGGAGATATTTTTGTCTTCCGCTCTATTAAGCTCCAACTTGGAAAGTACAAGAATTAACTTGCCTAATTTCTGTGAAAAATAGTTGTTTGATTATTATTTAAAAAATTTCAAATCGTGGTTTGATTGTCTATTAATAATAACGCAATTCAAGTATTAGTCCTTCTTTATGTTGAATTATACTTTTTTAATTGCTAGTGTTATTGTCTATTAATATAACACAATTCAAGGATTAGTTCTTTTTGTGTTGACGTAAACTTTTTTAATTGCTAGTATTAACGTAGAAGTATATATACTTCTAGTTTATTTTCTAATTTGCCATTTATATTAAATATTCTAGTAGAATTTAAGTAGGAGTATATATGTCTGCACAAAAAATTTAAAAAAAAATCGTGTGAACTATCTAAACACAACAATAATGTAACACATTATTTTATGTCATCATATAAAAAATAAAAATAAAAAAAAAACACTTGTAACACATTATTTTATATCATCATATATAAAAAAAACATGTAATTTTTTTAGGGAGAAGTTGCTTTATATTATAGTGCTAACGTCAATTTATCAACTGTGATTGTAATAATTTCAATTTATTTCTTCCTATAATTTAAAAATAAAGCAATTTATCCCATCTGAAATCTTAATAGAATTCAAGTAAAGATATATATTCAAAGGACGGATTTAGGGCCCTGTTTTTTTTTTTTTTAATTACTGTGGTACTGTATATTTTTAAATCATATAATTAGTAGAGTTACTACATGGACTACTTTTATCTTATTTATGAGATGGGACAACTCCCCATGGATCAAGCCCAATACTAACATTAAGAATCGTAACATAGAGAAAAAGTGCATGAAAAATATTAAAGTAGCAATTTACCTCATAGAATTGGATAGTGTAAGTCGCTCATCGAAATTGAGAACGGACATGAAAAATAGTTATTATAACATAGAGAAAAAGTGCAACATTTATCATGTAATCATGACACAGGAAAAAAAGTGTCACGTAGAAGATCTTATACGTGTGTTAAAAAGATAAAGTGAAATATTTAAGATCGTAAAACACATAACGATCCATATGACTCATATGGTAAAATAATAGTGTGTTTTATTATTCAATTTTTAAACGAGACATATCGCAATAAAAAAAACAACAAATGTTAATATTGTGAAATTGAGAGCACTAAAATTTATAGTACTATTTTTTACTTGAAGTAGCTTCAAGTTTACATTGCAAAAAGATTCAAACTATTTGTAAACGGATTATTTAACCATTCAGGCAATATTTTCATAATTTAATTTACGCATCCTCGCAAATACAAACTGATTCTTTGCCAAGTCTCCTCTTAATAATACTGATGTCGTATCGGCCTTTACCACTCGGACAGATTTTTTTGCAATCCCTGTTCCACCGGCAAAAATGTATTCTTACCACCCAACTTGCTTCAACGCCATGCAAAATACCTTTAACAATTGATCCAAACAAAAATGTACGTAGTAAGATAATTTTAGTTTCCGTTGTAAGCCCCTTATACTTGGGGGAAAATGGAAGATACTCCATTGTGTTATGTTAAACCTGCAAGAAATTACTTTGTGAAATTTTTATTGCACCAAACATCCTTGTGTTTTTCAAAACCCTGCAAAAAACACCGAATTTATAAAAAGATAGGTTATTTTGGATTGACATATTTCAAGAAATTTTTTGAAACACTTCAAGTTGGTCCCTACAACCTCACCTGATATATTTCTGAAATGATTCCTTGAAAAATATCGATCCAAAATGACCTATTTTTTATAAATTGGGTTTTTTTGCAGAATTTTTTAAAACACAAGGAAATTTGGCACAATAAAAATTTCACAGGATAGTTTTTTGCAAGTTTAGCATAACACAGGGGAGTATTTTGCATTTACCCGTACATTTGGCACAATAAACTTGAGTGCTTTTGAGTGTTAACATGTAATTAAGTTATATAATTACATGACTGAATCAGCTAAAAAAAAAAAGTAAATACTTACATGACTGAATCAACAAGACTGCAAACACAAGGAATTTTGCACAATAAAAATTTCACAGGATATTTTTTTGCAATTTTAGCATAACACAGGGGAGTATTTTGCATTTACCTGTACACTTGGCACAATAACCTTGAGTGCTTTTGAGTGTTAACATGTAATTAAGTTATATACTTACATGACTGAATCAGCTAAAAAAAAAAGTAAATACTTACATGACTGAATCAACAAGACAACAAACACAAGGAAATTTTGCACAATAAAAATTTTACAGGATAGTTTTTTGCAAGTTTAGCATAATACAGGGGAGTATTTCGCATTTACCCGTACACTTGGCACAATAACCTTGAGTGCTTTTGAGTGTTAACATGTAATTAAGTTATATATTTACATGACTGAATCAGCTAAAAAAAAAAAGTAAATACTTACATGACTGAATCAACAAGACTGCAAACATAAGGAAACTTTGCACAATAAAAATTTCACAGAATAGTTTTTTGCAAGTTTAGCATAACACAGGGGAGTATTTTGCATTTACCCGTACACTTGGCACAATAACCTTGAGTGTGTTGGTCCCAAGTGGTCAGATGAGGTCTAGAGGGGGGGGGGGTGAATAGACCTCTGAAAATTTTTGAACTTAAAAACTTTTCAGTGTTCTGTCAGCAGACTAAGCTGATGAAGAACAGTAAGCAGACTGAGCTGATCGTGAACAAATCTTGAACAGCAGACTGACCACTCTTCTTACAAATACTTAGCTGTTTTTCAGCAAAACAGTTTTCCAAAGAGTATACTTGCAGCGGATTGTTTGAAAGTGTTTTTCATAAGTAAACTAAGTTCTTAAAGATTTTATCCCCAGTTCTTAAACTCCTTACAAAATCTTTTTGTAATTCAAAGTGTTTAAATATGCAACTTTAAAATATGCAAGAAAACTTAAATGCAAGATAACACAAAGAATTTTTATAGTGGTTATATGGATAAAAATCCTTTAGTCCACTCTTCCAGATCACTTAGATTCTGGGTTATACTATAATCACACAGATTACAATATCTCTCCACTTATACCTAGACAACAAATGAAAAGGCTATAAGCTCGCAATAGAAAATCACTTAGAAATTCTACTCTCTGAAGTTTGATCACTCACAAAGAAGGATCACAACTCCTCACAACACTCAGCTTTTTACAAGATCACTCAGATCGTAATTTTCTGTTTTCTTCAACTGGGTTTCTGTCAACAGATGACTTCCACCAGACGAGTGAGCTGTTCGACCTTTTCATGTTGAACTTTGGGGGTAGGGCCTTTAGTACTCTGACAGTGATCTCTTTGTCAGTGAAGGTCTTTCCCAACTTTAAAACTTCATTCAGAGTTCTGGTGAATCTGGTATCCATCTGATCAATGGTTTCTCCAGACTTCATTTTGAAGTTGTCAAGTTTCTCCAAGGCAACAGTGAGCTGATGCTCTTTTATTGCATCATTGCCTTCGCTCATATCTCTGACTTTGTCCCACATCTCTTTTGCAGTCTTGCAATGTTTGACCTTGTCAAACCGATCATTATCCAGGGCTTTAGTCATGATGAATCTCCCAACTTTGTCTAGATTGTAAAGCTTTATCTCTTCTGGAGTCATCTCATGAAGGTCTTTTTCCACAACCGTATCAATCTCATTTATTTTTATGGGCTTTGTGAATCTGAATGGACCTTTAATAATACATGTGTACATGTTATCGTTATAAGCAGCTAGGAAAATCTCCATTCTGATTTTCCAGTCCTCAAAGGACATACCAGCAATGTGGGGAACATGGCTGATACAATCCATTTTTCAAAAAGTTTTGATTTTTCAAAAAGATGCTCTTTTGAAAATTTTGAAAAACCTTTGAAAAACACTTGGATCAAGCTCGTTGATCAGGCAGCTGATTCTAATGAACCACCCGCTCTGATACCACTTGTTGGTCCCAAGTGGTCAGATGAGGTCTAGAGGGGGGGGGGGGGGGGGGGGCTGAATAGACCTCTGAAAATTTTTGAACTTAAAAACTTTTCAGTGTTCTGTCAGCAGACTAAGCTGATGAAGAACAGTAAGCAGACTGAGCTGATCGTGAACAAATCTTGAACAGCAGACTGACCACTCTTCTTACAAATACTTAGCTGTTTTTCAGCAAAACAGTTTTCCAAAGAGTATACTTGCATCGGATTGTTTGAAAGTGTTTTTCACAAGTAAACTAAGTTCTTAAAGATTTTATCCCCAGTTCTTAAACTCCTTACAAAATCTTTTTGTAATTCAAAGTGTTTAAATATGCAACTTTAAAATATGCAAGAAAACTTAAATGCAAGATAACACAAAGAATTTTTATAGTGGTTATATGGATATAAATCCTTTAGTCCACTCTTCCAGATCACTTAGATTCTGGGTTATACTATAATCACACAGATTACAATATCTCTCCACTTATACCTAGACAACAAATGAAAAGGCTATGAGCTCGCAATAGAAAATCACTTAGAAATTCTACTCTCTGAAGTTTGATCACTCACAAAGAAGGATCACAACTCCTCACAACACTCAGCTTTTTACAAGATCACTCAGATCGTAATTTTCTGTTTTCTTCAACTGGGTTTCTGTCAACAGATGACTTCCACCAGACGAGTGAGCTGTTCGAGCTTTTGAGACTTAGAAAAAATTCTGCTTCAAAAACGAAATCTCTGATTGTTGTTGTGTATTTCGCTCGATTGAAATTCAGCTCTATTTATACATGGAATTGAAAATATGACCGTTGAAGCCAAGTCACAATTCAAATCCATTCTTCAGCTCATTTGAAACGGCTCCCTGCAGCAGTCCGTACAGTGTACAGTACTTTCTGTCCATCGCATTAAATGCTGCATTAAATGCACTCTGCTGATCCGAGAAAATCTTCAATCATTTGCCATTACTACCCTTCTCTTTCAGCATTTATTACACTTAGGTGCATTTATTACCGTTGAACTGATCTCATGATCTCTTCTACTCTGCTGATCGAAGCAACCCTTCTGATAGACACTCTGCTGATCAAATACTGAATTAATCTGATCTGACTCGGCTGATGACCTACCCTTCTGTTTGCTGTTTCAGCAGGAGATCACTAGTCTTCTGGTCTTTGAACTTTGAACTCTTCTGATGTCTTCTTTGCTTGTTCAAAGATCTTTCTAAGGGAACTAAGCTTTTCACACTTAGCTGATTATGATGTTTTGGAAATCATCAAAACCTTCCCTTAATAACTAACTTCTTTTCTCTTCATCTTCATCCAACAATTTCCCCCTTTTTGATGATGACAAAACTCCAGCTAAGTACCTGTACCTAAACTAAAGTTCTGATCCTCAAAAATTTCTGAGATAGAAATAGTATGTTGGATTCAAACTTGCAATTTTATAGATGATTGAACTGATTACATATTACAAGTGTTGAAAGATGAAGGGTGCAAAGTAATTAAAAAGTTTACAAGGATTTTTAAGATAAAAGGAAATCTAGCCTAAACTAGTCTTCTCCCTTCTTCTCTTCTTCAGCTTCCTTGTCTCCTTTTTCAGATTCTTCATCAGATAGTTTGGAAGTTTCAGCTTCCAATTCTTCAAAGAATCTTTTCCTCAACAGCTCTATCTTCTTATATTTGACATCAGGATCAAGCTGTTCTTCAGCTGAGTCTTTGGCAGCAGCTAGTTCTTTATCAGACTTGGCTTTTGCTTCAGCTTCAGCATTGTCAGCTTCTTCATTTTTAGCTTTCTCTTCTTCTGTGATCTTCTCATCTGTTGGTCTGCTTGTTTCTTCCATATTTTTATCAGTCTCACCAGCAGATTCTTCCAACACTTCAGTTTCTTCAGCTTCAGCACCATCTTGATTTTCTTCTTCCCTTTCAAAAGAAGTTCCAACTCTTTTCTGTCCAAATAACCTTTCTTCCCCCTTTTTGTCATCATCAGCAGGGTTGATTGGATATTGTGGCAATGCTGGTGTAATCTGAAGTGAGTCACAGAGAAGCTTGATGTTCTCTTCCATAGCGTTTATTTGAGCTTGTTGTTTTAGTTGATTGGCCTTAAACTCTTTCATTTCCTTGAGCAAATCCTCTCCTTGATCACCCAATTGAATTTGAGTTCCCAAAATCCAATTTGATGAAGCAGTGAAGTCTTTCATCATATTTCCCAAGACTTCATCTCCTGCCTGGAGGGCCATTTCAACTGTTTCTTCAATTCGTCTCCAACCATTAGCAGTGCTCTGAGTCCTTCTTCTGAGTATGTCCATATCTTGACATATGGACTTGACATTCTGAGCAGTATCTTCTATCAGATCAGTTGGAACAACAGCAACTTTCTGATTGGGTTGACGGACAGCAACCAACACATCTGCTTTTAACTCCTCCCTCATTTCCTTCAATGATTTGGCAATCAATTGTTGGATGGAGTCCAACAAATTTGTCTGAGTATGTTGAGAAGTTGAAGGAACATCTGTTGGAATAGCAGGCAAAGCAGGAGGTGTTTCTTTGATAGGTTGCTCTGATGTTTGAGTTAACAGTTCAAGGACTGATCTGCTGGACCAGAGATGGGCTCAGCTTCCTTGGCCTTATCAGCATGACTAGGAGTGCTTTCCTTCTCCTTAGTCTGATCATCCTTTTCATCAGCAGCTTCCTTAACCTTGATCTGATCAGCTGGAATAACTTCTTCTTTCTTGGAATCATCAGCTGTTTCAGTCTTATCATCCTGTTCTTTGTTCTGATCAGATGGGTCAGATGTACCCTCTTTGTGCTTTTGTTGATCAGAAGACTCTTCTTTGTCTTTGTCAGCAGGGGATATGATCTTCTTAACAGTCTCAACTATTTTCAGCAATCCCTCATTGTCTACAGCTGACCTGTTAGAAATCCATGTAAAATTGTCAAGAGGAATAAAAGGTGAGTATGGTTCCTCAGGTAGCTCTTCAAATGGTTTGATGTTAGGACCATAGACAATGTGCTTGACATTTGGAAGAGGGACCATTGAGCTGGGTTGTCCCTTTAGCTTCCTTGATTTCTTTGCCCAAAGCTCCATTGCTTGAGCAATTGCCAGTTTGATGGATCTTTCCTTGAGGTCTTCTGATTCATCATAGTCCTCAGGAACAGATTTAAAGATCTTCTTTGCTTCAGCCTTAACTATGTGACTTATTCTCAATCTTAACTTGTCCAGAAAGAATTCTGAATCAAGTGCTTGAATTAAGGATCCAGTCTCAAGCCACTTTAGCACCCAGGCTTTTTCAGCATTGAAGGCTTTCCACTTGGCCATTTCAGCTGGACTCTTTGTCAGTCTGAATTCTCTCCATCTGTTGTATCTGATCTTTTCAGCATTAAACAACGTCAGACGGTTGACTCTTTCATTTTCAGCATCTAGCCTCTTCAGGAATTCTTCAAAGATGGCAGGGTCATCCCTGACAATCTCCAAGGATAATCTAATCTCTTCTCTCCTCTTTGGCTTTATCTTTGGTGCAGGCATAGCTGGTATTTGTTTGTTTGGATCTCTTTGTTCACCAATAACTATCCCACCAGTATGCTGATGTCCATGAGCATCCTTGGTGCTTGCTTCAATAGCAGCAGCCAACTCTGCTGCCTCAATAGCATCCCTTTGCTCTTGAGTCATCTTGCTGGCCTCTTCTTCCAGCCTTTTTAACTCTAGGCTTTTCAGCCTTTCTTCTTTTGCCTTTTCTGCAGCTATCCTTAGCTTTTCAGCAGCATCTTGTCTTTTCTTTTCTGCAGCAGTTAGATATGTGGCAATCTTGCCAGTCCTCTTCCTCCTTGATTCAGGACTTTCAATTGCTTGAAGAGGGGTTGCAGCAACTGGAGTAGGATGCAGCAAGAGTGCATCTCCTTCATGTGTTGTACTAGTCTGCTGTGCTTCTTTAACTTCAGCAGATAGTGCAGCAGATGAGTCTTCTGTAGATACTCCAACTGTAGAAACAACTTCAGTTTCAGCAGCAGCAACTTTAGCAGCCTTGACAGCAGGTTCTTCAATAGTTAATGGCCTTTCTGCCTCTGTTGTTGTTTCTCTTACTATTGCAACTGGCTCCTCAGAGAAAGTGACCATTCTCTTGGCCTTTGATTTAGCAATTCTTTTGGCAGGGGGGTTGGCAGTAGGAGGTCCCCTTGCCTCACTTCTGGTTCTCATCCTTTTCAACCTTTGAAGAGGAATTTCTTCCTCAGACTCAGTTCTTTCTGGTGATGAACCTGTTTCCATGTTCTCAAGTTCAGCAGTGAAGTCATCTATTATCTTCTCAGGGACTTCAAACTCACCTTCTGTTGATCTAGCTTCAACAGTTGAACTCACTGCTTGATCAGCATACTTGCTTGTTTGACCTTCCTTCTTGCTCTTCTTAGAAGGGGTCTTCTTAGACTTAGTAGAGGCTTTTCTTTTTGGTGCAGCCTCTACTTTCCTCACTGGTTCATACAACTTGAATTCTTTGCTACTGTGAGTAGTCTTTCCACCAGCCAAAGGGCACTTTAGTGACATGAACAGATGACTAAGCAAGATGGCATGCGAAGTCCTCTTGTCACTCAGCAGATCATAGACGTGAACTGCCCAGTTCACTTTCAGTCCGTAGTAAATGCATATCATGGTGTAGTACCTTCTTCTAGGCAAACCATCTAAAGAGCTCGTGCTACAATCTAACGCCTTCGCAATGATGTCTGCGAACCTCTGATACTCATCTTTCAACTGAGTCTTCATCAGAGTTCCAATCATCTCTTCTCCCTTTTTAGCACAAATTCCCCAAAATTCTTCCTCTTTCTCAGACCCTAGGTCTGCCACATCTCCTCCTTCGTTCTTTAATTTGTAAACTTCACTCAAAACAGCAGGAGAAACAGCAATTTATTTACCACCGATAACAGCAGACATAACAGTTTCATCATCATTGAACTTCCTGGTCGTGTAGAAGTGATATACGTCTTCTAAGTAGACCCTGTCTTCGTGTGCTTCCAGAACTGGAACTAAAGATGCCTCTTTGATTTTCTCCATGAGTGAGCGCATCAGATCAGTACCAGAGAAGTGGAATTTGCTGTAGTTCAAGTATCTTCCATCGATAATCTTCTCCATTTCTGATAGTGTTTAGTGAAAATCTGTAAAAGCATTAAACTTTTGGAAGCGAGAGAGTTGAGAGTTAGAGAATTTGAGAGTTTATGAGTGCGTAAGACGACTAATCTGTTCAGATCGGATTTTATACGTTTCCTGTAGTTTGGGTTATCGTGATTAATCTGATACGTTGGATTAATCTGACAGTTTATTAATCGTGTGGATGGGAGCTGCGGATTTCAATTTTATTATTTTAATGTCAGATGGGCGGGAAACTCTATCGACACTAATCTGTTACTTATAAAAGCGCGTTTCTAAAGATACGATTTATGACCATGCTTATATAAGATATCAGATGAGTAGAGTTTAACTTATCTGACAGACGAGTGATCTGTTATCTGATATTACTAGAGAAAGCCAATAGCTAGTAATCTTCCTCTGCTGTTTGTCAATCCAGCAAGATAAAATAATCTTCAATCTTCAAGAATTAAGAACAGATCTTCTGATAGCACAACTTCAACTAACTGTCATTAACAAATTTCATCCTTAGAGCAGAAGTACCGCTAGTCTTACACGTTCCCCCTGTCTTTAAGAATTCATAAGCTAACTAGTCTGTTGAAGGTTAATCCTTGAATAAAATAACGGATAACTAAGCTGTTGAACTTCAGTCTTCTGATGAGTTCCCCCTCAGCTTATGCTTCCAAATTAAGTAGTCCTAACTCAACTCTTAGAGTTGAGAACCTTGCTTCACTTAAAGGTTTAGTGAAAATATCAGCAATCTGATTATCTGTATGAACATACTCAATCATAACATTGCCTTTTCCACATGATCTCTAATGAAGTGATGCTTGATCTCAATATGTTTAGTCCTTGAATGACTTGTAGTGTTCTGAGTAAGAGAGATTGCACTTGTATTGTCACAGTAGATTGGAATTCCACTGATCTTGATGTTGTAGTCTTCTAGTTGATGTTTCAACCAAAGTATCTGTGCACAGCAAGCTCCAGCAGCTATATATTCAGCTTCAGCAGTAGATATAGAAACTGAAGTCTGTTTCTTACTCATCCATGAGATCAGACGACTACCTAAGAACTGACAGGTACCTGTTGTGCTCTTTCTGTCAATATTGCAGCCAGCAAGGTCTGAATCTGAATAGCCAATAAGCTCAAATCCAGATTCTCTAGGATACCACAATCCCAATTCTTGAGTGCCTTTAATGTATTTCAATATCCTCTTGGCAGCTAAGAGATGAGATTCTTTGGGGTTTGATTGAAATCTTGCACAGACTCCAACTGAGTACATTATATCAGGTCTACTTGCTGTTAGATACATCAATGAACCATAATGCCTCTATATTTGGTTATGTCCACGGATTTGCCATCTTCATCTTTGTCCAAACGAAGACTTGTAGACATAGGAATTGTAGCTGTAGAGCTAGTTTCCATACCAAACTTCTTGAACAGATCTCTTGTGTATTTTGCTTGGCTGATGAATATTCCATCAGGCAACTGTCTAACTTGCAAACCAAGAAAATAATTAAGTTCACCCATCATGTTCATTTCAAACTTATTCTGCATCAGCTTGGAGAACTTATCACACATCTGTTGGTTAGTTGAACCAAAAATAATATCGTCCACATATATTTGCACAAGCAATATATGATTTTCCCATTCAATTGTAAACAAGGTTTTATCTACCTTACCTTTTCGAAATCCTTTAATTAAAAGAAAATCAGATAGGGTATCATACCATGCTCTTGGAGCCTGTTTCAGTCCATAGAGGGCTTTCTTTAGACGATATACCTTGTCCTCTTCTTGATAGACTTCAAATCCAGGAGGTTGTTCAACATACACTTCTTCTTGCAGTTCTCCATTGAGAAAAGCAGACTTCACATCCATCTGATAGACAGTGAAATTCTTGTAAGCAGCATAGGCTAGAAACAGTCTGATTGCTTCAAGTCTTGCTACTGGTGCAAAAGTTTCATCAAAGTCAATTCCTTCTTCTTGACAATAACCTTTGGCCACTAGTCTTGCTTTGTTTCTGGTAACAATACCATCTTCATTCATCTTATTTCTGAATACCCACTTAGTGCCAATTACTCTTTGATGACTTGGTCTAGGAACTAAGTACCAGACTTCATTCCTTTCAAATTGATTCAACTCTTCTTGCATAGCTTCTATCCAGAAGGAATCACTGAGAGCTTCTTCAATTTGCGTAGGCTCTATTTGAGATAGAAATGTGACAAACATAGCATCTTGTGCAACAGCTCTTCTTGTTTTCACTCTATCTAAAGGATCACCAATTACTAACTCAGGTGGGTGATTCTTGAGCCATCTGAGATCAGGTTGCAGATCAGGATGTTGTCCTCTGTCTTGATCTTGCAACACTACTGTTGGAGTTCCAGTAGTAGTCTGTTGAACAGTCTCTGGTCTGTCAGCTGTTTGCAACTCGTCTGTTAGACAATCAGCACTGTGATTTTGAACAGCACTTGAGTTAGCAGCTGAACTAAGATTAGGTAGTATGATGGGAACATATTCTTCATTTCTTCCAATGTCTAACTTCTGTAAATCAGTAGACAGATCTTGGTTAACACTTTGATTCTTTTCAGAAGATTGACTTGGCTCATCAAATACTACATGGATAGATTCTTCTATTAGTAGTGTTCTTTTGTTAAAAACTCTGTAAGCTTTACTAACAGTGGAGTATCCTACAAAGACAGCTTCATCAGCCTTTTCTGCAAATGCAGTAAGGTGATTTTTCCCATTATTCAATACAAAACATTTACAACCAAAAATCTTAAAGTAATGAATGTTTGGTTTTCTGTTATTCCAAACTTCATATGGAGTCTTGTTCTGATTTTTGTTGATCATGCATCTGTTTTGGGTAAAGCATGCTGTATTTGTTGCTTCTGCCCAAAATCTTTGTGGCAGCTAAGCTTCAGCTATCATGGTTCTGACAGCTTCTTTTAGTGTTCTGTTTCTCCTTTCAGCAACACCATTCTGTTGAGGGGTTCTAGCAGCTGAATACTCATGATGTATTCCCTTGATATTACAATACTCTTCAACAGTAGAGTTTGTAAACTCTGTCCCTCTATCTGATCTGATCTTTAATATTTTGATACTTTTCTCATTCTGGATCAGTTCCATCAGATTGGTAAGATGTTCCTTGGTTTCACTTTTCTTCTTCATGAAAATCACCCAAGTATATCTTGAATAGTCATCCACAACAGCTAGGCAGTATTTCTTTCCACCATTGCTGACTGGATCAATGGGTCAAAATAAGTCCATATGTAGTAGCTCCAATATTCTTTCTGAAGATTGGTGTTTCTCTCCTTTGAAAGATGACTTGATTTGTTTACCCTTCTGACATGCGTCACAGAGCTTGTCTTTGCTCATGACTGCTTTTGGAATCCCTTCTACCAGATTATTCTTGATTAATCTGTTTATGGTCTTGAAGTTTAAATGATTCATTCTCTTGTGCCACAGCCAACTAACTTCACTTGGTGCAGATGCCACCAAACAAACACTTGAATTCTTGTCAGCAGAATTCCAGTCGACTATGTAGACATTCCCTTGTCGTCTTCCAGATAAAATTACCTTCTTTGTACCAATTTGTTCAACATAGCACTTATCTGTTGAGAAGATGACTGAATATCCTTTGTCACAAAATTGACTTATGCTCAGCAGATTATATTTAAGGCCTTTGACATATGAGACGTCAGATATCTCAATGTTTCCTTTGATAACTTTTCCTTTAGCTACAATCTTGCCTTCTTTGCTGTCTCCAAATGTAACACTTGGACCATCCACATCAACTGCATCAGTCAGCTCATGTATGCTTCCATACATGTGTCTTGAACATCCACTGTCCAAGTACCAAATCTTCTCTACTTTACTCCTACTCCTAATCCTAACCTACAAAACAAAAATAAAATTGTTTTAGGTACCCTTATTGAGAGGGTCCTGAAGGATTAGTTTCACCTTTGACAACCCAAGATGTTGATGTCTTAGGCTTCTTATGCTTCTGAGTTTTGACAGGAGCATGAACAGTTTCATTTTTATCATAATTGTCAGATAAGTCATGTTGATGATCAGTATGATAAGAGTAATGTTCATAAGTAGGGTAAGGTGCATGATAAGCAGGGTATGCATGCATTAGATGAGCAGGATATGGTGCATAGTAACTAGGAAATTGAGGTGCATGATACATAGGATGATATGCAGCAGGTTGCACATAATATGACTCATTTCCATACCAAGCATTTTGATTTTTCTTATTTTTATGTTTCTTTGGTTTACTAGACGCTTGCTCAATTGGTTTTGACTTAGTTCTACCAACAGATTGATTCACTTTAGCTTTATCAGCAGACTTCTTAGGATTCTGCTGTTTGGTCTTACTAGTCTGATTTCCTACACTAGGCTCTTTGCTCTTTTTAGCCTTAGGAGATTTCTTCCCCTTTACCACTTTCTCAGGTGAAGTAGGTCTAGCAGTTTGAACATACAGAATGACCTTGCTATTGTCAGCAGATATAAATTTCTCAGTATGATTCAATTCTTGCTTATCCTGTTCTAAAGGTTTCTTCTGTTTACTAGATGTATGCGTGGATGCAACAGATGGTTTCTCATGAGACTCGATAACCTTTTCAAGTTCCATGATTTTTCCTTTATGAACTTCACATTCAGCTTTCAGAGACTCATGTTCTTGCTCAAGCTGTTTGTATTCAGCTGATTCCTTTGGCTTTTCAGCTAAAAGTTTCAGTGAACTATTTTGCTCTTTTAGCAATATCATCTCTTCCTTAAGCTTTTTATATGCTTCAGCAATACCAGTATTGTTAAGCATCATTTGTTCAAATGAATTAAATAATTCATTGTTAAGAGGAGTTACCTCATCCTCAGAGTCATCAGATTCCTTAGCCATCAGGCACAGGAGAGCAGGTTTTTCTTCATCAGACGATTCTTCATCAGACGTGTCTGAATCTGAATCAGATGAGTAGACAGCAGTCAGCTTTTCTGCTTCAGCCATCATTGCCTTGCCTCTCTGATGCTTTCTTTCTTTTCTCATTTTCTTCTCCTCTTCAGTGTATTTTTCTGCTTTTGGATATGGGCAGTCTTTGATGAAGTGTCCCAATTTCCTGCAGTTGTAACACATTAGTTTTGCTTTATAATCATCTTTATCTTGAGAAGAAAAGTTAGGTTTAGAAGTAGAAGCATTGTTGTATTTGTTCTTCATTTTTCTTTTGTAGAACTTCTTGAAATTGTTCATCAACAGTGCAACATCTCCAGCAGTGTACTCCTTCTTGTTGAGTAGAGTGGCTTCATCAGATGAGTCCACTTCTTTGCTTTTCTGTGCTTGTCTTCTGGTGTTTTCAGCAGCAACCAGTGCAGCTGTGGGTCCTGAAGTTGAGGTTTCTTCAATTCCCATTCTAGGCAGTTTATACTCGAATGCCTTGAGTACAGAAAACAGCTCAGTAAGAGAGATTTTTCCCAAATCCCTTGATTCTTCCATTGCTGTTACTTTCATGTTGAACTTTGGGGGTAGGGCCTTTAGTACTCTGACAGTGATCTCTTTGTCAGTGAAGGTCTTTCCCAACTTTAAAACTTCATTCAGAGTTCTGGTGAATCTGGTATCCATCTGATCAATGGTTTCTCCAGACTTCATTTTGAAGTTGTCAAGTTTCTCCAAGGCAATAGTGAGCTGATGCTCTTTTATTGCATCATTGCCTTCGCTCATATCTCTGACTTTGTCCCACATCTCTTTTGCAGTCTTGCAATGTTTGACCTTGTCAAACCGATCATTATCCAGGGCTTTAGTCATGATGAATCTCCCAACTTTGTCTAGATTGTAAAGCTTTATCTCTTCTGGAGTCATCTCATGAAGGTCTTTTTCCACAACCGTATCAATCTCATTTATTTTTATGGGCTTTGTGAATCTGAATGGACCTTTAATAATACATGTGTACATGTTATCGTTATAAGCAGCTAGGAAAATCTCCATTCTGATTTTCCAGTCCTCAAAGGACATACCAGCAATGTGGGGAACATGGCTGATACAATCCATTTTTCAAAAAGTTTTGATTTTTCAAAAAGATGCTCTTTTGAAAATTTTGAAAAACCTTTGAAAAACACTTGGATCAAGCTCGTTGATCAGGCAGCTGATTCTAATGAACCACCCGCTCTGATACCACTTGTTGGTCCCAAGTGGTCAGATGAGGTCTAGAGGGGGGGGGGGGGCTGAATAGACCTCTGAAAATTTTTGAACTTAAAAACTTTTCAGTGTTCTGTCAGCAGACTAAGCTGATGAAGAACAGTAAGCAGACTGAGCTGATCGTGAACAAATCTTGAACAGCAGACTGACCACTCTTCTTACAAATACTTAGCTGTTTTTCAGCAAAACAGTTTTCCAAAGAGTATACTTGCATCGGATTGTTTGAAAGTGTTTTTCACAAGTAAACTAAGTTCTTAAAGATTTTATCCCCAGTTCTTAAACTCCTTACAAAATCTTTTTGTAATTCAAAGTGTTTAAATATGCAACTTTAAAATATGCAAGAAAACTTAAATGCAAGATAACACAAAGAATTTTTATAGTGGTTATATGGATAAAAATCCTTTAGTCCACTCTTCCAGATCACTTAGATTCTGGGTTATACTATAATCACACAGATTACAATATCTCTCCACTTATACCTAGACAACAAATGAAAAGGCTATAAGCTCGCAATAGAAAATCACTTAGAAATTCTACTCTCTGAAGTTTGATCACTCACAAAGAAGGATCACAACTCCTCACAACACTCAGCTTTTTACAAGATCACTCAGATCGTAATTTTCTGTTTTCTTCAACTGGGTTTCTGTCAACAGATGACTTCCACCAGACGAGTGAGCTGTTCGAGCTTTTGAGACTTAGAAAAAATTCTGCTTCAAAAACGAAATCTCTGATTGTTGTTGTGTATTTCGCTCGATTGAAATTCAGCTCTATTTATACATGGAATTGAAAATATGACCGTTGAAGCCAAGTCACAATTCAAATCCATTCTTCAGCTCATTTGAAACGGCTCCCTGCAGCAGTCCGTACAGTGTACAGTACTTTCTGTCCATCGCATTAAATGCTGCATTAAATGCACTCTGCTGATCCGAGAAAATCTTCAATCATTTGCCATTACTACCCTTCTCTTTCAGCATTTATTACACTTAGGTGCATTTATTACCGTTGAACTGATCTCATGATCTCTTCTACTCTGCTGATCGAAGCAACCCTTCTGATAGACACTCTGCTGATCAAATACTGAATTAATCTGATCTGACTCGGCTGATGACCTACCCTTCTGTTTGCTGTTTCAGCAGGAGATCACTAGTCTTCTGGTCTTTGAACTTTGAACTCTTCTGATGTCTTCTTTGCTTGTTCAAAGATCTTTCTAAGGGAACTAAGCTTTTCACACTTAGCTGATTATGATGTTTTGGAAATCATCAAAACCTTCCCTTAATAACTAACTTCTTTTCTCTTCATCTTCATCCAACAGAGTGCTTTTGAGTGTTAACATGTACTTAAGTTATATACTTACATGACTGAATTAGCTTAAAAAAAAGTAAATACTTACATGACTGAATCAACAAGACTGCAAACACAAGAAAATTTTGCAAAATAAAAATTTCACAGGATAGTTTTATGCAAGTTTAGCATAACACAGGGGAGTATTTTGCATTTACCCGTACACTTGGCACAATAACCTTGAGTGCTTTTGAGTGTTAACATGTAATTAAGTTATATACTTACATGACTGAATCAGCTAAAAAAAAAAAGGAAATACTTACATGACTGTATCAACAAGACTGCAATCACAAGGAAATTTTGCACAATAAAAATTTTACAGGATAGTTTTTTGCAAGTTTAGCATAACACAGAGGAGTATTTTGCATTTACCCGTACACTTGGCACAATAACCTTGAGTTCTTTTGAGTGTTAACATGTAATTAAGTTATATACTTACATGACTGAATCTTCTAAAAAAAAAAAGTAAATACTTACATGACTGAATCAACAAGACTGCAAACACAAGAATATTTTGCACAATAAAAATTTCACAGGATAGTTTTTTGCAAGTTTAGCATAACACAGGGGAGTATTTTGCATTTACCCGTACACTTGGCACAATAACCTTGAGTGCTTTTGAGTGTTAACATGTAATTAAGTTATATACTTACATGACTGAATCAGCTAAACAAAAAAAAAGTAAATACTTACATGACTGAATCAACAAGACTGCAAACACAAGGACATTTTGCACAATAAAAATTTCGCAGGATAGTTTTTTGCAAGTTTAGCATAACACAGGGAAGTATTTTGCATTTACCCGTACACTTGGCACAATAACCTTGAGTGCTTTTGAGTGTTAACATGTAATTAAGTTATATACTTACATGACTGAATCAGCTAAAAAAAAAAAAGTAAATACTTACATGACTGAATCAACAAGACTGCAAACACAAGGAAATTTTGCACAATAAAAATTTCACAGGATAGTTTTTTACAAGTTTAGCATAACACAGGGGAGTATTTTGCATTTACCCGTACACTTGGCACAATAACCTTGAGTGCTTATGAGTGTTAACATGTAATTAAGTTATATACTTACATGACTGAATCAGCTAAAAAAAAAAAAGTAAATGTTGGAATTTTTAGAAGTTTTAAAGTTCAAAATAAGAAATGAATTTTGTAACCTAAATAGCATTAACATGCCCCATGAATGTCATAATGTTACCTTTAAATTTCTGTGACCTTAGAGGTCCCATGTTCACTATAAAAAGGGGTGTCCTAGGGTCTTATAAATGCACACTCACTAGCTAGATAGGTTGCATTCACAAAATACTTTCTATATTGTTATTGGGCACTAAAGATAAAATCTTGTTCTTTGTCTTCCTGTGAACGTGCTCACGGATGAGGACGCGGCGTGGCCATATGGGTTTTATCTTGGGATTGTGATCAGCCGCCAATACCTGCACGAGGGGAGTCAATCACTTTCTTAGGACGAGCGCCTAGTGGCGTGACTCTCATCAGGCCAGTCGTTTTATATTTTTGATTATTTTATGTCATATATTATATTATAAAATTATATGAGTTGTTTATTTCAAAACTATGATTTACTTAAATTTAGTATAAAACCAAAATTTCACAACAATCTAAAAAAGTGAACGAATTTATGATTTATGCTTTATGAGAAATTGGAAGGGTATGATATCTCTAACAAGTAATTTTATTTTGATTGAGGTACTTTGAAGGGTTTGTGCAAATGAGAAGATTGCCTACTGCAAAAGATTCTGGTATATCAGATGATCATGTATGTGTTTGTACGTAAGAACATTTCAAGTGGTATGAAATTCATTGAAATCAGGTATGATTTAATTACTCGAGTTATTCTCTTTGATTTAACTCAAAGCCTCAAAGCTGATTTATGAAGATTGATATGTTTCCTTATTGTGAATATAATCAGTTTAATAACTTGGTACAATATATCAATTTGATTATTCTCTGTGTTAAAATGATATGAGCCGTAAAATAACCAAATCGTGTAAATTGATATGGAGTTTATTAATTTTGAACTTCATACCATGATATAAGATGAAACATTGCATAAAGGTTCCAAGCTTCTATATGATCCAGATAATTGAAGTGTGAGTTTACCCTTTGTTAGGCATATAAATTAGACACTTCTTTGGCCTAATTACAAAACATTAATATTTATTCCTATTACCTATTACCTATATCTATATATCGTGGGTATACTTCATAATGAAAATATGAATTGTGCATTTAATGAATATTCAATGTGGACTTTATGTTGAATCATTAGGACGATTACGTTATTAATTTAAAAGAGAAAAGAAAAACATTGATTGCTAGATAATCAATGTCATTATTTGGGAGGTTAAATATTGTATTCTTTCAAATTTTGATATGAATCAATCTAATATTGTTTGTTCAATCTTTCTAATGAATTAGTAGATAAAGCACTTGGGCAACCAGGTATGGTTCTGAGTCAATTAATATGTTTGGATTAAATCACTGAGTTATAACAATGTTCAATCATCCATAGTCTATATCCTATGAAGAAAATGATATATGAAATATTATTTTGATTAAGTTATTACTTTTAAAAAATATTTGTAAAAATAATTGTCAAGTAGTAATTTTCACAGGCATAAAAATTGCAGTAATCAAAATACATTATAGATTATTTTAAATGTAAATTGAAATAAATTATTTGACTTTGTGCATAGCACGGGAAAAGCTAGTAATATATGATGAGATAAAATGTTAACTGTGGAATCAGTTCATCTCATTACTAGCACTAAATTATTATCTATTTATTCAATGGCAAATTAATGCTTTAAAACTGTCAACGAAATTTAAGTCTTTAAATTTGGTTTGTCAAAATATAGTATATGAGTGTTTTTTGTGCACAATTTGGATTTAAAACAAATCTTGATATGCTTGCTAATTTATTTTATGGTTACTTAAATGACAATTATGAAATTTAAATGACAACAATTTAATGGATTTTATGTTAAAAAAAAATGTGATAAAAGAGATAGTGGAGTTAACAACACTTCTAAAGAAAAATAAAATAAAAAAATAGCATGCTATTCTTGGTATTCTGAAGAATCCTTAACCTATTAAGAACATATTAAGAAGTTGGTGGATTATAGAATTGTTGTTGAACATTTTATGTCTCTTGAATTTGCAGTTGATGACAAATTTTATATCTATAATATATATTATAGTTAAAATAATGCTTTGAGTGATACCAATAGAAGATTAGGTTCACTCTGGATTTAATGATGATGATTATGGTGTAATAAACACTAGCACAATCAGGTATGTACCTATTTATATCCACCATGTTTACAACATTTGACATGATAAGTTGCAAACAATATTATATGACATGTGCAAGATGGCCTTCATTGCATTTTATGATCTGAACCACATTATTGTCTACCGCAATTGCATAAGAGTTACATGCATCTCTAATGGGTTATTGCTATTTTCAATGTTATAAATTAAAACGTCTTGAATGCAAGACCTTGAATGCATAATTTGAGAGTTACTTTTAATAATTTGTTCTTAAATAAAACAATATTAACTCTCAATACGATAAAATATGAGTTATTACATGCATTGATGAAATAGTATTATGGATGCTAATTTATGCCTGTGATTGACATTATGATTTTATGAAAATTGTTGATGGAATCAATTAGTAAAAGGTCAACGATTATGTGATGTTAGCTTACAGTCATGTATACCTTGTAAGTAATATCTTTATCAAAATAAAATAAAATCAAATAAGAATTTATTTGTTTGATAATGGAAAAGTGTGGAGGTTACATTCCTAATATTTTGACCTTTATTTCTAGCGTAATAATTTCTCCTAATAGAGAATGATATTATAAGAGTTGTTCATATGACTAAATCTGTTTTAGCGCATATTGTGTATGTGAATTGTTTAGTGCAAATTGATCATATTAATTAGTAATAACACCAAATAAAGTGGTTTCATTTATCATGTAGAAACATTAATTAAACTTGCAATATTTTGTATCAATTGGTTTCTACACCTAATCTTAAGAAATGTGGGGGTTGAACATGATATATAAAATTTATCAATAATAGATTTTATTCCATATGATTTCAATATTTGATTAATATTTACTATGAAACTCAACTTTTAAACATAATGAGAAAGTGGAGGTTGAGACTTGAGAGTTATTCTAAAGGCTCGCAAATTTATGCTAGCGTTATCATGAAAAATTTCCAGAATAAAGAAGGAAGTGATGGTAATTGTTGGATGAAGATGAAGATTAAAGTGCAAAGAAGACAAGTAATTAAGGGAAGGTTTTGATGATTTCCAAAACATCATAATCAGCTAAGTATGGAAAGCTTAGTTCCCTTAGAAGAATTTTGAACAAGTAAAGAAGACATCAGAAAAGTTCAAAGTTCAAAGTTCAAAGCCCAGAAGACTAGTGATCTCACGCTGAAACAGCAAACAGAAGGGTAGACCATCAGCTGACTCAAATCAGATTAGTTCAGAGTTTAATCAGCAGAGTGCCTATCAGATGGGTTGTTTCGATCAGCAGAGTAGAAGAGATCAAGAGATTAGTCCAACGGTAATAAATGCACTTGGAGTAATAAATGCTGTAAGAGAAGGGTAGTAATGGCAAATGATTGAAGAAAACCTTGTATCAGCAGAGTGCATTTAATGCAGCTACAGGAAAGTACAGCAGAAAAGGTACTGTAGCAGGTTACCGTTCTGATTTCGGGCTAAGGCTATGGATTTGAAGATTTGATTTCCTTCAACGGTCTTATTTTCAAATTCAAGTATAAAAGGAGCTGATTTCAACAAGCGAGACACACAACAACAATCTGAGATTATTCTTTGAAGCAGAAATCATCTAAGTCTCAAAAAGCTTGAACAGCTCACTCGTCTGGTGGAAGTCATCTGTTGACAGAAACCCAGTTGAAGAAAACAGAAAAATACAATCTGAGTGTTTTGTATTAGCTGAGTGTTGTGCGAAGTTAGAATCCATCTTTGTGAGTGATTCTACTTTAGAGGATAGGTTTTCTTTGTGAATCCCTATTGTGAGCTTATAGCCTTTTCATTTGTTGATTAGGTATAAGTGGAGACATATTGTAATCTGTGTGATTATAGTATAACCCAGAATCTAAGTGATCTGGAAGAGTGGACTAAAGGATTTACATCCATATAACCACTATAAAAATTCTTTGTGTTGATTTGCATTTAAAGTTTTTCTTGCATATTTCAAACTGCATAAGCAAACACTTTGAATTAATTAAAAGATTTTAAAAAGGAGTTTTGAAACTGGGGATAAAATCTTTTTTAGGACTTAGTCTACTTGTGAAAAACACTTTCAAACATCCGCTGCAAGTAAACTCTTGATAAAACTACTCTGTTGAAAATCAGCTAAGTATTTATAAGAAGAGTGGTCACTCTGCTGTTCTAGACTTGTTCTTGATCAGCGTAGTCATCTTACTGTTCTTCATCAGCTTAGTCTGCTGACAGAAGACTGAAAAGTTTTTAAGTCTAAAATTTTCAGAGGTCTATTCACCCCCCCCTCTAGACCTCATCTGACCACTTGGGACCAACAAGTGGTATCAGAGCAGGTGGTTCATTAGAATCAGCTGCCTGATCAACGAGCTTGATCCGAGTATTTTTCAAAGGTTTTCAAAACTTTTTCAAAAGAGCATCTTTTTGAAAAATCAAAGCTTTTTGAAAAATGGACTGTATCAGCCATGTTCCCCACATTGCTGGTATGTCGTTTGATGATTGGAAAATCAGAATGGAGATTTTCCTTGCTGCTTATAATGACAACATGTATACATGTATCATTAAAGGTCCATTCAGATTCACAAAGACCATAAAGATAAATGAAGTAGATACGGTTGTTGAAAAAGACCTTCATGAGATGACACCAGAGGAAATCAAGCTATTTAATCTGGATAAAGTCGGAAGATTCATCATGACTAAAGCCCTGGACAATGATCGATTTGACAAAGTCAAACATTGCAAGACTGCAAAGGAGATGTGGGACAAAGTCAGAGATATGAGTGAAGGAAATGATGCCATAAAGGAGCATCAGCTAACTGTTGCTTTGGAGAAACTTGATAACTTCAAGATGAAATCTGGAGAAACCATTGATCAGATGGATACTAGATTTACCAGAAGCCTGAATGAAGTTCTAAAGTTGGGAAAAACCTTTACTGACAAAGAAATCACCGTCAGAGTACTAAAGGCCTTACCTCCAAAATTCAACATGAAGGTGACAGCAATGGAAGAATCAAGAGATTTGGGAAAGATCTCTCTTACAAAACTGTTTTCCGTACTCAAGGCATTCGAGTATAAACTGGCTAGAATGGGAATTGAAGAAACCTTAACTTCAGGACCCACAGCTGCCTTGGTTGCTGCTAAAAATCAAAGAAGACCAGCTCAGAAAAGCAAAGAAGTGGACTCATCTGATGAAGCCACTCTACTCAACAAAAAGGAGTACACTGCTGGAGATGTTGCATTGCTGATGAACAATTTCAAGAAGTTCTACAAGAGAAAAATGAAGAACAAATACAACAATGCCTATACTTCTAAACCTAACTCTTCTTCTCAAGAAAAAGATGATTATAAAGCAAAACTAATGTGTTATAACTGCAGGAAATTAGGACATTTCATCAGAGATTGTCCATATCCAAAAGCAGAGAAGTACACTGAGGAAGAGAAGAGAATCAGAAAAGAAAGAAAGCATCAGAGAAGCAAAGCAATGATGGCTGAAGTAGAGAAGCTGACTGCTGTCTACTCATCTGATTCAGATTCGGACTCGTCTGATGAAGAATCGTCTGATGAAGAAAAACCTGCTCTCCTCTGTCTGATGGCAAAGGAATCTGATGACTCCGAGGATGAGGTAACTCCTCTTGAAAGTGAACTATTTAGTTCATTTGAACAAATGATGCTTAACAATACTACTATTGCTGAAGCATTTAAAAAGCTTAAGGAAGAGATGATATTGCTGAAAGAGCAAAACAGTTCACTGAAACTTTTAGCTGAAAAGCCAAAAGAATCAGCTGAATATAAACAGCTTGAGCAAGAAAATGAATCTCTGAAAGCTGAATGTGAAGTCTATAAAGGAAAAATCATGGAACTTGAAAAAGTAATTGAGTCTCATGAGAAATCATCTGTTGCATCCACTCATATGTCTAGTAAACAGAAGATACCTTTAGAACAGGATAAGCAAGAATTGAATCATACTGAGAAATTTATATCTGCTGACAATAGTAAGGTCATCCTGTATGTTCAAACTGCTAGACCTACCTCACCTGAGAAAGTGGTAAAGGAGAAGAAGTCTCCTAAGACTAAAAAGAGCAAAGAGCCTAGTGTAGGTAAACAGACTAGTAAGACCAAACAGCAGAGTCCTAAGAGGTCTGCTGATAAAGCAAAAGTCAATCAGACTAGTGGTAAAGCTAAGTCGTTTGTTAATGAGCAAGCAACAAGTAAACCAAAAAGGCATAAGAATAAGAAAAATCAAAATGCTTGGTATGGAAATGAGTCATATTATGTGCAACCTGCTGCATATCCTCCTATGTATCATGCACCTCAATTTCCTAGTTACTATGCACCATATCCTGCTCATCCGATGCATGCATACCCTGCTTATCATGCACCTTACCCTGCTTATGAACATTATTCTTATCATACTGATCATCAACATGATTTATCTGACAACTATGATAAAAATGAAACTGTTCATGCTCCTGTTAAAACTCAGAAGCCTAAGACATCAACATCTTGGGTTGTCAAATGTGGAACTAATCCTTCAGGACCCTCTCAATATGGGTACCTAAAACAATTTTATTTTTGTTTTGTAGGTTAGGATTAGGAGTAGGAGTAAAGTAGAGAAGATTTGGTACTTGGACAGTGGATGTTCAAGACACATGTGTGGAAACATACGTGAGCTGACTGATGTAGTTGCTGTGGATGGTCCAAAAGTTACTTTTGGGGACAGCAAAGAAGGCAAGATTAAAGCTAAAGGAAGATTGATCAGGGGAAACATAGAGATATCTGACGTCTCATATGTAAAAGGCCTCAAATATAATATGCTAAGCATAAGTCAATTTTGTGACAAAGGATATTCAGTCATCTTCTCAACAGATAAATGCTATGTTGAACAGATTGGTACAAAGAAGGTAATTTTATCTGGAAGACGACAAGAGAATGTCTACATAGTCCACTGGAATTCTGTTGACAAGAATTCAAATGTTTGTTTGGTGGCTTCTACACCAAGTGAAGTTAGTTGGCTATGGTGGAAAGAAATACTGCCTAGCTGTTGTGGATGACTATTCAAGATATACTTGGGTGATATTCATGAAAAAGAAAAGTGAAACCAAGGAACATCTTACCAATCTGATGGAACTGATCCAGAATGATAAAAGTATAAAGATATTGAAGATCAGATCAAATAGAGGGACAGAGTTTACAAACTCTACTGGTGAAGAGTATTGTAACGTCAAAGGAATACATCATGAGTATTCAGCTGCTAGAACCCCTCAACAAAATGGTGTTGCTGAAAGGAGAAACAGAACACTGAAGGAAGCTGTCAGGACCATGATAGCTGAAGCTAAGCTGCCACAAAGATTTTGGGCAGAAGCAACAAATACAGCCTGCTTTACTCAAAACAGATGCATGATCAACAAAAATCAGAACAAAACTCCATATGAAGTTTGGAACAACAGAAAACCAAACATTCATTACTTTAAAATTTTTGGTTGTAAATGTTTTGTTTTAAACAATGGGAAAAATCACCTTACTGCTTTTGCAGAAAAGGCTGATGAAGCTATTTTTGTAGGATACTCTACTGTTAGTAAGGCTTATAGAGTCTTTAACAAAAGAACATTACTAATAGAAGAATCCATTCATGTAGTATTTGATGAACCAAACCAATCTTCTGAAAAGAATCAAAGTACTAATCAAGATCTATCTACTGATTTACAGAAGTTAAGTGTTGGAAGGTATGAAGAATATGTTCCCATCATACTACCTGATCTCAACCCAGCTGCCAACTCAAGTGCTGTTCAAAATCAGATCACTGATTGTCTAACAGACGAGTTACAACCAGCTGACAGACCAGAGACTGTTCAACAGACTGCAAACGTTCAACAGACTACTACTGCTACTCCAACAGTAGTGTTGCAAGATCAAAACAGAGGACAACATTTAGACCTGCAACCTGATCTAAGATGGCTCAGAAATCATCCACCAGAGTTAGTGATTGGTGATCCTTTAGATAGAGTGAAAACAAGAAGAGCTGCTGCACAAGATGCCATGTTTGTCACTTTCCTATCTCAAGTAGAGCCTAAGCAAATTGAAGAAGCTCTCAGTGATTCCTTCTGGATAGAAGCTATGCAAGAAGAGTTGAATCAATTTGAAAGGAATGAAGTCTGGTACTTAGTTCCTAGACCAAGTCATCAAAGAGTCATTGGCACTAAATGGGTTTTCAGAAATAAGATGAATGAAGATGGTGTTGTCACCATAAATAAAGCAAGATTAGTGGCCAAGAGTTATTGTCAAGAAGAAGGAATTGACTTTGATGAAACTTTTGCACCAGTAGCAAGACTTGAAGCAATCAGACTGTTTCTAGCCTATGCTGCTTACAAGAACTTGACTGTATATCAGATGGATGTGAAGTCTGCTTTTCTCAATGGAGAACTGCAAGAAGAAGTATATGTTGAACAACCTCCTGGATTTGAAGTCTATCAAGAAGAGGACAAAGTATATCGTCTGAAGAAAGCTCTCTATGGACTGAAACAGGCTCCAAGAGCATGGTATGATACCCTATCTGATTTTCTTTTAATTAAAGGATTTCATAAAGGTAAGGTAGATAAAACCTTGTTCACTATTGAATGGGAAAATCATATATTGATTGTGCAAATATATGTAGACGATATTATTTTTGGTTCAACTAACCAACAGATGTGTGACAAATTCTCTAAGCTGATGCAGAATAAGTTTGAAATGAGCATGATGGGAGAACTTAATTATTTTCTTGGTTTACAAGTTAAACAGCTGCCTGATGGAATCTTTATAAATCAAGCTAAATACACAAGAGATCTGTTTAAAAAGTTTGGGATGGAAACTAGCTCTACTGCTAATATTCCAATGTCTACAAGTCTTCGTTTGGATAAAGATGAAGATGGCAAATCAGTAGACATAACCAAATACAGAGGCATTATAGGGTCACTGTTATATCTAACAGCAAGCAGACCTGACATAATGTACTCAGTAGGGGTTTGTGCAAGATTTCAATCAAATCCCAAGGAATCTCATCTCTTAGCTGCCAAGAGGATATTGAAGTATGTTAAAGGCACTCAAGAATTGGGATTGTGGTATCCTAGAGAATCTGGATTTGAGCTTATTGGTTATTTAGATTCAGACCTCGCTGGCTGCAAGATTGACAGAAAAAGCACAACAGGTGCCTGTCAGTTCTTAGGTAGTCGTCTGATCTCATGGATGAGTAAGAAACAGACTTCAGTATCCATATCTACTGCTGAAGCTGAATATATAGCTGCTGGAGCTTGATGTGCACAGATACTTGATAGAGTAGTGCCCAGCAAGCCAATATTAATTAGCTTGTTGAAGTACTATTTTCTTATGGTTTATAATTAATACGCCCGTTCATTCATAGTATGTGAAACTGAACAATGGCCAACTTCATCTCTCGCGAACCTATCTAAGCGATTGGATGAAATCCTAAGGTCACAATAGACTATGGGACGATTCACTTCAGTACTGAGTGCAATCATGAAACAGTCTCAAAGGTCGTGATCTTAAAACCGTTCCAAGTCATAGATTCCGAACGAGACGGGGTATCGTAGGAATCGCCAAGACTTGTACAAATATGCATGATTCACATGGAGTGAATTTGTAGAGTTTCATGAGCAAGGAATTTGAGTCCAGTGCATATGAGTAGGTGGTTCACTGGAGGATTGAACGCATCGAACGACCCGAACAGAGAAACCCATTGTGGAAGCGCATGTCGCATATCGGTGATGGGATGTTTCTCAAGGCTTATAATAGTGTACGATTTAGTCCTTAGACTTGAGGTGCTAGGGCGAATTCGGTGCACGAGTGTGCGTACTTAGATTTAGGTACTGGTCACGTAGCCTGGCCACAAAGTGCCTAAGTTGGGTGCGTAGACGACTGTACGCGAGTGGTTAGTACTAAGAAAGGATCCATCGACTCATCCTGATAAGATGAGAGAATTTCCTATACGTTTCTTAGATAATTGATTCCGAGAAATCTATGGCCATAGTCGGTGATGCATTTGGAAGGAGTTTCCAAATTAGGCAGTCACACTGGAATCATTGTCAGAAAATTAGAAAGTATAGTTATCGAGATAATTAGAGGTGCCGATCAATTCACACTCTCTAGGTCTCGATCGGGAAATCATCATGGAAGGACCGTATGTACATGGCAATTATAAGAGGTGAGGTTCACAATAAATCAATTCACCTTTGATTGGGCTTCATGGGCTTGTGGCTAGACATCGACCATGAAGTGTGGGTACTCCGGAATTAATAGAGGATTTAATTCTAGGAGTGGTCAATTAAAAGTAGTTTAATTGATCGGAGCATTTAATTGCTCATTAATTAAATCACGAAAGTCGTGGGCCTGCTGCCAGTTGATGGTGAACCCAGAGGGTCACACACAATACAATTGGACAGTGACAGTCATAAAGGGAAATAAGTGATTTAAAGTTGTTAAATCAAAGATATTGAATTAAGGTATTAATTCAATGGGAGAATATTAATTGGATATTTAATTGATTAATGTTTAATTAATTAATTAAGATTATCTAATTGATTATAAATAATTAAAGTTGTTAATTGGTAAAGAAGGAAGAATAAATAATTAGCAATTTTCGGATTGGCTAATTAAAGGCAAGGGGCGATTTTTTGGAGAGGAAAAGAAGGGAAGAGTTTGTTACTTGGTCATCAAGCTACAAACAAGAGATTTGGTCAAATCTTGTTTCCTATTATGATAAGGAAAAGATTTGCCATATCTTGAAGAGAAATCTTATAAGAGAAGAACTCTTCTCCTATAAATACAACTCTTCATACATCTTCCAAGAATAGAGAAAATAGTTTTACGCAACACAAGAAGAAAAGAAATTGCCAACTCCAAAAACCGCCCCTAGCCCCTAGTTCTCGGCCAAACCCTAGCCGCCGCCCTAGTTGGATCCAAACCCTAGCCGCCGCCCTAGGTGGATCCGAAGCCTAGCCGCGCCGCCCTTGGTCGATCCAACCTAGCCGCATAAGTCCTGTGGTCGTGGTTGTCTTCCTGCAATTCTCCTAATCCAGATCCAAATCGATATCCTGATATAGATCTGCTCATTCCTTTCTTGACAATCTTCAAGATCTAGTTCTTAGCCTGTGACTTGGAGACGTTGCTATAATCCAATTGGTGTGGATACATTCTGGAGGTGAGACACTTGGATCACTCCGTTGTGAATCGAACAAAGAAGCCCGGAGGTAACCACCACCAAGCTGTGGTGAGGTAAATTGCGAAAACTCCCTTTTGATAATTATGTTATTGTTTGATTCAACCTATTCGTATAATAACTATGGAGAAAGAATTCATGGGACTATTAGGAACTCGAAAAATTTTAAAATTCCGCACTTTGTTGTATTGACAATCGAGCCCTACCTAGAATATCCCAACAGTGGTATCAGAGCCAACTCCATACGTTTTTATACGAAAGGGCCTGAACATAATGTGTTTTCACTGTATATGCTTGATTGTATGTATGAGAACGCATGTTAATTATGTTCTAGTGATTGATTCTTGCTCGTTATGATTGGATCTATGATTGGGTAAAACTGCTTTTTTAGATCTGTGGCGAATTTATAGTTTTTCGAAAAAATCAGGGCTTTTATGCAAAAATCGCAAAACATGAAAATTAGGGCTGAAAATTGAATTTTCTGTTTCTGGAAATTTTTGAAAAATCTGGGTTATTTCTGAGAATCTGATCGCACGCAATTTTGGACCATTTTGCAATTTTCGAAAATTCGAGGACTGTTTTGTAATTTCCGAAACTTCAAGGGTCTGTTTGCAAATTCAAAAATTTTCTGGATTTCAAAATTTTAATTTTCTGCTCATTCTGTCCGAAAACTGTTTTGGGGGTAATTTGTAATTTTTCAAAAGTTTTGGGGTTAAAACTGCAATTTCTGAAAGTATAGGGGCCGAACTGCAATTTTCAAAAGTTGAAAAATCAGAATCTGAAATTAAGGCAGAAAAGCTGTTTTGTTTATCCGAGAATTTATTTTGTCATAATTAGTAGTGACTAAAAAGCAAGAATCATAGGAAGTTAATTTTAGAAGGTGTTTTAAAATTAAGATAGAAGAAAGTAAAAGTTGTTTACATGTTTCTTTGCTCTACGTGAACTGTTTACGTGGTTTTCGATCGCGCCGAGCCTTGACCTTAGGTTAGATGTGATTGGTTTAATTTAATGCATGGTTTTTTTATTGGGCCTGCGAGCCTGTTATTTTTTTTTTGGGCCACTTTGAGCCTTTGTAATAGAATAGGGCTTTACAGCTTTCCTAGTTTAGGATGAAGGCCCATTTACAAGCAAGGTGGGAGCCCAAGAAGAATTGAAGGCCATGTATGCGTGGTACATTGTGTAATAGCATAGGTTCTTTGAGAACCCTTTAGATTGACCAATTGGGCCAACATCATTGGCTCGATGATGGCCCGCATAGGAGGCTCCCGATCGAAAACATATTGTGGTAGTATGCATGCTAGGCTTGTATGGCTTTTATTTATTAGTCGATTTATGATTGCTTGTGTGTTTGCGCGCTAGAATCTAGATCGTAAATAAAAGATAAAGCATAATTGAAGCGGTGAGATCTCGAGGAGAGTTTCCTTAAACTTTCAAAACCGAAAATTCCCCTCTCGAATAAATATTAAGTCATATTGGGTTAAATATAAAATGAGGTTTTATAAAATCCAAGCCTTCCATTAATAGGGACTAGTGTATGTTGCTTACTTATCGATAGAGGTGATCCAGAGTCTGGCACCCGAGTCGAAGAAAGGGGCAATGCACGAAATTCCTTGATTCTAGTTTTTCTTAAAACTCGACAAGGGTAGGGACTGGTCGGGACGTGAAGATCGACCGATAACTAGTTACGGAGAATTCATGACCGGACTCGTTGCTTATCATGATTAATGGGTTAGACTTAACGCGTAGTAACATTTATGATGTAGCAGTGCTAGATAAATGCGAAAAAAGAGGCAAAATAACTTGAAGGTTGTGTAGTAGACACAATTGGTAATATGTATACCTACCTAGGGAATTAATTGTATGGCCACGAGTCGTGGGTGCAACTAATTGCTGCTGGGACGTCAAGACCTACTAGGAAATAGACTTTTCCCGAAACTAGAAGGGGTCATTGTTTCGATAAAAATAGTGGGAGAACTTTTTCGATAAAAAGTCCAAATTTCGTTAAATATAAGTATTAATGTTAAACCTGTCTGCTTATAGTTGTCTGTTTTTAAATGTTAGCCATTTACCATCCACTATCCGATCTTTGATGCGTTTAAGAACCGAACCAACTTTGAAAAAAGTGATGTGCAATTTCCTCTACGAAACCGACATGGCTAAGTTTGACAATGTTAGGGAATATTGTTCTTACTTGAGCAAGACATTCGAGCTGATCAAAGGGTTTGGAGCCCAATTTATTCTCGAAGATGAGATAACGATAACCCTTCAAGGATTATCTGAGACCTTCACTCATTTTATGCAACATTGCGCTATTCCGCCTGATGGAATACAAACAAAGCAATTGCATGAGTTGTTAGACAAATATGACGAAGCTCATCAACGTGGTTTTGGTCTATATGATTGGAATTGCCCTCTGTGTAAGTACGAAGAGAAAATAAGGAAGCTTGTTGAAAAGGATTTCCTGGAAAGACTTGACTACTGTATGACTTTTTAAGTTATACACTTGTTGAATCTTTTTGATGTAAGACATCTGATTAAAACTTTCATTTCTGTAAAAGCATTTACAGACGATGATAGTCTTCCCGCTCAACCTAAAAGGAGGAAAATCCTTGAAAGGGAGATGCAAGTAGTGCAGAGCGAGATGAGGAAACTGGAATTCCGGGACTGGGTCAAGGAAGAATTGTACCTAGACATTCCTTTTTAGCAAAAGAAGTTTTTCTTGGGTTTTCGTATTAGCATGAGTTTTAAGTTTTTAGTTTACTTTGAGTATTATTTCACATTTTGTACAAGACCTTATTGCTTTACCATTGAGAAATGGAATTTATTTAATTAGAGCAATTTAACTTTGTACAAATGTTGATGCATTGGTGCATAGAAATAAAACAATGATAAACAAATCAAAAACTTTAGAAACTATGTACTAAATCGAAAAACAAGCAAAACAAACGAGATAATCGTTTACGCTTGAAGTGTTCACTCTGGACATTCTTCCTAAAGAGAGATGCGAAAGGAAAGTTTTTATTTACTGATTCCTGAAATAATGAACTTGGGTAAATTCGGAACTTTCAAATCTTGAAGGATTGATAACCGAAGTGAAGGATTGCTAAGGCATTCCAAAACATTTCAATCGATATGAACTAAAAGCACTAGTTCAAAAGGAATGCTACTTCGCATATACTTACGATTTCAATCGTTAAATATATATGTGTACTTGGCTGAAGTACAATTCTGAAACTATTGAAGTAATTCAATAGAAGTTTTGGAAATGAAGTAACTAGATGCATTATGTCAAAAGCAATTTGATTTAATCAAACCTGCTGAAACATAAGCAAACTTAACACCTCGATTATCTAAGACGAGAATAGAATTCTCATGAAGCAAATCAAAGAAGAAATCGAACTTTGTTTGATTCTCGACTCTGATCTTGCTGAGTTTCCTTCATTCACTTTAGGGGATACCTTCCCTTGACTCTTCAAAGATACTTGGTATAGTATATTTCGAAGTAAGTCCTTACATCGCCATGTCTTTTAAGACATAGCAGAACACCCTTATATGAGAAATTAGATGGTAGATCTAGTTCATATAATGTTTATGGGGTATTCAACAAAATCCATTGAATACCTGTTCCACGACAATGAGAAACGAAAAGCATCTCGTAAGTAGCTTGTTCCTCTGTTGACAAGACCTTGTCAAAGGAAATAAGGAATGTCGTAGAACTTGATGAAGTCCAAGGATTGGACCCATCCCCATGAACAGTGGGAGTAAACGCTGAAGAAATTGCTGAATCAATCCACGCACAAAGAAATCGTAATCTGATCAAATTCGTAAGGAACTCAAAATTCCATTTTACGAAATTGAGAAATTGGATTCTAATCAAAGATTACAAAGAGATTATGTTAAACGTGATCTAAGGGATATGGCACATGGCCATAAGATTCGAAGTTGAAAACTTTGACTCACTTAAATGGCAATAGGTCATTATTCAAAAGTCCTTTTAGGATTGATGAAAATACCTTATATCCATTAGCAAGTCAAAATTCATTTCGAAACTATTAGCCATAGAAAGGTGGTTTTGACTACCAAGACATGACTATTGGATATGAATCCTGCATCTCGCAATTGAAAATTGATGAGAAGATCTCTATTCTAATCCAAAGGTCAATCTATGACTTTTTCCCAAATTTGGAACATGCAACTTGATAGTTGATCAAGAATGTTGAAGTTGTCAAAAGGCATATGGATTCCAATTGTGCAAAAGAATCAGTGGGAGCGTAGTTGAGTTCGAAGCGCAACAAGATGATGTTCAGTACATCAAACAAGATATAAGCATATCAGAGAAGCACAGACGAAAGCGTGTTCTTCACGCAATTTTCCATGATAAGATTTGGAATTACATCTCACGTACTGGCAATACGTATCTATGGTAGATAGAAGGAAGTAGATGTTGCAATTCACCAAATCTAAGTACAAAGACTATATATTGATTGAATTCAATATGGAAGAATCCAAGAAAGGATTGTTTCCAAAGAGACAGAAACCATCTCACTTATTTAATGAGCCCTAAATTAATAAGTAAAGAAGTAACTGTCTCAAGAAGCCTTATGCTTGGCATTTGGGTTGCATGTAGCATGCAAAGTCTTGTACTAGACCTGACTCATCAAAATACTCTAATCATTCACGAGCTACTGATAGTCAAACGCCAGTCAAGGACGCTGGTCTACCATAAAAGCAATCCTCGAAGATAATTAAAGGATATAATGCTGGTATGTGGTAGTAGTGGAAAATTGAATACTCGAAGGATTTTTGAAATTCGAGATTTCCAGTCTGAAGTGGATTATTTATTCTGTCTCGATAGAGCAAGGTAAATTGGAAGAAATTCCAATAATATACCATTGCCGATTCAAACAAGAATAAAGGGCACCATTATGATGCTGCACAAAGGAAAGTGTTTAGATGAGAAACTTTCATCCATTGGATGAAATACCTAGCCTGGCAAAAGCCCATCATAATCTTAGCTGATTTAGATGAGGCAATTGCTCAATGAAAGGAAATCGAGATCTCACCTATAATCTGAACACAACACCGTATGATTGAACAAGTCAAAGGTGGTTGAGACGAGTAGAAGTATTATTTCATCTCGACAAGGACAAACTTAGCAGATCCACTAATTAAGCTCTCTCACAAATGGTTCGAGGGACATCTTGGTATAGATGGGTCTTAGAAATGTTGTGATTGGCTTTAGGGCAAGTGGGAGATTGATAGAGTAGTGCCCAGCAAGCCAATATTAATTAGCTTGTTGAAATACTATTTTCTTATGGTTTATAATTAATACGCCCGTTCATTCATAGTATGTGAAACTAAACAATGGCCAACTTCATCTCTCGCGAACCTATCTAAGCGATTGGATGAAATCCTAAGGTCACAATAGACTATGGGACGATTCACTTCAGTACTGAGTGCAATCATGAAACAGTCTCAAAGGTCGTGATCTTAAAACCGTTCCAAGTCATAGATTCCGAACGAGACGGGGTATCGTAGGAATCGCCAAGACTTGTACAAATATGCATGATTCACATGGAGTGAATTTGTAGAGTTTCATGAGCAAGGAATTTGAGTCCAGTGCATATGAGTAGGTGGTTCAATGGAGGATTGAACGCATCGAACGACCCGAACAGAGAAACCCATTGTGGAAGCGCATGTCGCATATCGGTGATGGGATGTTTCTCAAGGCTTATAATAGTGTACGATTTAGTCCTTAGACTTGAGGTGCTAAGGCGAATTCGGTGCACGAGTGTGCGTACTTAGATTTAGGTACTGGTCACGTAGCCTGGCCACAAAGTGCCTAAGTTGGGTGCGTAGACGACTGTACGCGAGTGGTTAGTACTAAGAAAGGATCCATCGACTCTTCCTGATAAGATGAGAGAATTTCCTATACGTTTCTTAGATAATTGATTCCGAGAAATCTATGGCCATAGTCGGTGATGCATTTGGAAGGAGTTTCCAAATTAGGCAGTCACACTGGAATCATTGTCGGAAAATTAGAAAGTATAGTTATCGAGATAATTAGAGGTGCCGATCAATTCACACACCCTAGGTCTCGATCGGGAAATCATCATGGAAGGACCGTATGTACATTGCAATTATAAGAGGTGAGGTTCACAATAAATCAATTCACCTTTGATTGGGCTTCATGGGCTTGTGGCTAGACATCGACCATGAAGTGTGGGTACTCCGGAATTAATAGAGGATTTAATTCTAGGAGTGGTCAATTAAAAGTAGTTTAATTGATCGGAGCATTTAATTGCTCATTAATTAAATCACGAAAGTCGTGGGCCTGCTGCCAGTTGATGGTGAACCCAGAGGGTCACACACAATACAATTGGACAGTGACAGTCATAAAGGGAAATAAGTGATTTAAAGTTGTTAAATCAAAGATATTGAATTAAGGTATTAATTCAATGGGAGAATATTAATTGGATATTTAATTGATTAATGTTTAATTAATTAATTAAGATTATCTAATTGATTATAAATAATTAAAGTTGTTAATTGGTAAAGAAGGAAGAATAAATAATTAGCAATTTTCGGATTGGCTAATTAAAGGCAAGGGGCGATTTTTTGGAGAGGAAAAGAAGAGAAGAGTTTGTTACTTGGTCATCAAGCTACAAACAAGAGATTTGGTCAAATCTTGTTTCCTATTATGATAAGGAAAAGATTTGCCATATCTTGAAGAGAAATCTTATAAGAGAAGAACTCTTCTCCTATAAATACAACTCTTCATACATCTTCCAAGAATAGAGAAAATAGTTTTACGCAACACAAGTAGAAAAGAAATTGCCAACTCCAAAAACCTCCCCTAGCCCCTAGTTCTCGGCCAAACCCTAGCCGCCGCCCTAGTTGGATCCTAACCCTAGCCGCCGCCCTAGGTGGATCCGAAGCCTAGCCGCGCCGCCCTTGGTCGATCCAACCTAGCCGCATAAGTCCTGTGGTCGTGGTTGTCTTCCTGCAATTCTCCTAATCCAGATCCAAATCGATATCCTGATATAGATCTGCTCATTCCTTTCTTGACAATCTTCAAGATCTAGTTCTTAGCATGTGACTTGGAGACGTTGCTATAATCCAATTGGCGTGGATACATTCTGGAGGTGAGACACTTGGATCACTCCGTTGTGAATCGAACAAAGAAGCCCGGAGGTAACCACCACCAAGCTGTGGTGAGGTAAATTGCGAAAACTCCCTTTTGATAATTATGTTATTGTTTGATTCAACCTATTCGTCTAATAACTATGGAGAAAGAATTCATGGGACTATTAGGAACTCGAAAAATTTTAAAATTCCGCACTTTGTTGTATTGACAATCGAGCCCTACCTAGAATATCCCAAAAATACTATGGTTGAAACATCAACTAGAAGACTACAATATCAAAATCAGTGGAATTCCAATCTACTGTGATAATACAAGTGCAATCTCTCTTACTCAGAATACTACAAGTCATTCAAGGACTAAACATATTGAGATCAAGCATCACTTCATTAGAGATCATGTGGAAAAAGGCAATGTTATGATAGAGTATGTTCATACTGACAATCAGATTGCTGATATTTTCACTAAACCTTTGAGTGAAGTAAGGTTCTCAACTCTAAGAGCTGAGCTAGGACTACTTAATTTGGATGCATAAGCTGAGGGGGAACTTATCAGAAGACTGAAGTTCAACAGCTTAGTTATCCATTATTCTATTCAAGGATTAACTTTCAACAGACTAGTTAACTTATGAATTCTTAAAGACAGGGGGAACGTGTAAGACTAGCGGTACTTCTGCTCTAAAGATGAAATTTGTTAATGTCAGTTAGTTGAAGTTATGCTATCAGAAGATCTGTTCTTAATTCTTGAAGATTGAAGATTATTTTATCTTGCTGGATTGACAAACAGCAGAGGAAGATTACTAGCTATTGGCTTTCTCTAGTAATATCAGATAACAGATCACTCGTCTGTCAGATAAGTTAAAACTCTACTCATCTGATATCTTATATAAGCATGGTTATAAAATCGTATGTTTAAAAACACGCTTTTATAAGTAACAGATTAGTGTCGATAGAGTTTCCCGCCCATCTGACATTAAAATAATAAAATTGAAATCCGTAGCTCCCATCCACACGTTGAACAAACTGTCAGATTGATCCAACGTATCAGATTAATCACGATAACCTAAACTACAGGAAACGTATAAAATCCGATCTGAACAGATCAGTCGTCTTACGCACTCTCAAACTCTCAAACTCTCTAACTCTCAAACTCTCTTGTTTTCAAAAGTTTACTGCTTTCACAGATTTTCACTTAGTAATCACAGAAATGGAGAAGATTATCGATGGAAGATACTTGAACTACAACAAATTTCACTTCTCTGGTACTGATCTGATGCGCTCACTCATGGAGAAAATCAAAGAGGCATCCTTAGTTCCAGTTCTGGAAGCACACGAAGACAGGGTCTACTTAGAAGACGTAAATCACTTCTACACGACCAGGAAGTTCAACGATGATGAAACTGTTATGTCTGCTGTTATCGGGGGTAAGAAAATTGCTGTTTCTGCTGCTGTTTTAAGTGAAATTTACAAATTGAAAAATAAAGGAGGAGACGTGACAGACCTAGGGTCTGAAAAGGAGACGTGACAAACTGCAAACATTTTGGATGCATTGAAACCATCAATCCAGAAGGCTGGTTCTATCCCTGCTGATGTCATTGAAGATACTGCTTACAATGTGAAGTCCATCAGACAGGATATGGATGTTATTCAAGCTAGAACAAAGAGCACAGCTGCTGGTTGGAGGGACATAACTCAGACTGTTGAGATGGCCATTGAAGCTGAAGATGAAACCTTGAGGAACATTGCTCGAGAATTCAAAACTTCTGCTGATTTGATACTTGCAACCCAAATTCAGCTAGGTGATCAAGGTGAAGTTACTTTCAACAGAATGCATGCCATGGAAGCAAACCAGATAACTCATGCTGCTCAAGTTGATGTCATTCAAGCAAATCAGCTAAGGCAAGGAGCTCAAATGGATGTAATGAATGAGAACATCAGACTTCTCTGTGATTCTCTCCAGATCACACCACTCTCTCCAAAATACCAAGTCAACCCTGCTGATGATGACAAAAAGGGGGAAGATAAGGTGAAGAAGAGAAGACTGCTGAACTGGAAGAAACTGAGATGCTGGAAGAGTCTGCAAATGAAGATGAAAATGAAGGAACCAGCAGACCAGCAAATCAATCAGACACAGAAGCTGAAGAAACTGAAGCTGAAGCAAAGGCTAAATCTGACAAAGAGATAGCTGCTGCTAAGGATTCAACTGAAGAACAGCTTGATCCTGACGCCAAAAACAAAAAGATGGAGCTTCTGAAGAAAAGGTTCAATGAATCAACAGCTGAGACATCTGAGCAAGCTAAAGAAAAAGAAGAAGACAAATAATAGTTGAATTTACTTGTAATTTTCCTTGTAATTTTTCTTACTTTGCATAACTCATCTGATAAGACTTGTAATCTGTAATCCTTTCATATATCTATAAAATTGCAAGTTTTGAATCCAACAGATCATTTCTAACTCAGAAATTTTTGAGGATAAAAACTTTAGTTTAGGTACAGGTACTTAGCTGAAGTTTTGTCATCATCAAAAAGGGGGAAATTGTTGGATGAAGATGAAGATTAAAGTGCAAAGAAGACAAGTAATTAAGGGAAGGTTTTGATGATTTCCAAAACATCATAATCAACTAAGTATGGAAAGCTTAGTTCCCTTAGAAGAATTTTGAACAAGTAAAGAAGACATCAGAAGAGTTCAAAGTTCAAAGCCCAGAAGACTAGTGATCTCACGCTGAAACAACAAACAGAAGGGTAGACCATCAGCTGACTCAAATCAGATTAGTTCAGAGTTTAATCAGCAGAGTGCCTATCAGATGGGTTGTTTCGATCAGCAGAGTAGAAGAGATCAAGAGATTAGTCCAACGGTAATAAATGCACTTGGAGTAATAAATGCTGTAAGAGAAGGGTAGTAATGACAAATGATTGAAGAAAACCTTGTATCAGCAGAGTGCATTTAATGCAGCTACAGGAAAGTACAGCAGAAAAGGTACTGTAGCAGGTTACCGTTCTGATTTCGGGCTAAGGCTATGGATTTGAAGATTTGATTTCCTTCAACGGTCTTATTTTCAAATTCAAGTATAAAAGGAGCTGATTTCAACAAGCGAGACACACAACAACAATCTGAGATTATTCTTTGAAGCAGAAATCATCTAAGTCTCAAAAAGCTTGAACAACTCACTCGTCTGGTGGAAGTCATCTGTTGACAGAAACCTAGTTGAAGAAAACAGAAAAATACAATCTGAGTGTTTTGTATTAGCTGAGTGTTGTGCGAAGTTAGAATCCATCATTGTGAGTGATTCTACTTTAGAGGATAGGTTTTCTTTGTGAATCCCTATTGTGAGCTTATATCCTTTTCATTTGTTGTTTAGGTATAAGTGGAGACATATTGTAATCTGTGTGATTATAGTATAACCCAGAATCTAAGTGATCTGGAAGAGTGGACTAAAGGATTTACATCCATATAACCACTATAAAAATTCTTTGTGTTGATTTGCATTTAAAGTTTTTCTTGCATATTTCAAACTGCATAAGCAAACACTTTGAATTAATTAAAAGATTTTAAAAAGGAGTTTTGAAACTGGGGATAAAATCTTTTTTAGGACTTAGTCTACTTGTGGAAAACACTTTCAAACATCCGCTGCAAGTAAACTCTTGATAAAACTACTCTGTTGAAAATCAGCCAAGTATTTATAAGAACAGTGGTCACTCTGTTGTTCTAGACTTGTTCTTGATCAGCGTAGTCATCTTACTGTTCTTCATCAGCTTAGTCTGCTGACAGAAGACTGAAAAGTTTTTAAGTCTAAAATTTTCAGAGGTCTATTCACCCCCTCCCCCCCTCTAGACCTCATCTGACCACTTGGGACCAACAATAATCATCTTCTAATTTTGTTGTTAATTTATTGACCACTCTTGTGGAAGTGATTTTGTAACAGGTGCACGTGCACATACACGAGACAAAGAGGAATATCTAGAAATTAATAATGCGACACATATCGCACTTAAAAAAAATTATGAAAATTAAAATATAAGAGACAATATATGATTTCACGAGGTGGAATTTTGTCTCAGGACTAGCTATAAAGGCTTGATCCTTCATCGAGAGGGATGGGCATAAGCCCGTAAGGGAGTCACCTCCGGGAGTAACCCAACCTTTGTGATTGGAGACCCCATGAAGAAGGTTCAATGGGTAGGAACAACCTGTAATGCGTGACTCGTTTAACACTAATTTATAGGAGAGCACCTCCTTCCCATCCCTATGGTGATAGTGTTTCATAGTGTGAAATTACGGTTGGGTTTAACCCTTAATGAGATCAAGGCGGGAATTCTGCAGGGTATAGGTCACACGTACCCTTGGAGGTTTCACCTAAGTGAGAGTTGCCATGGGGCCGTGGCTATGGGTTTGGGCTGACCCTAGAAACTCTCATAAGAATCAAGATTCGAGCGCACGGCCGTTAACGCGCTAACCCGCGAACTATGACTGATGTCGATACTGTGTGTGTGATGTATTGAAGTTTGGCCAAGGGACCTAATTCAAAGCGCTTGCGCCATTATGGTTTCCTCAAATGAATATCATCAACACTAAGTATAGGTTCAAGCCCGGAAGGCTCCTGCACCCATTGCATAGTATTTTAGTGCCCAATTATTTTTGCATATTTTGAAGTTTTAAAACTTGTGGGGGATTGTTGGAATTTTTAGAAGTTTTAAACTTCAAAATAAGAAATGAATTTTGTAACCTAAATAGCATTAACATCCCCCATGAATGTCATAATGTTACCTTTAAATTTCTTTGACCTTAGAGGTCCCATGTACACTATAAATAGGGGTGTCCTAGGGTCTTAGAAATACAGACTCACTAGCTAGATAGGTTGCATTCACAAAATACTTTCTATATTGTTATTGGGCACTAAAGATAAAGTCTGGTTCTTTGTCTTCCTGTGAACGTGCTCACGAATGAGGACGCGGCGTGGCCATATGGGTTTTATCTTGGGGTTGTGATCAGCTGCCAATACCTGCACGAGGGGAGGCAATCACTTTCTTAGGACGAGCGCCTAGTGGCGTGACTCTCATCAGGCCAGTCGTTTTATATTTTTGATTATTTTATGTCATATATTATATTATATTATAAAATTATATGAGTTGTTCATTTCAAAACTATGATTTACTTAAATTTAGTATAAAACCAAAATTTCACAACAGTAAATACTTACATGACTGAATCAACAAGACTGCAAACACAAGGAAATTTTGCACAATAAAAATTTCACAGGATAGTTTTTTACAAATTTAGCATAACACAGGGGAGTATTTTGCATTTACCCGTACACTTGGCACAATAACCTTGAGTGCTTTTGAGTGTTAACATGTAATTAAGTTATATACTTACATGACTGAATCAGCTAAAAAAAAAAAGTAAATACTTACATGACTGAATCAACAAGACTGCAAACACAAGGAAATTTTGCACAATAAAAATTTCACAGGATAGTTTTTTGCAAGTTTAGCATAACACAGGGGAGTATTTTGCATTTACCCGTACACTTGGCAAAAATGTCAATTTATCCATTGTTATTGTCATAATTTCAATTTATTTCTTCCTATAATTTAAAAATAAAGCAATTTATCCCATCTGAAATCTTAATAGAATTTTAGTAAAGATATATATTCAAGGACATGGACCAGGCCCAATACTAACATTAAGAATCGTAACATAGAGAAAAAGTGCATGAAAAATATTAAAGTAGCAATTTACCTCATTGAATCGGATAATGTAAGTTTATCACCAAAATTGAGAGTGGACATGAAAAATATTTATTATATCATAGAAAAAAAGTGCAACATTTATCATGTAATCATGACACAGGAGAAAAAGTGTCACATAGAAGATCTTATATCTGTGTTAAAGAGATAAAGTGAAATATTTATAAGATCGTAAAACACATAACGATCCATATTTTAATTGTGAAAATAAAATTGATCTCCTATAAATTAATGGAAGTATATTTTATTTGGGTAGGCGAATTTGGATCTTGTCATATGACTCATATGGTAAAATAATAATGTGTTTTATTAATATTGTGAAATCGAGAGCACTAAAATTTATAGTACTGTTTTTTACTTGAAGTAGCTTCAAGTTTACATTGCAATAAGATTCATAATTTAATTTACGCACCCTCGCAAATACAAACAGATTCTTTGCCAAGTCTCCTCCTAACAATACTGATGTCGCATCGGCCTTTACCACTCGGACAGATTTTTTTGCAATCCCTGTTCCACCGGCAAAAATGTATTCTTACCACCCAACTTGCTTCAACGCCATGCAAAATACCTTTAACAATTGATCCAAACAAAAATGTACGTAGTAAGATAATTTTAGTTTCCGTTGTAAGCCCCTTATACTTGGGGGAAAATGGAAGATACTCCATTGTGTTATGTTAAACCTGCAAGAAACTATTCTGTGAAATTTTTATTCCGCAAAATTTCCTTATGTTTTCAAAAACCTTGCAAAAAACATCCAATTTGTAAAAAATAGGTCATTTTGGATCGACATATTTCAAGAAAGTTGGTCCCTACATCTTCACGTGATATATTTTCGAAATGATTTCTTAAAAAATATCGATCCAAAACGACCTATTTTTTACAAATTGTGTGTTTTTTGCAGGGTCTTTGAAAACACAAGGAAATTTGACGCAATAAAAATTTCACAGAGTAATTTCTTGCAGGTTTAGCATAACACATGGGAGTATTTTGCATTTACCCCTACACTTGGCACAATAACCTTGAGTGCTTTTGAGTGTTAACATGTAATTAAGTTATGCACATGAATCAGTAAAAAAGAAAGTAAATACTTACATGACTGAATCAACAAGACTGCAAAAAGACAAGCCAATAAGGTTTTTGAAGTCATCTTCCTGAAATCTGGTGTTCTTAAATTTAATTTTTTGAGGTGAATTCTTGTCGTTGAATTTTGTTCAAAGTTGCATAAGTTTCAACACAATATATATAAGCTAAGATTGCCATTGTCTTTGCTTTATTTGGCAATACCCAGTGGTGTATTTTGCAGAGAATCAAAAGAATAAATTTGTTGATTTGGGAATTCATGTTTGACTTTAAAAATAAATCTATATATAAATTAATTGACAAAACAATCAACCAGTCATCAATTACATTATATATTTGGAGGGTGAATTTGACTAAATTTCTAATTGGGTACTTTTGAATTATTATTAAAAGAAAATTATGGATAAACATCATTTTATGGTTCTTCTTATCATTATATTTACAGGGGGTCCCTTTTATGTTTTTCCCTAATATTAGTCCTTACTACGGTATATTTGTTTTACTTCGAACTTTTTCGTCCATTCACTATGATAGCGTTACAATTATGTTTCGAACTGTATTTGCAAAAATTGAATTGAATAAGTTTGTTAAGCTTTTAGTTTTTTCTTTTAATTTATATTGAGACAAATAGGTGAATTACTATTATGTTTTTGAATTTTCTATTCTTTTAATTATTTTTTATTTTTATTGATACAAATTCTTTCCAATTGACTTTCAATGAAACATTTTTTTATTTAAAACTATTAATTTTCATAAAACTCAACGACTAAATTGATACAAACATATTTTATGGAGCATTTAAATATAACACTATCATAGTGAACGGAAGAAAATGCCTATAAAAAATGCACATGAATATTGCTTGAGATCAACGTCGTTGTTGACCTCCTAAAAAGGTTTAAAATGAAATAAATAATACGTAATGGGGACTAATGTCGAAAAAAAAAAACACAACATGGACAATTCTATAAAAAATTAATGTGATAATGGAGAACCAGGTGTTTACTCAAAATATATAAATAATTAGTAATATGAACCAGGTGTTGGAACTAAATTGGGGATTTCATCGATTTGGGCCTATATTTGGATTTATTTTTTTAAAATCAATTCATACTTTTATAAGCTATTATATATTCTCTGCATGTTTTAGGTAAATCACAGTCATTGCAATATATATATATATATATATATATATATATATATATATATATATATATATATATATATATATATATATATATATATATATATATATATATATATATAACGATTCTACAAATTTTAGCTAAATCTCAATCATTTCAATATAAATTTTATAATATATTCTAGGGTGAAATACACTTTCCCTCCTTAAAGTATGGGGGTGCCATCAGTTACTCCCTAAAGTATCAATTGTAACACTTACCCCCCTATGTTATAGTATTAAACATTTTATTCCAAAAATACCCGCGTCCCTTTTGAAACAAATACTATTTATTAATTTATCAAAAAATATTTATGTTAATTATGAATTTATCCATCCACCAAATAATATTATATTTCACTTTCTTCATTTTTTCGATTTCTTTCGATTTTATGGTCTCAAAATTTTTCTTTATTTTTATCTCATTTTTTTCTTGATTTATGTAGTACTTTACTCCCAATATGAAAACCCTTACCATCCAAACCATTCATCTTCCCACCATCTTCAACCTCCATTGTTTCTCCAACTTCAAAAACTATCAAGCCCACATTTTAGTGTGTTCAAAAATCTTATTAAGGAGAAAGCATAAGGCCATTCCCGTACTGTTTCTGGGTAGCAAAACTTTCAAAGAATCAAAGGTAAAATAAAAAATTAATCTTTTATTTTCAATCGATTTTTTTTTTGTGAAAAATAGCTTAGTTAAGTATTACTTTTGTATATTCTCAAAAAATGAAGAATTTTCAGTCATTTATGGTTTATTCACACAAAGTTTTGATCACTGCTTTGTTTTTTTTCTTTTTGAATTTTTTTTTGAATATTAATGTGAATATGATTATGTTGTGATTTCATAGTTTTGATTTTGACTGGTATTGTTTTTGTTGATAAAACGAAGCAAACTATGGTTATGTTGTTGATTTCATAATTCAATATTGCATGTTGTTGGTACTGTATGATAATATGGTTATGTTTTCTTGAGTTATATTTTTGGAAATTTTTTTTTGTGGATTACGTTGTTGTTGGTAACTAATGTTGTTACTTTCTTTTCATGTTAAAAAAATGTTGTATGACATTGTAGTCCATTACAAAGATGAGATGTTCATCCCCAAGAACATTCTATTAAGGAACTATAAGTACTTGGACCTGCTAAATGATGTATGTGAAGTTGCTCTGAGGAACTTATTAGAAAGAGTTAACACTCTTATTGTGATGAGTTATGGTGAAACATTCATGGGGAGGCTTTGCAAAACAAGGATATGGGGTGACAGTAATGTAAACCATATGTTTGAGAAGAACAAGGACCATTCTCAGATTGATTTTTTTATTCAGACATTTGAAAATAAAGATGAGGGTGCAAGCCAAAGAGGGTTGAGGATGAAGAAGGTGAAAGTGAAGGTGATGAATCTGGTGATGGTGAAAGTGAAGGTGATGAGTATGGTGATGGTGAAAGTGAGGGTGATGAGGGTGAAAGTGAAGGTGATGAATCTGGTGATGGTGAAAGTGAAGGTCAGGAAACTGATAAGGGTGAGTTAGGAGATAGTGATAATAAGAGAGGAGAGGAAAATGTAAGAGTTGAAAATACTCGGAGGGTACAAGAAATAAAGGAAAGCAACTAGAAAATGCACGAAGTGATTATGAATCTGATGATCATTGTGAAGCTCATCATAGTTTAGATGAGGAATTTGAAGATGACCCAATGGCTTGATATATAGAGAAGAATGAGTTCATAATTCCTGATAATGTTTATGAGCCTATGGAATTTAGAGTTGGGATGGAGTTCCCAACACTTGATCATACAAAGAGTGTTAAAGTAGTGCCCTGCAAGCCAATCGGTTGACTTGTAAATACTCTTGTAATCAATCTTATTCAAGATCAATAAAAGTTCGCATTAGCAATTCTTCATTTATTGTGATACATCTAAGCAATTTATGAAGCCCTTAGATTGTTGAAACTATGGAACATGGTGCATCCCTCTATGGAATATGTTCTACTATGGTTTAAGATCTTAAAAGCTTTCCAAGTCATAGAATACAATTGAGATAGGACATCATTGTATTCGGTAAGACTTGCACGAGTATGCATTCTCATATGCATGGGGATAGATAGTTCCATGGACATCGATATGGTATATATCAATGCATATGAGTGGGTGGCTTGATGAGATCAAGCGCATCGAAACACCACTAGAAAAATCTCATCTTAGGAGTTTATCGGAGATGAAGATTTCTTCTACTTACGATATTGTACGTAAATTGGTCCTTTGACTTGAGATGATAGAGTGAACTTCACGCGGAGCGTTTATGCTTTGATGTGTTACTCGACTACTAATTAGCGAGTCATTATAGTTTCACGTTGGGTATGGATTGCTTCGTAGTGAGGTTAATGATGTCAATAAAGGATCTATTAACTCCCTCCGTGATGTGGTTGGGCGATTTCCTATGCATTCTTTTGTATGGATTGATTCCGGGAATCTTCGGCCGAAGTGAGTGATGTTAGATTTGGAAAGAGTTTTCAAATGGGTAATCACTAAAAGGAATCACCATAAAGAATAAAGACGCATAGTTTTCAAGGCTAATAGGAATCCCTTGGACTCCATGTCCTAGGCCTCGATCGGGAAATAAGTTATTGGAAGGAGCGTATGTGCATGGTATGCGTAAGAGGATTGATGAGATCAATTCAAGAAAGGTTCACACTTTATATTCATCATTAGTTAGGACTCGTTGACCGTGACTAGACGACTACCTCGAGTGGTGGGTACTCTGGATTTGATGAGATCATGTCTAAGAGTGATTGATTAAAGGTAGTTTAATTAATCTCTTAATTAAATTACAAATGGTTTGTGAGCCCACGGCTAATTGATGGTGAACCCAAGGGGCCACACACAATAGCACAAGATGCAACTTAATTCAATCTATTAAAGTCAACTTGGATTTGACAAGAAGTAGTAATTAATTAATGGAGATTAATTAATTGAAGGACTCTATTAATTTAAGTGTTAAATTAATATTAATTAGAAGGGTCTAATTAATTTAAGGAAGAAATAAATGGGTTTCTAATTTTGAATTAGAGATTGGATTTATTAATTGGGAAATAAATGTCCAATTCACCCATGACCAATTTAAAGTGGTCTTATGAGATGATCATATATGATATGATATAATGTTTGATATATATATGTGATATATATACAAGAGAGAAATATATATATATATATATATATATATATATATATATATATATATATATATATATATATATATATATATATATATATATCTTATTATATGTTAGTGGTGGCCACCACCACTATCTTGCATTAAAAGAAGTGTGCTTGGGAAGCACATATTGAAACTTACATTGCAAGATTGAAACATATAATATAAGATATAGACTTCACTTCATTCTAGTGGGTTCAAGTTGCAAGACAAAAATACACACTACACCTTTTAGTGTGTGTTCGGGTTTCTCTCCTACCCTAGCAAGAAAAATTGTTTTCTTCATCTCTTTTTCTTCCTTTATCAAGTTTTTAACTTGATTCAAGTACTACTTCATTCTAGTAATAGTTTGAGGGTGTATTTGCAAGATCTAGCTCATCTTCTTTACTCTTTAAGTGCTATCACTTGTGTGTGTGGGCTAGCTTTGGAGGATCTACACTTGGAGATCTTGGTGTGGATTTTCTTGAGGTTCTTAGAGAAAGAAGTTTCAAAGGAGGAGATTCTAGCTTGGAGCTTGGAGGTGTTGAACCCGTGAGCTTGGAGGTACTTGAAGGTACTTGAAGGTTTCAGGTCTCACTTGATTGTCCCGATTATTTGTGGCTCTTCACCTCCCAAGATTGGGAGAGGTATAATTTGATATCTTTCCTTCTAATATGAACTTTGCATGCATGATGATCCTAGGATAGTAATGGTAGAAGGTCTCCATAGTTTTCTTGCGAAGTAGTTGCACTTTTTGAGCCATTTTGTCCCGTTTAAAATTTTTGTTTTTCCGCTGCGTTTTGGCTGACTTTAGGACCATTACCATCAAGTGGTATCAGAGCCAAATCATGATATTTCATATTAGATCCGTGATTCATAAGTGTTATGAATGTTTCCTTACGTTTTGGTGAAAACGGTTTGTTAAAATTTGAAGTGCATCAACCGATTTGCTTTCGGAGATGGGCTGTTTATGTGGTTGATTATGGTTAGATAATGTTTATGAACACTTTATTGTATATAGGGATGTATGAAGTAAGGGTGGTTTAAGTTTGAAAATTGGTTTTTGGTGAAAAGACTTTATGTCCCGGGTTGTAGTGAAACAATCGCACCCACCGGTAAAATTGCCTAAATCTAGTGAGTCCTACGGTTTCCTAAAGTGATGTAGGGCTGTGGGTAAGCCTCTTCACTTATGGATAACTTATGGATGAGCAGGATTGGTCATAAAACCGAAATTCAAACACCTATCGAGCTCCTACATCGAGTTATCTAAATTTATGTTCATTGGTCTCATTAAATTGGGACACCACAAAGTACATGCCTTAATCCTTTAGAAATCGGTAGATAATCTTCTTGGTAAATTTACTTTATCGATGCCCCATTGTGTGATGATTGTATGGGTGGATGATCTAGTGGCCTTGACCTTATGTGATTGGATATTAATCTTGTAACTCATTTGATAATTTGGGTTTGTAATTAAATGGGGCTTGCATGCCTCTTATTTCTTGACTTATGTCAATGTAAAGAGAGTAGGCATTAGGTTGTGAGGTTTATTCAAGATGAAGGACTTGAAGGACTTGTGAAGGACTTGAAGGACTTGGAGTACTTGAAGACCTTGAAGGCCATGTATGCATGGTGATGCATATGTAATAGAATAGGATTCTATTTCCATTTATTTGATTACCCTAGATTGATCAATTGGGACATTCCTTGGCTCGGAATGGACCGCATAGGATCGGCCCATGATCATCCACCACGCGATAGGAGCATGCTAGGACTGTTTATGCTTTGTTGGTATTTTATCCAATTGATGTATGTGATATATGTTAGGATAGATCACCTAACAAAGATAAACAACTAAAATTGGTGAGATCTTGCAACTTAAAATAATTAATAACCTCCACTCGACCCAATCGAGTTTAATAATTAAGTCATAATGGACAAGCGAGTTTTCGTAGTCCATGCCTTCCATCAATAGGGCTCGGTCATGAGTTGTATTCGATTCATCCGTTGTCTCACGAGTCGTGGAACGGGTGTAATTAGAGCAATATGATCGTTTCCTTGATGCACGAGTTAAAGTGCCAAGGGTAGGGCATATTCGGGTCATGGAGTTGTCTCACGAGTCGTGGAACGTCCATGATTGGGGTATGTCTTATCAAGATTGATGGTGTAAACTTAACGTTTAATAATATGGATGTCGCACGAGTCGTGCGTCCATACGAAAAGCGAGGCAAAATATTCTCAAAGGTCATTTGGTAGAATCGATTGGCAATTTGTTGTCTACCTATTGAATTGACCACACGTCTCATGAGTCGTGGGTGTGGAAAATGTCTTTAGGACTTTGAGACCTACTAAGAAATTTGATTTCTCGTTTACCATGTGGGGGCATGGGATTCGATAAAATAGTGGGAGACCTTTATGGTTAGAAGTCCAAGATCATAAAGTATATTGAAAAATTGAATGAACGCTAAACATACTTTTTTTCGCCTTTTTAGATTTAAAAGTGTTTTAAACTGGCAAAGAACCCACTTCATATGATACTTGACTCAAACAAACTCACCGGGCCAAATTACTCCGATTGACTCCGCAACCTTCGCATTGTCCTCGATTCTGAGAAAAGGAGCTATGTCCTCACCGCCCCACCCCCTGTGGCCTTACCGACTGATTCGTCTGATGAGGAGCGGGCCACCTTTGACAAATGGGTCGAATATGATCTTCAAGCCCGTTGCCTCATGTTGGCCTCAATGTCAAGTGAGCTTCAAAAGCAACATGAGAACATGTCTCATGCTTCGGATATGCACCTTCACTTTTCCGAGTTGTACTCGACTCCGGGTCGACAAGAATGTTACTTGGCAAGTAAGGAACTTTTTCAAGCTCGCATGATTGAGGGTTCATCGGTCCGTGAGCATGGGCTTAAAATGATTGGACTTATCGAAAAGCTTGCTCATCTTAATGTGGTTATGGACAATGAACTCTATATGGATTTGATCCTTCAATCATTGCCCCGCTCATTTGACAACTTTCTGATGAACTTTAACATGCATAAGATGGAAGTTGGACTTCATGAACTTGCTAACATGCTTCACACGGCGGAAAGCTCTCTAGTAAAAGAGAAACATGTGATGTTTTCTCCCTCTTCTTCCAAGGGCCGAAAGGAAAAAGGAAAGAAAAAGAAGGGGAAAGGTTTCTCTAAGGACACTCCTAAAGTTGCGAAGGGTAAGTTGCCTTAGGGTATGTGTTTCCATTGTAATAAAGAAGGGCATTGGAAGAGGAATTGTCCTCGTTACCTCAAAATCGTCCCAAATAAGAATAAAGGTATATTTTTCGTTGAAGTTAATATTTTCGTGAATAATACTAATTGGGTGTTGGAAACCGCTTGTGGTTCTCACCTTTGTAATGACAAACAGGTGATGAGAACAACAAGGACCCTTGAACCCGAAGATTGGATTCTTCGCTTGGGCAATGGTGCAAAAGTTGCAGCCGAAGCAATAGGGGATGTAGTACTAGATGTAGGACATTGTAAGCTAGTCTTTAGAGATTGTCTCTATGTACCTACTTTAATCAAAAACCTTATTTCCATTCCTGTTTTGGATCAAGAAGGTTTTTGTTTTGCCATTATGAATAGAATTTTTAGCATTTCAAATAATGGTTCTTTATATGCAAAAGGTACACTAGCTAATGGATTGTATAATCTTGAAACGTCCATAACATCTAATACTATATTGCATGTTCACGATAATATTAAGAAACGAAAAGCAAATAACAATAACTCCGCATATCTATAGCATGCTAGACTTGGACATATTTCCAAGAAGAGGATTCAAAGGTTGGTCTCTAATGGGTCTCTAGAAATAGTGGACTTGGAAGAGTTCCCAACATGCGAATCTTGCTTAAGGGGAAAAATGACCAAATTGCCATTTTCTTGGAAACCGGAACGTGCTTCAAGCACTTTGGATTTGATCCATACGGATATATGTGGACCACTAAATGTTCGTGCTCGAGGAGGTTTTAAGTACTTCATAACCTTTACCGATGATCATTCACGGTATGGATATGTGTATCTCATAACACATAAGTCCAAAGCTTTTGAAAGGTTCAAAGAGTTCCGAAATGAAGTAGAAAAGCAACTCGGTAAAAGTATTAAGTCACTTCGATCCGATCGAGGTGGAGAATACTTGAGTAGCGAATTCCTCGGTTATTTGAAAGAGAATGGGATTCTCTCAAAGTGGACTCCTCCGGGTACTCCTCAATTGAACGGAGTATCGGAGAGAAAGAATAGAACTCTGTTGGACATGGTTCGATCCATGATGAGTTTCACAGATTTACCTAGAAGCTTTTGGGGTTTGGCTCTTCTTACAGATTCAAAGATACTAAATGTAGTACCTTCGAAAACTGTACCTACGACACCTCATGAGATGTGGCTCGGCAAAGCACCCTCTTATAAATTCATGAGAATTTGGGGGTCTCCCGCTTATGTCAAGAAGCTAGTGGGAGATAAGTTGGAAGCCAAGTCCACCTTATGCAAATTTGTGGGATATCGTAGAGAGCCTATTGGATATCAATTCTATGATCCTAAGGAACAAAATGTGTTTGTTTCGAGGAATGCCATTTTCTTGGAAGAACGTCTTCTTGATAATGAAAAGGTGGAGATAGAATTGGAGGAAGATTGTGAGACGGATGAATCACCACAAGAGATGGAAACAAATGAAAGTAATGAGGAAACTACTAGTACACATCAACTTCGTAGGTCCACTCGTGAACGTAAACAACCCGATCGGTTTGGATTGATACATGAAACGGGGCAATTGGATATTGATCCAAGGACTTATGAAGAAGCTATGTTGGACATAGATTCGGGAAAATGGTGTGAAGCCATGAGAGCCGAATTGGACTCCATGTACTCAAACAAGGTATGGACCTTGGTAGATCCACCAAAGGGAGTAGTACCCGTTAGTTGCAAGTGGATCTATAAGCGAAAGCTTGGAGTAAATGGAGAGGTGTCGACCTACAAGGCAAGGCTAGTTGCGAAGGGATACACTCAAAGGCCTGGCATCGACTTTGAGGAAACCTTCTCGCTGGTGGCCATGCCGAAGTCCATTCGGATCTTGCTTGCCATAGCTGCATGGTACGACTATGAGATATGGCAAATGGATGTGAAAACCGCTTTTCTCAATGGAGACATTGAAGAAAAAATTTATATGGAGCAACCAAAAGGTTTCACACCCAAAGGTAGTGAGCAAAATGTTTGCAAACTGCAAAGGTCCATTTATGGACTTAAACAAGCATCCCGAAATTGGAACAAGCGTTTTGATGAGACAATCAAATCGTGTGGCTTCATCAAGAACATCTATAAAGGCCCATGAATGTATGGGTTTGATAAATTGTAATAGTTAGAACATTTAATTTCCACCCTAGACTGACCAATTAGTCCATCACATGGCTCGTGATGGATCACATAGGATGGGCAATCGATCAATCATATTATGCAATGCTAGGTGATGTATGTTTACTTATTATTCTTCGATGTATGTTATGCATGCTTAGGGTAGATAACATAAACAAGATAAAGAATAATCTGATGAGACCTCGTACAAGTATAAACGAATAAAACCTTCAGTTGAACTTAAAACTTAATTATAATATTAAGTCGAATAACGGGCGCATATGAATAGTCTCTATTGTCCGAGCCTATCAAATTACTAGATCGTAGGCATATTGTACGAATATATCTCGATGTCTCACGAGTCATGGGTCGAACTATAGGAAGATGATATGTATATTACCTCGATGCACAGTTTAGTGCCAATGGAGGGTATAGCAAGGTTCTGGTTCCTGTCTCACGAGTCGTGGGACATCTAAAATTGAACTATTTCTCTCCACGAGTATTGGACATGATTTAACGCTAGTAACTATGGATGTATCACGAGTCGTGGGTCCATAATGAAAAACTAGGCTAAATGAACTCAATGGTTAGCTGCGATGGTTAACGGACGACGATGTCGACCACCAAGTGGATCTAATAGTATGGCCAACGAGTCGTGGGTACTAGAAGATTGCATTTGGGCCTTGAGCCCACTAGGATATTTTAATATTCCCGAAACTTATGTGGGGCATAAATTTTTGATTAAAATAGTGTGAGTAATTTACAAATAAAACCAATGTTTGTAAATTGTGCATTTAAATTGATTATTCGCGTATGTATTTCTTCTATCGTCTTTTATAGATATAATATCTAAGAATCCGATTTCCATTATAATTGAACAAAACAAATTGACTGGACTAAACTTCCATGATTGGGTCAGAAACCTTAAGATCATTCTTCTTTCTGAGAAGCGATCTTTTGTCCTTGATGGGCCCCCTCCTTAAATTGCAAAAGATGCTGATAAAGCTGAGAAAAAAGCCGCTGATTTGTGGCACGACGATGACTTGCAGTCACGTTGTCTTATGCTTGCATCAATGTCGAATGAGCTTCAAAAGTAGCACGAGCATATAAAGTCTACTTTTGAGATCTACATGCACCTGAATGGTCTATTTGGGGTGTAAAGTAGATACGAGTGGTATGAGACCGCCAAGACTCTACAACAAACAAGGATGGGAGAAGGTACGAATGTCCGTTCTTACTGTGTCAAGATGATTGGGCTAATTGAAAAGCTTGGTCAACTTGAGGTGAAGATGGACAAGACCTACTGCCAAGACATGATCCTCCAATCGCTACCGAGATCATTCGAGCAATTTGTGGTGAACTACAACATGCACAAGATGGATGTTGAACTTCATGAGTTGGCTAATATTCTCGCTGTTACGCTCCAACTACGAGTGCGTAATTGCGCAAGTATACGGTCGTATGCAAGTAATAAAGTGGTAAAGGGTGTCGAACCCATGAAGAATCTAACGAATAATTATCAAGATCTATTCTAATATCTTACGTGAACTTATATGAATGAAACTAGTGAGTATGTAGACTAATCCAATTTATGTCTAAAAGGATTGAGCCTAAGTGACGCACTAATTCCAAACCTTGTCTAAATATGAAATGACCTAGGTATATTCCTATCCTAAAATCAAATCACAACCTAGTTTTACAATATAATCTTTAATCCACCATGTCTAGCAATTAAAGATTAATTCATTTCATCCTATGGTCGGCCTAACCATAAGTTGACAAAAGCTCAAACTAGTTTAACAAACACTTGTAAGCATAGAAACAACCATTAACTAATCATTCAATCATAGATCAATCAAAGCTTCATGAAAACCTAGGAGTTAAATGCTTAGCTATTCAAATTAATCAGCACAATATTCATTACATTAAACATAGTCATAAGTACATGATAAACAAGATAATGGTCAAGAATAAGCTTATGTAATGGAAACCAATACAACTCCTCTCTCAAGCTTTTGTATTCTTCAATTCAAAGCTCCAAGCAAGAGCTTTTTTTTTTCCCCAAGGGAGGCAAGAGATATTTTGTGAAGTGTAGAAGTTGTCAAATGAATTCCACCTTCTACCCTTTAACCTAGCAAAAACTATAACCTACTAATGCCTAAGTTACCCCAAAACTATGGTAATTAAGAACAAAAATCCCCAAAGGAATTTAGAATTACAAGTTGGGGAAAAAGGGCTATGTACAAAAAGCCCCTAAAAAATATGCAGGAAAATAGAGGACGTCTCACGGCCGCGAGACTTTAGTTGGTCAGTACCTCGCAGCCGCGAGGTTTATGCCGTAGCTTAGCACGGTTCGTTGTAACAACCTCGCAGCCACGAGCCTTGACCTCGCAGCGGCGAGGTGAGGCAGGCCATAAATCCTTGATTTTTTATTTTTCATTGATGTTAGGTCCCTCCTGCGGTCGAAAGTGATTTGTAATTCTTGCAAGAAATGTTCCAAAATCACTTCAATGCATCGAATCCTGCAAACCACCGATAAACTTAATTAAAACACGAACAAAACACGAAAAATGAACAAAGGTCCAACAAAGGGACCCAAAAAAAAACACGAAACCACGCGAAGACACACAGAAACTCGGATCAAAACAAAATGTTTTGGGCTTAAATAGATAGGTAATAACGACATTTTCATGGCGTTATCAACACCCCCAAACTTAAACACTTGCTCGTCCTCGAGCAAAGAAAAAAAAAAGACCAAACCAAGCATGCTTGAGATCAAAACACCAAAGCTTAACACTTTTGAATTATTCTTAAAACAAGCTCCACGTGGGTGTGTGTTCGCTTTTGGCTAGATTCTATCTTAGGTGAATACTTCCCGATAGGTCAAAATTATCGGTTCTATTTGCATGGACTTCTAATATTTGACAAAGAATCTCTCGTAGCCGTATATGTCAAACTTAATGTTCAAATCACTTCACGAAACTAAGTTATAGGCAATTTAAAAGTGTTGTCCCTTTTCTTGAATTATTGACGATTTTAGTTCCTAGCCCTTTCTCACCATACTTTGCGTTTTCTTTTGATTTACAATGATAACGTAGCACTTGTGCTTTACAATGATGTTACAATAACAAACTAGCACTAATGATGAAGATTGTTTGTGCTTCTAAACATTTAACTTTGGGCTACTAGCACCATTCCTAGCCTTTGTGCATTTCATTTGATGTTTTCTTTACAAAACTTGCACAATTACAACGAAACAGATTAATTAACAAAATAATCCAAGAATTTCATCATTTGAAGGGTTTGCCATTCTTTTCTCTCATAGAAGTGCATACATTTTAGCAACTTCTCTACTCGTTTCTTTTAAGAGCTAGGTGTTCAAAGGTATTTCATTCTTAAAAACGGTTTACTTCCCCAAACATAGGCCATTTATGATCTTTTCACATTTAGATTCCAAGCTAAAGATTGTAGGGATTCTAAGTTACGCAAAAGAAGTCCTAGATCCAATTATCGCTATAGTTCATTAAATACTTTAAATATAATCATAGATATATCCAATGTGTTCAAACTTTGTAAAGCATGTTGAAAGAATAAAAGGAATTTGAAAAATTTTGGCGGGTCGACTTAGCATGCAACAAGTGCGACCTTACTCCCCCAAACTTAAAATGCACAGTGTCCCCATTGTGTGAATTAAGAATGACGAAAATAGGTAAGACACGACAAAAGCAAGAACAAAACAAAACAAAATAAAGTGATAAATGAGCGAACACGGCTCTAACAATATTTAGCGAGCAAACAACGCAAATTTAAACATGCCAACATTTCTCAAGAGTTAAAAACAAAACCAATACAAGACGGAAATATAGTTAAAACATTGTAAGCTTAATATAAACCAATGGGACTGCATAAATTTAAATCCGATGTCCCTTTATGTATGCATCCCGTGGTTGCTTCCAATCTTTAGCGGTTTCATGCATTAAGGGCTTGCTCTTCTTCCTCATCAAAGTATAGCTCATCATCTTGACCTCTTGGCACTTGTGGAGGTAGGTTGATACGCCTAGGAAGGAAAGGCTGCTGAACGGCATTGTATCGATCATGTCTGAGCACTGCACGGAACATAGCATCATGCCTATCACTCATGGCATAGACGTAGCGAACCAGCATGTCTTGCCTGTCGCTCATGGTTTGGACTCTATCGTTCATGGCTTGGACAAGATAAGTTAATCTACCAATTTCATCTCGAGTACCCATCTATGCCTCACTGCTTGGTTGCTCTTCGACCTGCTCCTCTTCCTGACCGCCCTGACCTAGTTGCTTGATCAGGTTGACCCTCTTGATCTGCATGACTGTACTTGTAGGTTTTATCAGTGTAAGCACTCTCGAAGTTTAACTTCAAAGTCTTGCAGATAGCTAGCCTGCTGATCGCGCCAGTCAACTTATTCTTTACAGTAATCACCAAGAAGTCAACCCCGGCATTTCTACACAATTCGTCAATAAGGTGCGGAAACACAAAACTCCTTGTGTTAGGATTCTTCCTCGAAATTATTTCCTCGAGCACCTCATGTATTATCCGACCAACGTTGAGTGAAAGACCCCGGATGAGTGCATAAAGTACGGGGATGCGATCCTCATTGTAGTATGTATTATGCTTGGCCGAACGGAGGTGAGAAAACAAGACTAAGGACCTGGCTTTCGCCTCCTGAGTAAACCGGTTGTATGCCACCTTCGGAATACCATGAACAACTGTTTCGGGTAAAGTGAAGAACTTTTTCATTTGATCCAAAGTTCTCCAACTGTTGTTGAATATTTCTTCGAGCTCATCACTTTGGTTAGCGGGCCATCCGATCCTGTAATAGGCGTTAATAGTATTCGAATCGAATTTGACCTCCTTACCCTTCACATATGTGGTACTGTCGTATCCATTCCAACTCTCTAACAACCTCGCCGGCAAAGGTATCACGAGAAGGCCGTTTTAGGAATTCCATCCAACCTCTTGCTTCAATTTGCTCATGTAAATACGGAAAGGCCTCATTTTCGTAGTTCACAAATTTTTCCGTAACAAACGACCAATCCTTGGCTTTCATATAAGCATCCGAGGCTGGTTCAGACACGAACCTGTAGGTGTCATATTCTTGTACGACTACATTTTTCTTTCCTTTCGGCTCCCTCTTCCGTTTAGGTGGTTCACTTGAACTCGCTCCATTTGATATCTTCATCATTTTTAAACCGCTGGCTTCCCTTTATATCAAAATGCACTAAATCCCCCCAAACTTGAGTTGTTGGTCCCAAGTGGTCAGATGAGGTCTAGAGGGGGGGGGGGGAGGGTGAATAGACCTCTGAAAAATTTTAGACTTAAAAACTTTTCGGTCTTCTGTCAGCAGACTAAGCTGATGAAGAACAGTAAGCTGACTATGCTGATCGTGAACAAATCTTGAACAGCAGAGTTACCACTCTTCTTACAAATACTTAGCTGTTTTTCAACAGAACAGTTTTCTTAAGAGTATACTTGCAGCGGATGTTTAAAGTGTTTTTCACAAGTAACTTAAGTTCTTTTAAAAGATTTTATCCCCTGTTTTAAAAACTCCTTTAAAATCTTTCAATCAATTCAAAGTGTCTAGTTATGCAGTTTGAAATATGCAAGAAAAACTTAAATGCAAATCAACACAAAGAATTTTTATAGTGGTTATATGGATGAAAATCCTTTAGTCCACTATTCCAGATCACTTAAATTCTGGGTTATACTATAAACACACAGTTTACAATATATCTCCACTTATACCTAAACAACTAATGAAAAGGCTATAAGCTCACAATAGGAAATCACTCAGAAATCCTACCCTCTGAAGTTTGATCACTCACAAAGATGGATCACAACTCCGCACAACACTCAGCTAATACAAATCACTCAGAATGTATTTTCAATTTTAAGCTTCAACTTGGTTTCTGTCAACAAATGAATTCCACCAGATGAGTGAGTTGTTCGAGCTTTTGAGACTTAGATAATTTCTGCTTCAAAACGTAATCTCAGATTGTTGTTGTGTGTCTCGCTCGTTGAAATCAGCTCTATTTATACTTGGATTTGAATTTATGACCGTTGAAGGAAGTCAAGTCTTCAAATCCATAGCTTTAGCCCGAAATCAGAACGGTAACCTGCTACAGTCCTTTCTCTGATGTACTTTCCTGTAGCTGCATTAAATGCACTCTGCTGATCCGAGGATATCTTCAATCATTTGCCATTACTACCCTTCTTTTACAGCATTTATTACACTAAGTGCATTTATTACCGTTGGACTAATCTCTTGATCTCTTCTACTCTGCTGATCGAAGCAACCCATCTGATAGGCACTCTGCTAATCAAACTCTGAACTAATCTGATTTGAGTCAGATGATGGTCTACCCTTCTGTTCGCTGTTTCAGCATGAGATCACTAGTCTTCTGGGCTTTGAACTTTGAACTCTTCTGATGTCTTCTTTGCTTGTTCAAAATTCTTCTAAGGGAACTAAGCTTTCCATACTTAGCTGATTATGATGTTTTGGAATTCATCAAAACCTTCCCTTAATTACTTATCTTCTTTGCACTTTAATCTTCATCTTCATCCAACATGAGTTACAACCACACACTTTCGACAAATTAATACCCCGGAAACACCATAACCGAAAACTAGCAAAGTTGTCAAAACTACTCACAGAGGCACTTCATCAAACACTTTATGGGCACACCTCAATTTACTAATTCTCTTCAATGTTTACAACAACTTCCACCCAAAAATTTCAATACCAACAATTGCAATACCAATACAACAATATCAATCAAGTTAAGCCACACTTACGTTTGAATTGGAATTTCGAATTTCGAATTTTTGAACACTTGAGTGTTGAATTCGGGTTTGGTGTGATTGTGGGGAGGGGGGGAGGGAATTGAAGGATTTTTGAGTGATTGAGTGAGAGACGAGAGTGATCTAGAGAATTATGTGAGAGGGAGAGGTTTTCTTTTAAGGTTGGAGTGTGTTTAAAATGTGATTGAGAAATGAGAATGTAATTCGTTTTTTTTTTTATAAAGCTGGCACGTTTCGCGGCCGCGGGCCATAACCTCGCGGCCGCGAACTTTATGCCGTAGGCTGGTAGGTTCATGCCTCGTGGCCGCGAGCTTGAAGCTTGCGGCTGCGAGGTTAATTAATTTATTTATTTATTTATTTTTTTGAGTTATTTTTTTAAATCAACACAATACAACTACTCACCTGACTTTGTTCTCAATCCAAGGTTCATTCGCTTGACCTAGCTCGATTTGTGCTTGTCACTCTTCGATCTTAATGGTGCGCTCATTTACCTACAACACAACACCTGAAAACGAAAATAAAAACTAACAACAAAGACAAAACAAAACACACAACGCAAAACACAAAACACAAAACAACAAACGATAAAGCTATAGGCTCGGGTTGCCTCCCGAGAAATGCTTGATTTTATTCGTGAGCTCGACCTGGATACGGCATGATAATTTTGTGATAGGACCACGGAAGTCCTGTTCCTTTCAAATTCTCTGCCCTAATAGTGTTCGAGGTGCTGTCCATTCACTTTGAATTTGTTTCCGGTTAAGGGATCGGAAATCTCCACGGCTCTATAGGGGAATGCTTCAACAACTGGAAATGGTCCCGACCAACATGAGTAGCACTTGTTGGCCTGGTTCGAACTTCTTTTCCACTATATGTCGACCGTGCCATTTTTTAATCCTTTCCTTATAGAGCTTGGCATTCTCATAAGCTTCCAACCGAAATTCGTCAAGTTCATTCAATTGTAACAACCGTTTCTCTCCGGCTAGACTTGCATCCATGTTTAGCTTCTTGACAGCCCAATAAGCCTTGTGTTCCAATTCCAACGGTAGATGACAAGATTTTCCGAACACAAGCTTATGGGGAGACATCCCAATTGGCATCTTGTACGTGGTATGATAAGCCCATAGAGCATCGTGAAGTCTCAGCGACCAATCTTTTCGGTTAGGAGATACCGTCTTCTCTAAGATACTCTTTATTTCACGGTTGGATATATCGGCTTTTTCATTAGCCTGCGGGTGATACGCAGTCGTCACCTTGTGCTTCACTCCATATTTTGCCAAAAGAATATCAAGCCAATGGTTACAAAAGTGAGAACCGCCGTCACTTATTATTGTTCTTGGTGTGCCAAAATGATTAAAGGTATTTTTCTTGATAAAGCTCATGACTGCTTTCGAATCATCCATTGGAAACGCACTTGTCTCGACCCTCTTGGAAACATATTCAACGGCCACCAAAATGTATTGGTTCCCTTTGGAAGGTACAAAAGGTCCCATGAAGTCTATTCCCCATACATCAAACAACTCCATTTCAAGAATGGTCGTTAGTGGCGTCTCATTTCTTTGGGAAATGCTTCCTACCCTTTGTCACTGATCACATTGGGACACGAAAATGTGCGTATCTTTGAATAAGGTAGGCCAGTAAAATCCCGATTGCAACACTTTTGCGGCCGTACGATCTCCTTGAAATGTCCTCCATAAGGTGCGGTATGGCCATCTTTTAGAATTGCATGTGTTTACTCCTCGGGAATGCACCTCCTAATGACACTGTCTGCACAAATCTTAAAAAGAAACGGCTCATCCCATACAAAACTTTTTACATAATGTAATAACCTTTTCTTTTGTTGATAAGTAAATTCAGGGGGTAGTAAGCCACATACCAGATAGTTCACGTAGTCGGCGTACCATGGAGTTGGAGATTGTGCGAGGGAAAAGAGTTGTTCATCCGGAAAAGACTCGTTGATAATCTCCGGGTCTTCCTTAGCTTTGGCATTTTCTAGCCTAGATAAGTGGTCGGCTACTTGATTTTCGGACCCTTTTCTATCTTTGATCTCCAAATCAAATTCTTGAAGCAATAAAATCCAGCGAATTAGTCGGGGTTTCGCATCTTTCTTCGTCATCAAGTATCTGATAGCCGAATGATCCGTGTAAACTATCACCTTTGTACCAACCAAATAGGCTCGGAATTTATCAAAAGCAAACACCACCGCCAAAAGTTCCTTTTCAGTAACTGTGTAGATCATTTTGGCGTCGTTCATCATTTTGCTAGCTTAGTATATAGATTGGAAAACGTTACTTTCCCTTTGTCCCAAAACAGCCCCAACTGCTATATCACTCGCATCCTACATTACTTTGAAAGACAAGCTCCAGACTGGTGCCACAACAATTGGTGCCGAGATTAGCATTTGCTTCAAAGTTATGAAGGCTTGCAAGCATTCATCCGTGAAGATAAAATGAACGTCTTTCTCCAATAAATTGCACAAAGGCTTGGAAATTTGGGAGAAGTCTTTGATAAACCTTCTATAAAAGCCCGCGTGCCCAAGAAAACTCTGAATTCCTTCCACGGATGTAGGTGGAGGTAGTTTCTCGTTCATTTCGATTTTTGCTCTATCCACCTCGATACCCTTACTCGAGATCTTGTGACCCAAGACGATACCTTCCTTCACCATAAAATGGCACTTCTCCTAATTCAATACAAGTTCGTTTCTTCGCATCATTGAAGCACTTTCTCTAGATTACCCAAGCAATCATCAAATGAATCCCAAAGATAGAGAAGTCATCCATGAAGACTTCTACGAACTTCTAGATCATATCGAAGAAAATAGCCATCATACACCTTTGAAAAGTAGCGGGAGCATTACATAAGCCGAAAAGCATTCTTCTAAAAGCAAACGTCTCATACGGCAAGTCAAGAGATTCAAATCTTTTTCTATAATTCTCTCCAACCGAATTAGCTTTCAGTTGTGAAATGACTGGAGCCATTTCCTCAATCTCTTTATCAAGTTTGTTCAAAATAGCTCTCTTCGATTAGATTACCCAAGCATTCATCAAATGAATCCCAAAGATAGAGAAGTCATCCATGAAAACTTCTACGAACTTCTCGATCATATCGGAGAAAATAGCCATCATACACCTTTGAAAAGTAACGGGAGCATTACGTAAGCTGAAAAGCATTCTTCTAAAAGCAAACGTCCCATACGGACATGTGAAAGTAGTTTTCTCTTGATCCGCTGAGGCGATGACGATTTGATCAATAAAAGGCAATGGGAAGTGATCCTTCTTCGTGTTTTGGTTCAATTTCCGGTAGCCCATGCATTCTCTCCACCCGGTGACCGTTCGAGAAGGTATCAACTCATTCTTTTCATTGGTTATCACCGTTATTCCGCTATTCTTTGAAACACATTGCACCGGAGTCACCCATTTGCTACCGAAAATAGGAAAAACGATCCCGAAATCTAACCATTTGATTATTTCCTTCTTAACCATCTCTTTAATAATTGGATTCAGTCTTCTTTGATGCTCAACGGACTCTTTGAAGTTGTCCTCCAAGTTGATCTTATGCATACAAAATGTGGGGCTAATCCCGTTGATGTCGGCAATGGTCCACCCGATGGCTTTCTTATAGCTTTTGAGAACTCTCAATAGTTTCTCCCTTTAAGTATCCGTTAAGTCTGCTGCAATAATAACCGTGATGGTAGGTATTTTGGACTCCACCTTCTATTACTAATATACGATCGAAGAACCGGAATCTCGATCCCGAAGGTTTGAAGCCTAGATAACTTGATCCTCTGGATGCGGCCCGTGGTCAAATATTACTGTTGGGCCGATCTCAGGCCCAGGCCTATGGACCGATCCTCATTTTCGGCTATAAATACCCCAAGCATTTATGACAACACACACGCTTTCCCAGGTGCACTCCGCTCGAAGCTGCTGCTCGGAAAGATTGATTAGGCCATTTTTATATGTATATCACCCTCTAGCTTGTACGGCATCCTATAATGCTTAAATAGGACCCCTATTACTTGTAATCTGTACGTCCATGTTCGGAATACATATATACATTGGTCTTTCTCTCACTTTATTGTGTTAACTTTATTTATATTGTTAATCCAGATCATACCACGATTCCGTGCAAGATCAATTGGCGCCCACCGAGGGGCCTTATTTGGGTGTTAGATCGAAAAATGCCTACTACGAGGAGGAATACATATATTCGAGGAGAACCTTCCCATGCGGCGGGGGTTCATAATTCAGTTAACAATGAGCCCGATAATCTATCCAGAGCGGCTCAGCAACCAGAAGTTTCGCCAATCCTTCCACAGGACAATGCTCCGACCCACATGTTTCTCGTCAATCTGAGATCGAAAATGGCGCGGTACGATGCTCTGACTAAGTTACTGCCGTATAACAGGGATACCGACCTCGGGAAAGATATTATCAGTCTTATCATTATGATGTACGTATATGATCATTTCGAGGGACTCCTATTGAAAAATTAAAATTACCGCCTTCAAAGGAATTGCGTTTGACTAATTTGGAGAACTGCCGCCGAACTCAATTTTATCTTCTCTAAGGTTCATTTAACACGGAGCACGGTTCGAAAATGCGTTATTATGGACAATGACGATTATACACTAATTTCTATAGTATCCACTATCTTGTTATCTCGCCTTGTCTACGGTTATCTCATATTGCTGAGGATTATCTATTCACTGAAAATTTTATTTGCCAGAGGATTATCTATCCAATGGAAGTCTTATTCGCAAGAGATATTATCAATTCATTATATTCGAGATGTTATTATGGGCAATCTTTATGTCTATTAATCAAAACGACTAAGGGTGAAAGCCGTTGCTATGCCCCTTAGATCGAAATAAATGAAAAGGGTGAAAGCTATTGCTAAGACCCTCAGGTGAAAGTTGTTGCTACGACCGATTAAAACGACTAAGGGTGAAAGCCGTTGCTATGCCCCTTAGATCGAAATAAATGAAAAGGGTGAAAGTTGTTGCCAAGACCCTCAGGTGAAAGCTGTTGCTACGACAGATTAAAACGACTAAGGGTGAAAGTCGTTGATATGCCCCTTAGATCGAAATAAATGAAAAGGGTGAAAGCGGTTGCTAAGACCTTCAGGTGAAAGCTGTTGCTACGACCGATTAAAACGACTAAGGGTGAAAGCCGTTGCTATGCCCCTTAGATCGAAATAAATGAAAAGGGTGAAAGTTGTTGCTAAGACCCTCAGGTGAAAGCTGTTGCTATGACCGATCAAAACGACTAAGGGTGAAAGCCGTTGCTATGCCCCTTAGATCGAAATAAATATAAAGGGTGAAAGTTGTTGCTAAGACCCATAGAGTGAACTTTCGATCTAAAAATTGTTGGATTTATTTTCCAATATAAAGGGTGAAAGCTGTTGCTAAGACCCATAGAGTCTATAAATTGTTGGATTTATTTTCCGATTAATTAATTCTTTTATCGTCGAGGATTCTAATTATTTATCCAACTGAGGCACTTCGAGAAGTAAAACGATAATATATAGATGGACAAGAAGAAAATTCCCAGATATTTTCTCTCAATTAACCAATATAGAGTTAATCCAATCAATTTGGTCAACAGCTATTCTGAAGGAAAGTATTAATCGACCTATTGGAGTAACGACAATAGATTATGAGAATCTTTAGAGTTACAGCCTATTAACACTCGGAATTTATTTTTCCGATTATCAAGTTTAATAATTTCGGAATAATTCCACGAATCACTCACGATCGGAATTTATTTTTCCGAGGATCAGATTTGGCAACATCGAAATAATCACACAAGTTACTTCACAATCATCCCAGTTCATTTTGTTCGATCACAGAGTTTATGTAATATTCGACCAATGAGATCAAGAAAGCCTTCAACAAAGTTCAAAAAAGATACGCAATTAAAACAACAAGGGGGCGAAGTTTTATTTCATTTCTTCGAATATAATACAAATAAAGTCTCGAATACAATGTTGAAATTCAAGCTAAAAAAGTGGTACATTCGTTCCTATCCTACTACAAATCCTACAAGTTAGACTAAGCTTGCTCGATCTTCAAGCGTCGGCACCAGATACAGAACTCAGCAAAGGTTCTTCGTGTAAATTACTCGCCACGTGTCACACATCCACGGGCTTATTGCTGATTGAGAAGAAGGCTTGGTCGGAGTCCAAACTGAGGACCTTTAAACCGACCTAAGATCTCCGTCCGTAAACAACGACTGCTATTCCCAAAACAACGTGGCAATCGTTGTTCACTTCCGAATCTGATTCCGGACAGCGGAAACAACCCCAGTGGTGTTACTCCGAGCAGCCTCGAAGGAACTATACTTCAAGAAAGCCCTCGAGGAAGCCGATGCTCGAGATTTAAAGAACTCCTCTGAGGTTGACCCGATGTCCGACCGAACATAGCGCTAGAAAACCAGAATTCTAACCTGTCACAGATTGATTGGATCCAAGAGAGCAGGTTGCCTGCCGGTATTCTAGGCGCAATTTCTTTCGCCTGTCGATATTCTAAGCGAGGAAAGCTTTACCAAAGGGACTGTGATCGAAAAACATGGTCCGAGTTCTAATTTCAAACTCTTCTATCTCTGAGATAAAGTGGAATATTTTGCTACAAGAGTTCAAAACTCGAGCTATAGTGGTCGGACGAAGCATTGGAGAAAAGTGGAAAATGTGAAAGTAAATTGGAACTATTTATAGCACCAAAGGGTCAAGTTTGACGGAGGAGATAATAACAAATGGACGGTTGTCATTACAAAAATAAATGTACTGACCGTTGTGGTTCCCAAGGGATGAGGACATGTTTGGTAGGAAAAAGAAATAAGCCTTATAGACACACCACAGGAACCTCTAAAGGGATATACTTGTCACGATCGAATAAGTTCTGGAGAAGCGGTTGTCGAAAGCATGAAGATGATTTGGTATTTCTTGTCCATAGATTGATCTAAGGGACAACTCCCGAATCCAAGATATTTAATTATATTCAATCGTTTGAACAAGTATTCAAGGAAAGATATGGGATCGAAAGATCCAATGTGAGTATGGTAGGCGACAAAGTACACTCAGATACCAACTTGGTTTTTGACAGCTTCAAAACAGTTAGCAACGCTCGAATTCGGAATTTGGGGTGAGTAATAAGAAAGAAGCAATCCATGCTCAAAGCACAAATAAAAATTATCAACTTAGATAAAATTGATCGAATTAAAGGATAGTTAGTTGGTCATTTAATGATCGAACATGACCAAACAAGTGGGGAATACTCACAGATCTTGTTTAAAATAATAGAGTTGATTATAGTCTTGATTTCGTTACAAGGGCACAAAACTTCAACAAGAAGAAATTTCGATCCTATTACAAAGCTGCAAAAAGAAAATTCCGATCCTATTACAAGCTACAAGAAGGAAATTGATTTCCTATTACAGGCAATGCTTGATCTCTACCGATTATATCTTATGAATTTAGTAAGATATCCAGTTGGTCCTACTCTCCTGGCTAGGGGACCGGATAAGCTCTTATTTAGGCTTGACAAGTGGGAGCTACTGGGCCCTTTAATCAATTAATCATTTTAAAAGATAAAGGGGAAGTTTGCGGTATAAGTCTAAAAGATGATAATGCCCCTACTCGAAAGATTTACAAGGATAGCGAATATTAGGTGTTGGTTGATAATAGGAAGGGAAAGTTGAAGGGCTAGATCGATGCTTGAGATCGAATAACTCAATCCGAACGTCACTCCATTCATTAAGTCCGCGCCATACCACACCCTCAGCGGATATTGTGGCAACAGGTCCCTCATTATGAGAACTGTGCCGGAGAAATAGTGGCCCACCCTTCGAAGGGCCAATGGTCAGCAATGCAGCTTGTCGACCTTCGAGGGCAAATGTTTCTTCGTCTGCAGATATCCTAATCGATAATAAAATACTCAACACTTTATGTCTCGCAAAATAGGTTCTAGCTCGAATTTCCAAATATTGGCATGCAAGAGGGTGTTTATCGATCAACATGGTCGAAGAAGAAAATCTTTCAAAGAAAAAGAATATCGATTTAAGAAGATAGGAAAATGACCCATTTATAGAAGCAGCTTAAATGTAATCCAACGGACGAGATGTAAAAATTTGTTCGGTCAGGATTTAATGACCATTCAGCTTCCCGAGGGATAAGGTAATGTTTGGTGAAAAAATCATGCAAACTACTATGAAGGAAATGAAGTTGTTAAATCGGCCCACTATACGTTCGGGAATTCGGAAATTGCCTTAGTCAACGATGTATTCGAACATCAAAAGCACATAATACCACCAATAGAGATTTACTCTCATATTGAAAACAATTTATTAACCATGGTACAGCCCAAGGCATCCTGTCAGCACAGTAAAGAGTTCACCGCTGAGTTCACCGCTCTCTTGAAAATAACAATATGATTTAAGGAATTCAAGGATTAAACCGTACATACAATTGAGAAAGCAAAAAATACAGGGATCTATAAACTACAAAGTAAAGAGTCAATAAAGTCCTATTACATAATGTTCACCGCTGATCGGATTCTTCAGTGCTAGGATTGCGACCCTCCTCCACCTTCTCGTCCTCTTCCTCGGAATCACCTTCCGAACTATCGTCAGAAGAGCTACTCGAGCTATCGTCCTCCTCTCCGCTACTTTGATCATCAGAGCTGGAGTTGTTTGTCCTAGGGGGATTGATATTTTCTCCTCCTCGATCGTCGGATTCACCCTCGATATCCACATCCTCATCCTTTTCCTCCGAACTTCCGGCTTCGAGCATATTAGGGTTAGGCATCGGAAACCCGAATTCAGCAAGAAACGGAGCAAACTCATGATCATCTAGACTCTCAATTTTGGGAGGAAGGGAGGAAGCCTTATAATCTTCCCCAAGAACGTTTTTATAAGGGTCCATAAAAGGAAGATATTCATCGATAGTGCCTTGAACCCTTCCGGCCACGATGAGCTGCTGAACACTTTATAAAAGAAGGCTTGATTAATTTTACCCGATCGTAACCGAACCAAGGCATCAAGAAAGGGCCACTCTAAAAACTCCCTTATAGCTGGTAGCTTGCCTTCCTCTCGACCTCGAGAGTATGCCTGATCGGACGATGCCTTAGCTTGCTCGAGATCCGACTTTAATTTGGCTACCTCTTCCTCGAGGGCCCTCTTTCCTTGGAGTTTCTTCCTAGCGTCCTCGAGCCCCTTTTCAACCTCAGAAAGCTTAGCAGAGGTCTCTCTCAATTGACTGGACTTGAGAGCTTCTTCTTTCAGAATGTCGAGGAGAGCGTTATGAGTTTGTCGAGACTCCTCTTCTAAAAGGGCTAACCGGTAAGATTGGTGAGTAAATAAATCCCCAGCCTGCGAAGAAAACAGACTTCAGTAATAAAACGAGATTTCGGAAAAGAGCTTAATACAATCGAAGAAAAAATGTACCCTCTGATGTGCATGAGTGTAATCGCCCATAATTTGGAAACCATCCCTCTGGAAGAGCTCGGTATTATCATCTTTAAATCTCCCGGCCATTAGGAGTCGGAAGGACTTATCCACTGTATGTTCGCCATCGGGACCAAAGTCAGACTCGATGGTTCCATCCTCCGGAAACCCTGCGGCCCTCGGACCACGAAGATGATCTTCTATAAAGTCTGCTAAATCTGGCTCGGTGCGGCCAGATCGACATTAAATTGGACCTGGATTCCGACCAAATGGCCTTACTCTTCTGGAGGACTCAGGATCCCCGTTATTCCTCTTCCGGGCCATCCGAGCTTCAACGATATCTTGGGATCGGATCCCCTGGAGCTTATAATAACTGCACCCCACCACATTTGAATCAGACGTGTTGGTCGGGAACACCGATTGTAGAGGGCCAGTAGCTTGGGCTTGTGAAGTTCCCTCGGCAGCAGTTTGAAGAAAACCTGTATCTACGTTCGGAACTGCGGAATTGTCAGTTCTGACATTGGCTCCTTCAATTATCAAAGTAGCCCTTGATTTTTTCTGCTTGCGAGGCTGGCCTTGAGACTATGTAGAAAACGAAGCAACGATCGAACCGGCTACGGAGGTTCGAAACTTCTCAACAATCTCAGCTGTAAAATCGAGAATGGATTCAGCTTCGAGCCGAGAAAAATCAACTGAATTATAGGAAAAGAAATATTATACATAAGGTGGGGGGAACGGTTAGAGCAGGATCCTCCTCATCAGTCCGAGCAGCTTGGTTAGCTGGATCATCAGAAGGCGTGATCGAGTATTCCCCAAAGTTGATAGGAGGGGCAGTATAAGAACATTCGCTGAGCTCTGCCATTCTCAGGACCCTCTCTTGGGTCAATTAGGCGGTTTGGTAAAGATCGGGATAGAGGGTCTGCAGAAATGCATCTGGGAGCTCGTGATTCATCCGTCCTACGAGTTTCCGCCTACCATAAATCCAAGACCTCTCTCCAGGCCACTCATAAGTGGTCGGCTCAGGAGTCTCTGTGGAAGGTGGAGTATTAGGGCCTCAGACGAAAAATAATTCCTTTTTCCAACCTTTCAGGTTGCTCGAGACATCACTCGACATTATAGATCGATTTGACCTCTGCGAGAAATACACATACCCAACTTTCGAAGATGTTGAGGAACTCACTTGGAAAACCAGCCAGAAGTTTTGGAAAGCTGTTTTCTTCCCTTTGGCCTTCATTAGCGCGCTGAAGGCGACGATATACCCGATCGAATTTGGAAGAATTTGGGATGGAGAGAGGCGAAAAGCCTTTAAAACGCTACAAATTAAAGGAATAAAAGGGATGCATATGCCGTAAAAGAATTGCCTTGTGTAAAAGGCTTGGCACCCAGTGGGAGGATCGGTGACACGCTCCTCGGGAGTTGGAACGACGATCAAAAACACCTCACCTAAATACTTACCGAAATTGGTCTCCAAGTATTCTCGATGTTCTTCAGTATAACGACAAACGATTTGATCAGCCCTTTCCTCGATTTTGTTAAGCCGTATACTAGTTGAAGGTTTCGTCCACTCAAAAATCGTAACAACAGCACCTCTACCAATTCTGTATTTGACCTGCTCGTTCTTTCCTAAGGGAAGATCATCATCCTCCGTGGCCTCTTCGTCGGTGGTCTCGCTCGAAGAATCACTTTCACGACCCTTGGAACTAGGATTTGATTCCTCTTCTTTATCAGAGCCAGAATTAGGGCACGGGACCCTTATATTTTCGGCCTCCGAGGAACGGATAGCCACGACCTGCGTCTCGCCAGGACCACTCTTTGCTCTTCTACTACCTTGGCGTTGCCCTTGGAATCAGTTGGACTAGACATTATATTTTCGGAACGATCGGACAAGTGTTGGGATTTTCTTATCGATCTATGAGCTCCGATCTAGGGTTACTTGAGAATTTTGTGCGAATAAAGATCCAACGATAAACCTATATATATAAGGCTAAAATGGTAAATTGCAAACCGGTCCCCGAGAAGTCACGACGATTGAACTCCCTCAGGATGATTTCAAAACCTACTTTCCCTTTAATTGCGCACTAGACCCCTATACTCTGCGGATTAATGGGACGCAACCCAACACGTGAAGGGATGCAACACCCGAACACCGATGTTCATTTACATTCTCGACTTCCCATGCTACTATAGGATCGGAAAAGCGTGCTCAAGAAAGAAAACAAGGCAATATTACTAAGGTGTCATCCATGACTTTACGAACTGTTAACCAACGGGACATTTTCGAAAAATCCGACAAGTCATCATCAAAAGAGAATATTTGTGTATAATTAAGAAGTCTCTGGTATTTTAGTGATGTGCACTCTTTTTCCCTAATTCGGTTTTTATCCCAATGGGTTTTTCCGAGTTAGGTTTTTAACGAGGCATATCCATATCACATCAACATATGATTTGTTCATCGCGACGTTCAGAATGACACATACTTCTTCGATCTTAAGCTTCTCTTTACGCTCGAGAAGTGGGGGAGTATTGATGGTGGGTATTTTGGACTCCACCTTCTATTAATAATATACGATCGAAGAATCGGAATCTCGACCCCGAAGGTTTGAAGCCTAAATAACTTGATCCTCTGGATGAGGCCCGTGGTCAAATATTACTGTTGGGCCGATCTCAGGCCCAGGCCTATGGGCCGATCCTCATTTTTGGCTATAAATACCCCAAGCATTTATGACAACACACACACTTTCCCAGGTGCACTCGGCTCGAAGCTGCTGCTCGGATAGATTGATTAGGCCATTTTTATATGTATTTCACCCTCTAGCTTGTAAGGCATCCTATAATGCTTAAATAGGACCCCTATTACTTGTAATTTGTACGTCCATGTTTGGAATAGATATATACATTGGTCTTTCTCTCACTTTATTGTGTTAACTTTATTTATATTGTTAATCCCAATCATACCACGAATCCGTGCAACATCAAATCGGCAAAGTAGAAGAATCCCGCAAATAAGCATAGTTTAAATGAGGTGGAAGTGGCTTCAATTCCAAGATATGTGGCTCCTCGATAGACGATTTCAATGGTTTGGGGCTTGACAACGGCAAGTCAAGAGATTCAATTTTGTTTCTATAATTCTCTCCAACCGAATTAGCTTTCAGTTGTGAAATGACTCGAGCCATTTCCTCAATCTCTTTATCAAGTTTGTTCAAAATAGCTCCTTCGATTAGATTCTCGTAGTGATTTTCTTCAAATGTACTAGCCACCAATGAATCAATCATACAAACGGAAGAGATTTCTTCCTCGTTGTCCGAGTTTCTCATGGCATTAAATACATTGAATTTTACTTCTTCATACTGTACTCTCATAGTGAGTTCCCCTTTTTGTACATCAATCAAAGCTTTAACCATAGCTAGGAATGGTCTCCCAATAATGATAGGTACATTGACATCCGCCTCATAATCAAGAACAATAAGATCTACGAGAAATATGAACTTATCAACTCTTACCAAGACATCGTCGGTTTTTCCTTCCGGATAAATGATGGAACGGTCAGCAAGTTGCAAAGAGACTGTAGTAGGTCGTGCTTCTCCGATTCCAACCTTTTGAAAGATAGATTTAGGCATAAGATTAATACGGGCACCCAAATCACAAAGAGCTCTTCCAAAGTATTTATCGCCAATAGTACACGGGATAGTGAAACTCCCCGGATCCTTGAGATTTGGGGGTAATTTATTTTGTATAATAGCACTACATTCTTTGGGTAGTGCAACCGTCTCAAATTCCCCCAATCTTCTTTTCTTTGAAAGCACGTCTTTCATAAACTTGACGTACTTAGGCATTTGCTCGAATGCCTCCACTAAAGGGATGTTTATGTGCAATTGCTTCAAGATATTTAGAAACTTTTCAAATTGCTTTTCGTCCTTTTTCTTTTGAAATCTTTGAGGGAACGGAGGAGTTGGTTTGCTTGCCGGAATTGGTGTCGAAATGATTGATTCTTTACACCTCCTTTTTTGACCCCACTTCTTCAACCAGAGACTCTTGAGTTCCAATTTGAGTCTTCTCGATTCCCATTGGATTTTCATTAGGCATAGCCAGACCTTCATATTTCTTTCCATTCCTCAAAGAAATAGCCTTGCAATGTTCATTCGAGCTGCCTTGATTAGGTTACTCGGTTGTACTTGGCAAAGCTCCTTGAGGTATTACACCATGGCTTGGCCATGAGAAATCTTCAAATTCATGAAAAATGGGGCAAGTCTCGGACGTCCATGAATGATTGTTATAAGCCATGGTGTCAAGAATTTCCCACGATTCATCGTAAGACTTGAAAAGCATAGTACCACCCACAGTGGTGTCAACTAGAGCTCTAGTAGGTCCATGCAAACCATTGTAGAACGATTGCATTAGAATATACTCGGCTATGCCGTGGTGTTGACACTTCTTCAACAATTCCTTGAATCTCACCCAAGTTTCATATGAAGATTCCTGATCTAGTTTCCGGAAGACTAGAATATCATTAATTCCTCAATTTAGTAGTCTTCGGGGGAGGGAAAAACTTCCTCAAGAACTTCCCCGTTTGATCTTCTCAAGTAGTTATTGATTGGGGTTGTAGAGAATCCAACTAATATTTTTCGAGGACTCTCAATGAGTATGGAAATAGCATCATTTGTTACACCCGCAATGATGAATGAATCACTAATCATCATAAACTTCCTCACGTGAGCATGAGGATCTTCACTACAGCGACCTCCAAATTAACCCGCGGCATTTAGCATGTTGAACATAACCGGCTTAAGCTCAAAGTTAAGTGCTGTAATTGTATGTCTGACAATGCAAGAACCGAGCTTATCCAACTTTGGTGTACCATACTCATTAATAGGCCGATTCCTATTATTTGGTTCTTCGGGAGCTGTTGGGATTCGGTAAGATAAACAGCCCTAGGCACATCGGAATTTAAAATTTTATAGGACCTCTTACGGCATCTTGCCAGGATACTACCCTAGGTGTATATATATGAATATTAAAACGACAAGAATAATTAGATCCAAATTATACCTGTCTCCTTGCAAATCCAAGTAGCTAGGCAAAGTTACGTTTTTTCCCTCGGTAGGATCGATCCAAAGTCCTGATGTAGCGCCCCACGTGTTGCGCCTCTACGAGTTAATACACCACAATATCATGAAAATCAGTATATCCTAATCGACTAGAACATAGGGTATATTAATATCTACGATTAAGAACGACTTTGGAACAATAATCGAAGACGAAAAATTCTTCCAAACACAGGAAGGGTTCGGCCGATTTGGTTGTGGGAGAGGGAGAGAATTTTTGCTCTTGCTCAATTTTTCTTAGTGTTGTGTGTGAAAAATAACTACAAATTACCTACTTATAGTTATCTCCCTAACCTAGTCCTATTAGGACTAGGACTTTATTCACCAACATATGCCATGGCCCTCTTTAATTAGAAGACCAAGTCTTCCAATTAATTCATGGCCCAGTTAATTAATTTGACCAGACTTTATTTAATCTCCCAATTAAATAGCTCAATTAATTAACTACTCTCTCAATTAATTAAATCAGACTCTAAGTCTATTTAATTAAATCATTTCTATGATTAATTAAATCAAACTTAATTAATTAATTCACAAATTAAATTCCAATTTAATTTATGATCCTGATCCAATTCCAATTGGATCCTATTTTGTTCCAATTGGGTCGACCCAGTCGACCCACCCATTATAATCGACCTAGTCGATTATATACCCAGTCGACTCGGTCGTTCTCATTTCCTCGCTTTCGCTTAATGTGTATTGTGTATGCCCCCGTAGGTTCACCACATAATTGGTTGTGGGTTATAATTAAATATTATTTAATTATTCGTGTAACATATACTCTAAATCAATCGAACACTCTGTCGATTGATCATTCCAAAATTAGCACCCGTGCCAATTTAGGAATTCTCCCACACTCCACGGTCGATGTCCAGCCACAAGCCCATGCAGCCCAATCACTGGTGAATTAATTCAGTGAACCTTTTAACTCATTTACAATTTTCATATATGACATAATATCTCCATCGATCAATCTCCCAATCGAGACTTAAGGGTATGGTCTTTCATCGGATTCCCTTTTTCATTTTGTCTTGACCTTATGTATTCTGGTCTCGAAATAAATTCTCTTTGACTTAATCTTTATGAGCTACTTACATAAAGTCGTCAGATTTCTTGGCCAAGGATTTTATCAGAATTAATTTATCACAGAAATTCATAGGAGAATTTCCCAACCTATCAAGTCGGGCTAATGGATCCTTTGTTGATGATATGAATCTGCATACGAGTTTCTCCATACCCAACTTGAGTTCACAAAGACTTTCTGGTGATCTCCATGGTGAGTTATTTCCTAATTGGGCTATTCAGTGCGCTTGCTATCCCAGCAAACCACCCACTTATGTGTATCGACTATCCCAGTCACGCTCGTGGACCCCAATGTTCTAAAGTTCATCGGAGTATACACAACAGTGAGAGTCTAACCGAATCCAACGATGTCCTATCTCGATTGAATTCTACGACTCTTGAATATGTTTTATATGACTGTCTTGGAGATCAGTCCACGGGTTGTCCCATAGCCCTGTGATCTAAGGACTTCTATCCTTATGCGTAGATAGTTATTACATAAGATAAAGATGACAATTTAATAAAGTGCATTTATTAATAGAAATTTAATAGTTTCTTATTTATTACAATAAATGCTCGCCATACAGATGGCTTGCAGGACACTATTTCTATCAATCTTCCACTTGTCCTAATGCCAGTCTTTTATGTTCTTGAGTCCCATCTTATGCATATGTTTCTCAAATGCCTTTTGAGGCAGAGGATTTGTTAGCGGGTCCGCAGTATTATCTTCCGAGTTGACACGTTCCATCTTAATGTCTCCTCTACCAATTATATCTCTTATCACGTGGTATCGTCTTTGTACGTGCTTGGATTTCTGATGAGATCTCGGCTCCTTTGCTTGTGTTATTGCCCCATTATTATCACAGAAGATAGTAATGGGCTCAGCGATGCTAGGTATCACATTCAATTCCTGGATGAAGTTCCTCATCCAAACACCTTTCTTTGCTGCATCACACGCGGCAATGTATTCTGCTTTGGTGGTTGAATCTGTGGTAGTGTCTTGCTTGGAGCTCTTCCAGCTAACCGCACCATCATTGAGGTAGAACACGTATCCAGATGTCGACTTGAAGTCGTCTACATCACATTGGAAGCTCGAGTCTGTATAGCCTTCCAATTTCAATTCTCCACCACCGTATACCAAGAACAATTATTTAGTCCTTCTCAGGTACTTCAAAATTGCCTTTACGGCTATCCAGTGCTGCTCACCGGGATCAAACTGGTAGCGACTTGTAACGCTTAAAGCGTACGCTATGTATGATCTAGTACATAACATACCATACATTATGCTTCCTATTACGGATGAATATGGTACTCGAGACATATTGCTTCTTTCTTCAGGCGTCTTGGGGGCCATATAATTAGAGAGTGCAATTTCATGTCTTATAGGGAGCAATCCTCTCTTGGATTCTTCCATGCTAAATCTCTTCAAGATTGTATCTATGTACTGGGATTGGGAGAGGCCCAGCAGCCCTTTTGATCTATCTCGGTAGATCCTTATACCTAGTACAAAGGATGCTTCTCCCAAATCCTTCATTGAAAATTGTGTAGATAACCATGTTATAGTTTCGGACAAGGTACTCCCACTGATCAATGGTACCAAAAAGCACCAAAAATTCAATTGTACCAAAAATCAACATAAAGCACAAAAAATTCAATTGTACTCCCACTGATCTTCTTGTACACACAAGGTTCAAACACATTTTTGATGAATCCAAAAGTTTGGATTGTTTCATCGAAACGGATGTTCCAACTTCGGGAAGATTGCTTCAGTCCATAAATGGACCTCTGGAGTTTGCACACCTTGTGTTCATCTCATTTGGATGCATATCCCTTTGGTTGCTCCATATAGATCTCCTTGTCAATGTCCCCATTGAAAAAGGCAGTCTTTACATCCATCTGCCATATCTCGCAGTTATACCACGCATCTATGGCCACCAAGATTCGAATGGATTTAGGCATTGCGACGGGAGAGAAGGTCTCCTCAAAGTCTATATCTGGCCTTTGAGTGTATCCTTTTCCCACTAGTCGCGCCTTGTAGGTTATTACCTCTCCGTTCACTCCAAGCTTTCGCTTATAGATTCACTTGCAACCCACGGGAGTCACTCCCACTGGTGGATCTACCAAGGCCCAGACCTTGTTTGAGTGCATGGAGTCCAATTCGAATTTCATGGCTTTGCGCCACTTTTCCGAGTCTATGTCTAGCATAGCCTCTTCGTAAGTCCTTGGGTCGGTTAGAGACTGTCCAGTCTCATGCAGCAGACCGTAGTACCTCTCGGGTTCTCTACGTTGTCTTTCTGACCTACAAAGTATCGGTGTACTTTTTGGTGCACTTTCATGCTCATGTTCTCCCACTGCCTGTGGCGATGGGTTTCACAGTTGTCGATCACGTTTTACTTTATCGTTGAAAATTATCGTCGAGCTTTTTTTAAGTAGGTACATCAGGGCTTTGAGGAAATTGATGACTGGCATTTTGCTTATCGATCATCAAACTTGCAATTGATGATGTCGAACAAGGTATTTTACGTCAAAGAAGGCATTAATGTCGAAGAAAGGCCTTTTTGGCAGCTGATTTTGATCATTGATGATGTCGAACAAATCACTTATGTCGAAGAAGTGCCTTTTTGGCAGCTGATTTTGATTATTGATAATGTCGAACAAGGCACTTATGTCGAAGAAGGCCCTTTTGGCAGATAATGACTTTTTGTTTTCCTTATCATTAAGCTTGTCATTGATTTGTTCATCGATGACGTCAAACAAGACTTCCTTCGATGATGTAGAACAATACCTCCATAGCAGCTAACGAATTTGATCATCAATGATGTCGAATATCACTTTCTTCGATATAGTCAAACAACACCTTTATGGTCATTGATATCGAACAAAGCATTCAAATTTGCTTGTGACTTTTTGCTCTCACCTTCATTGATTTGATCATTGATGATGTCGAACAATACCTTTATGGTCGTTGATATCGAACAAAGCATTCAAAGTTGCTTGTGACTTTTTGCCCTCACCTTCATTGATTTTTTTATGTCGAAGAATATGAAATTTTGTTCCACTCTTCATTGAATTTGTTTATGTCGAAGAACATGAGATTTTGCTCTTCTTCCTTAATATGTCGAAGAACATGACATTTTTCTCCTCTTCATTGATATGTCGAAGAACATGACATTTTTCTCATTTTCATTGATATGTCGAAGAACATGTGTCGAACAAGGCTTTGAAGCAGCTTGTGACATTCTGCTCTGCTCTTCATTGAATTTGTTTATGTTGAAGAACATGAGATTTTGCTCTTCTTCCTTGATATGTCGAAGAACATGACATTTTTCTCCTCTTCATTGATATGTTGAAGAACATGTGTTGAACAAGGCTTTGAAGCTGCTTGTGAAATTTTGCTCTGCTCTTCATTGAATTTGTTTATGTCGAAGAACATGAAATTTTGCTCTTCTTCCTTGATATGTCGAAGAACATGACAATCTACTCTTCGCTTCATTGAATTGATCTTCGAAGAACATGACATTTGCTCCTCTTCATTGATATGTCGAAGAATATGTGTCGAACAAGGCTTTGAAGCTGCTTGTGACATTCTGCTCTGCTCTTCATTGAATTTGTTTTTGTTCTTCTTCCTTGATATGTCGAAGAACATGTGTCGAACAAGGCTTTGAAGCTGCTTGTGACATTCTGCCCTGCTCTTCATTGAATTTGTTTATGTCGAAGAACATAAAATTTTGCTCTTATTCCTTGATATGTCGAAGAACATGACAATCTACTCTTCGCTTCATTGAATTGATCATCGAAGAGGTCGATTTAATGCTTTTCAAAGCTACTTATGTCGAACAAGGCTTTGAAGCTCCTTATGACATTTTGCTCTCATCTTCTTTGATTTGATCATCGATGATGTCGAACAAGGCTTTTATGTCGAACAATGCATGTCGAACAAGACCTCTTTTTATGTTGATGACATTTTGTTTGCTTCATCATCAAGCTCATCCATTTATGTGGTCAATCAAGACCTTTATGGTCGATCATCCAATGTGTATTTGCTTTTATGTTCATAAAATATGAGTGGATGTCATCGATGAGTTCAGTTCTGGTCGAGTAACTTGATAAAGCTTTGTTCTGGTACTGAAGGTCTTTATATTTGGTTGTTCCTCATCGCATATGTTTATTCGATCAACTTATATATTGTCTCCAATATGATCATACTGTAGCATTGCTGCTACCATCCTTGATATGATCATCGTTCTTGTTCGAGCATTGGTTAGAGGTTCCCACAGACGACGCCAAGTGAAGAAGGGAATTTTCATCTAAGTGTCTGGTCCACGTCCAATGTGCCATGTTATGATGTTTTCCGCTCCATATTATGGAATCCTAAGCCGGTCAGATCGAGTTGGACTCCACTTCAAGGTTCCTAACCCTATGCTCAAAGAAACTCGTCAGGTTGTGCCGGTGGTTGACCCGGCGCTGACCCTCCGATGCCTAAGTTAGATCAATTCAAAGCATAGCATAATATAGCAGAAAAGTAGTTGTTAAGTCGAGCAAAATCTACCTTTAAATTTAACAAATGAGGGGTATTTATAGGAGGAGAACTCGGATATTTCAGATCGGTCGGGTCTTTCAGGTCGGGTCGGGTCAGGTCGGATCTTTAGTGGTTATGTTGAATAAGGCTCATATCTATCAATATGTATTATGGGCATGTCGAATAACCATGCTTGGATGTCGAGTGACATGTTTTCAAGACAATTTGGAGATCAATTATATGTATGCAAATTTTGGTGTATGTCGAACAGATCTAGTCTGGTGTATGTCGAACAGGTCCAGTCTAGTGTATGTCGAATAGGTCTAGTCTGGTGTATGTCGAACAAATCCAGTCAAGTGTATGTCGAATAGGTCTAGTCTGGTGTATGTCGAACATGTCTAGTCTGCTATATGTCGAATAAGAGCAGATCTTGGCCTATGTCGAATAAGAGCAGATCTTGGCCTATGTCGAATAAGAGCAGATTTTGGTCTATGTCGAATAAGAGCATAATTAATTAAAGAATCCAATTAAGTAAAGAAATTTACTTATCATATATAAATATATATTAAGAATCCATATCTAGTTCAGTTAGAAAACAAGAATAACATGACTTAATTAGTTTCCTATTGAACTTGGACATTTTTAAGTAAATTTCTTTACTTAATTGGATTCTTTAATTAATTAAACTTCTGTAAGTCTTAGTTTGACTTTATTCTGACGTGTAACTTGCCATGTCATTGATTGAATATTTGATATATCAAACAGAACCTCTAAAAGTTACATCAAATTCATGTCCCCTGTTTGGCAGTTTCATACCACTTCGGTTTATCTTAATTCTGTTCTACTAAAATTATAAATACCACTTAAAAATAATACATACTTATATTTATGAATGTTGTCTACAACTTTCATGAAGAAAACATCTCCAAATTCCTTCTCTAAAGAAGTCAAAATCTCCTTGAAATTTATGATCGCACAAGGTAATTGTGTGCAGATTATGGACTATTGCTGCTGCGGCCTCGATTACCTCCATCGAAAATTCAGTTTAACCAAAAACCATTTGATTATTTTCATAGTAATCGATCTCCTCTACAACTTTCATGAGAACTCAAGTCCAAATTCCCAATCTAAGAGCCTCAAAAGAGCCCCCAAACTTTCAGCAGACACTCTATGTTCTTTGCCAGATTCCGGCCACATCTCCGGCCACCGCCGACGAAGACCACCACCATTATAAAGCTGCCATCTCAAGCTTTCCAACGATACCCCCTGATTGTTAAAACTCAACCCCTAAGACCTCCATGCAAGTAAGTTGAAGTTCTAAAGTCTTCTACCAACCTTAACCATTCAATTCAGTATAATCATCTTTCACCTTCACTTCAAGACTCAATTTCATCCATGAATCTCTCAAATTTTTGGAACATGTTTAGCCTCCTTAGTTCCTTCTTGGTAGAGAGAATTTAGTTTGTGATTTGGGAATATAGTGTTTGGAGTTGTGAAAATGAATGTGGAAGGTGGAGAGTCGTATTTAGATGTAAAGTTTTTTTTAACATATCTCCCCTCAATTCATCAAGCTTCCAGTTGAACCCATGAGAAAAGTCCTAAGTGCAAATGAGTCATCAATGTTCAAGTCTTGCTAATGTACCATGAAAAATATTAAAGCTTGTCAACTGAGTATAGTATTATTAAATTACTATTCTTGTGTGTGTGTGTGTGTGTGTGTGTATATAAAATATATGTATTTATATTTTTAATTTCTTAGTTGAAAATTTTCGGAGTGTCACAATCTCCCCTCCTTAAAAGAATTTGGTCCCCAGATTCTCACTTTATTCACCTTAAAGCTTGTAGTAGTGTGGCGCATTTCTTTCTCATGTTCTCACTTTGCTATCTTGATCTAGTGGTTATTCATGTTGGTTCTTGTCTATCGATCCATTCCAAAGTTTTTTTTTTAATCCAAGAAATAGCAACCAGATAATTTCAATGAGGTTAAGGGGTTGCATTAAGGAGTATATAAAATAATGATATTTTGAACGAAATACGAGCTTAGGAAATATGTAAATGAGAAATGGTGAATAAAAGGCACAATAATTAGAACTTCTCATACGATGAAAAATTATAGACATGGTAAGCGTTGGATACTTAGGTTTAGAACTTTAATCCGAGTATGATTATTAGAGGTGAACTTGGAAGTAAGAAAAATAACAAAGAATTATGGAGAATATGATATTTTTTAAACAAAAGAAAGTACCGTCGAGATCAAATTAAACTAGTAACACCTATGCAAGATTGGTTCAAGAAAGTAGGATCAAATGAGATTTTACAAGTAGTAAAATAATGATCGTGAAAATTCATAAAACCACATTTGAATTTTGAAAGAAAAGAACGAAGATGATAGTACAATAAAGATACTTGAGGATAGAACAATTGATTCGAGCTTAAGAGTCAAAGATTTTGAAATAGAGTAGCTTATGGAACTACGGGTTCAACAATAAGTTAAATTGGATATTGACACACATAGAAGCATGTTGGAATTATCGCTACATAGATTACAATTATTTGGGTGTTCTTCTTTAACCTTTGATTGTTAAAATTTTGAAGCTCTAAGTTAATTCATTTACGAACAAGTTTAGACCAACTACTACGTCATTTGTCTCTAATCTATGACCCGTTTTAACACAAGGAAAGATGTACTCTTCATATATGCACTTCTAATTTGTCGTACCAGGTCCAATGATTATTGTCATTTGGTAAGTCGAATTGGAGCCCCAACTTGTTAGTTTGATCTTAGTAAATCTCCATCACGAAATAGTCGAAGAAACCACGGGTCGATGGGTTGTTTGAGAGGTTCCTCGTTCGTCTTTATACTTTCATGGTACTAATTTGATATTACCCTTAGTTTCTCCATAAGTCGGCTTTTTCCTCCAATACATGGTCGTGGTTCATGATCCACATCGGTTTGATCGAGTATTGAAGTCTATCTCCTAATTGGTGTTTCGTAGCCACAGTGGCCAATATAATTTATATCCCACCAAACTTGCAATCGTAATCGTTTTACAATCTATCATCCTCACCTTGGCTGGTGATAATGTGGAGCCTAGTAAATCACCCAATCGATCTAAACTTCATATTCGACCAACTACACAATTCCCCAGAAAATATTCATGAACTATCGTTACATGCATTACGGACTACTAAAGGTGTTAAATTCATTTTAATTTTCTTAACAATTTATCACACACACGAGGATACTTATCAGACTCCAATGCCAATTCACCAAGATAAAACAATGTTACGTGGCTTCTTTGAAACGATACATCACGTACTTGACGATTCAGACTTCAACATAGCTTTATACGACAATATCTTCATTTTGACGATCCAAGCCCTTTTCTTTCTTGTCATTCAACTCTTTTAAAAATTAGTAGGTGAAACCTCAAGAATATCTCGATGTCTAATCTTCTTTTGCTAGAGTTGCACTAGGCATAACACTAACATGTAGTGTTGGCTTTGATAAATTCGCATGAACTTGCTGCAGAGCTTGAACATAGGGGGAAAGTCTTGTCCTTGTGATCCTTCGTCGTGGCTAACAGACTTATAGGGCACCGCAATCATCGGTAGATACTCAATTTTAATTAGTTTCTTTTTTTTTTAGAGGTCATAAAGTCTCCTCAGGTCCTTCATTCGACTTGGTCATTGCACAAAATTTGTATCTAAGTTATTACGCTCGAAAATCTTTCGTTGAAGAGACTAACTCAAACTTTATTCAAGTTAACACTATTTGATTGAAGTAGTTAATAGGAACTTTATATTATAGAAGAAAGTATAAAAATGACATTGGATTCTTAGAACATAATCAAAAGAAATTTTATGTGCCGAAGTTTGATAGAAGGAATTATGCTTCAATAAAACATATATTTTACAATAAGGCAAGAAACTAGAGAGAACTGATACAAAGTCTTAGTGGAACAAACAACTGAAGATAGTGTGAAGTGGACATAATGGATGCAATATGCTTGAATGTAGAAAGATTGCAAATAGGATTTGAATGAATACTACATTCCATTTCGTTATCCATTTCATACAGCTAAATACGTCTATGTTAACGTGAGGTCGTTAAGGGTTATATGACTAGCTAGATAATGGAGATTGATGGTTAGAATAATGGCAAGGAAAACAAGAAAAATATGTAAACCTCGCGAGAGAGTAATTGCAACTAGGAATTAGCCAAATTCCTTTGAAAAGATTTAGATGCTAACAGGATAACAAGTTGGAGCAACAATAACGAGACGTAAAGGTGTACAAGTATAATATATTAATTGAAACTCTAAAAGCACAAGTCATTGTGAAGGTAATTAGAAACATGTGCACAAGTGATGAGATAACAACAACAAGAGTTTGAGAATGAAATCGTGTAGAGTATTTTATTAGGATAATGTGTTAATGATATGCAATAAAGAGGGTGTATAATCAAACAAACGAAATAATGGTATTTATAGGTGAAGATCACATTCAAGAAAGAAGTTAACAAGTGATGAAAAACGACAAGATTAAAGGGTAGAAATTTAGAGAAGAATTGGACCAAAAAAAATGCATATGGACTTGATAATATAAGTACTTTGGGAAAATAAAATAATAGAATGATATTGTCTAAGACAAAGAAAATGTCTGCATGATGAGAGAACAACTTAACTACTGAAACATGAAATTTGTACCATGGGGAGGTATGAATCTTGAAAGATTATGAAACGAAAGAAATTTTAATCAAGATGTTAATTACAAAATTAAATTATGGAGTTATGGTGACAACTTATTTATATAATATTTACCTAAAGCGACACGTTTATTCATACTCGATCCACAATAATGATTTTTCCTTGAATAACCGGATGGCTAAGTCCTTTATATCTAACGTAAAATTTTATCTTCATCTCAGTTGACTCAAACAAATTAAATTAATCCCTAAACTCGCCTACACCTAAAGGTTGCTAAGTTTAAATCTTAGCATAAGTGAACAACGTTCAATCCTTAACCTATGGCTCTGATACCACTCTGTGACGCCCCTCGTAAGAGCACCTTGCTTTCCGATGAGGTGTCACCCGCCTGCGATTTGTCTTTCTCTAACATTAAATCACAGGAACGGCCTAAATAAAATAAACAAATAGAGTCATGTACTAAATCGTAAAATACCTCATTCACTTGAAGTTTTCTAGAACCATAAACCAGGGTAGTTATAAGTGCACCTTTAGGAAAACAACCTTACTAAACAGATCTCAGAATCATTGCCAATCAACTAGCTTATCCTGAGGAAAAGAACATACAAGAAGAATATGGAGGATAAGTCCCGTTGGACTTAGTGAGGGTGTAAACATTACGATGAATAAAGAGAGTAATTTAGCAATTTTAAATTAAAACGAAGAATAAATTGGCGTAGAGTATCAAACATACAGAAAACAGATTTGTAGTGAAGATGAGCACGAATACCACATTATATATATATATATATATATATATATATATATATATATATATATATATATATATATATATATATATATATATATATATATATATATGATGAGGGATATTTTGGACTCTCTGCATTTAGGAGCCTAAGCAAGATCGAAGATCGTGAGTCCCGATCTTGGAGACATAGAATCGAGCCCAAGCCCAGTTTATCCGATCCGATCTATCAGAGAGAGCTCATGGTCGAAGGTTACTGTTGGGTTGACCTCAAGCCCAGGCCTTTGGGCCGAGAAATATATCCCTGCGGATGGATCAGCTAGCTCACCATTTCAACTATAAATACCACAAGCATTTATGATGCCAGACAGGCTTTCCCAGGTGCTCCCAACTCGAAGCTACTGCTCGGACCCTTCTTGGAATGTTAGTTTAGGTTGCTTTATATGTATTTATCCTCTAGCTTGTACCACATCCTATAATGCTCAGATAGGACACTCATTACTTGTAATCTGTACACCCACATTCGGAATATATATTATTGATCTTCTCCTCATTTAATTGTGTTTAGGCTATTTACTCTCTTACCTTGATCACCCCACGAAATAGTGTAAGATCAATCGGCGCCCACCGTAGGGCTCTTATTTGGGTGTTAGATCGAAAAATGCCTACTACGAGGAGAAATACATATATTCGAGGAGAGCCTCCCCATGCGGCCGGAGCACAGAACTCAGTTAACAATGAGCCCGATAATCTATCTCGAGCGGCTCGACAACCAGAAGTTCCACCAATCGTTCCCCAGGACAGTGCTCCGATCCACACGACTGTCGCCGATCTGAGGTCTATCATAGGCACTATGTGCAGGGAGTTTCTGAATAGTGGAAGGGCCGACCAATTACCCGTGGATCAGCCAGCAGTTCATGGGAGACCAGATCCTTCTTCAAACATCAAGAAGGAGAATAGCGTATTACGATCCATATCGAATGCACTAGCACCAAACCTTCCGCGAGCAGCTCCGTCGAAGACTAACGTCCGGTCGGGAATCCTTCCAAGGACGGTACAAGATTTGGAGGATTCAGTAGTAGGGGAGAGTCAACCTATAGATATTGTGAAAAGCAAAAAACCAACCTACAAGAGAATCACAGAATCCGAGCTGGAAAGAATGGTGCAAGAACGAGTTGCCAAGAAATTAGATAGGGAAGACGCGGTGATAGAAGTTCGCCACGCCCCTACAGCTGCTAGGGGCACTGAGATGATCCTAAACAGAGAAATTATCCGGCAAAATATCAGAGATAGAGAGATCAAAAATAGCATCATGCGATGCTCGCCATTCTGCCGAGAAATACGTGAAGCCAGGAATACAGATATGGTACCAACAAGGTTACCACGGTATAACGGGACTACCGACCCCGGGGAACATATCAATAGTTTTATCAATGTGATGAATTTATATGGACATTCGGATGACTTCTGCTGCAAAATCATGGTCACCACCTTCGAAGGGATTGCCCTTGATTGGTTCGGAAAACTGCCGCCAAACTCTATATTTTCTTTCAATGAATTTTGTGACAAGTTGAAACACCAGTTTGCAAGCCAGAATAAACCTAGGTTGCCAGCGAATCATTTGGGAACAGTCAAGCAATTGGATGGAGAAACTTTGAGGCAATGGCTGGCAAGATTCAGTATCGAACTTCTGAAAGTTGATACCCCGCAAATCTAGTATTTATCTTCTCTAATGTTCGAATTTATGAGGAACACGCAGTTCGAAAATGCGTAATGTAGAAAGAAACTGAAGTCTTTCGAGCGGATAATGGAGATTGTGGAGAAGTATATGATTCAGGAAGAGATGAATAAGCTAAAAAATGCGCACAACACAAAACCCACTCTCAACAAAAAGCAAGATCGAGCTCCTATTCCAAAACCAGGTGATTACGGAGGATCGAATAGAGGATCAGTATGGCAACGACTCAACACCTACAAATCGCAGGTGCCGACCCAAAGATCAAATGTCTATGGTCCATCTTTCGATCAAAATCAGCCTCCACGACCTGAAAAGATTCATTTTACCGAATTGAACACCTCAAAGGAGGAAATTTTGACGGTATTGGAGGACGGGAGTTTAATTCCCGAGGCTCAAAGAATTACCCAGGCAAGACCAGGAGCAATGGGTTATGACAAATATTGCCGATATCATAGAGCTCGGGGGCATAGAACTGAGAATTGTTACCAACTGAAGGTTAAGATCGAAAAGTTAATCGCGCAAGGAAAACTTAAGGAGTTCATTAAAAGAGGTAACTATAACAACCGCTATAGATCCAGGAGTCCTCAAATATTTATCAGTTAACAAAAGGAAGCTCGAAAACAAGCGGATGAGCAATTGAACGGAGTAATAAACATGATTGCCGGTGGACCGGCAGGAGGAGACAGCAACAATGCAAGAAAAAGGACGATGAGGTCGATAAAAACAGCTGTTTCGACCAAAAAAGAAGTATTCTCTTTGGAATTCCCGTCCGTGGAAAACCAAGTTATAAGCTTCAACTATGCAGATCGACCCTCAGACGTTAATTGGGATATAAATGAAGATGATCCAGATTTTTCCATGGTATTAACTCTGAAAAAACCTAATTATGAGGTCAAAAGAGTTTTGGTTGACAACGGAAGTTCAGCGAACATTATCTCCTCCGAAACTCTCACACGGATGAACCTTCAACATCCTTATCTGGATCGAGTAGCCACTCCTCTGGTCGAATTCGGAGGCTCGGAAATTGTTTCACTAGGAACCATTCTGTTGAGCACGACTCTCAGAAAAAAGCCGAAGAGTGTAACAAGAACGGTAAAATTTCTGGTGGTGGAAACACCTTTCGCCTACAATGCCATACTGGGAAGACCGGCTCAAAATGCCTTCAAGGCAGTTGTTTCTACCTATCATCAAAAGGTAAAATTCCCAACTGTTGGAGGAGTTGGGGAGATGCGAAACGACCAATACATGGCTTGGGAGTGTTATAACTCGTCTTTGAGCATAAAGAAGAAAGTTGAACCTGAAATCCCGACGAAAAGGAAAATGGTTGATTTGGAATCCGGATCAATTTCAAATTTACCAGTTCCCGATTGTGAGAAGTTACAAGGAAAGAAATGAAAGAACGTAGACATGAGCATGCAAGCGCCCGATCATAAGAAGGTGATTCTGGTTCCAGGATCCCCTGAGAAATTTACCAGGATTGGAACAGAGTTAAGTGAAGGTATGGAAACCATACTCATCGAGTTTTTACGGAAGAATGTAGATGTTTTTGCTTGGAGTTCGGATGATATTGTGGGGATCGACCCACGTGTGATAACCCACTCTTTAAACATCGATCCAAAGGCCAAGCCAGTAAGACAGAAGAAGCGTAATCACAGGCGCGAGAAAGATAAAATCATCAATGCGGAGGTCGATAGGTTGTTAGCTGCCGGTCAAATCAGAGAAATTAAGTTTACCGAATGGTTATGTAATGTGGTTCTGGTTTCTAAAGGTGACAAGATCGAGAATAAAGGGAGAATGTGTCACGATTTTACTGATCTAAACAAGCTGATCGATATGCTGGTAGACTCCACCGTGGGTTTTGTGTTTTTTAGCATGATGGATGCTTTCCAGGGATTCTATCAAATTTTTATGAACGAAAGGGATCAGGATAAAACCGCGGTTATTGCCGAGCGAGGAGTCTACTGTTGCATAGTTATGCCGTTTGGTTTAAGAAATGCCGGTGCAACTTATCAAAGGTTAGTCAATATGATGTTTAAGGAATTGATAGGAGAAATCATGGAGGTTTATGTAGACGACATGCTTGTAAAGAATATGACGGAGGAAGACCACATCAAGCATCTCGAGAATTCTGAGAAAATACGGAATGAAATTGAATCCAGCAAAATGCACTTTCGGTGTGCGGTCAGGAAAGTTCCTCGGCTATCTCGTCCATGAAAGAGGGATCGAAGCTAACCTAGAAAAAATTCGAGCAACTACCGATCTTCAACCACCAAGATAACTTTCAGACGTTCAGAGTTTGATCGGGAAGATTATTTCCTTCAAAAGGTTCATCTCTCGATCCGTTGACAAGATTTTGCCGTTCTTCAAATTATTGCGGAAGTCAAAGGATTTCGAATGGAGTGCTGAATGTGACAAGGATTTAGAAGATCTAAAAACGTATTTAACCTCACCACCGATGTTGGCCAAGCCCTCCGATGGAGAACCTTTGTACCTCTACATAGCCATTTCGGAGGAGGCTATTAGTTCGGTACAAGTAAAATTAGAGAAGTCCGAGCATAAACCAGTCTACTACTTGAGCAAATTGTTGCAGGGTGCCGAAAAGAATTATATGGAGATCGAAAAATTCGCACTCGCTTTAGTAGTGGCTGCACGAAGATTGAGGCCCTATTTTCAGACTTATAAGACTATTGTTTTAACCAACCAACCCTTGAGACAGGTTTTATCAAAGCCAGAAGCGTCCAGCAGATTAATAAAATGAGCAGTCGAGCTGGGTCAGTTCGAAATTGGGTACCTACCCCGAACCGCAGTAAAAGCTCAGGTGCTAGCTAACTTCCTAGTTGAATCCACTAGTTTGAAGAACTTAGAAAACAAAGCAGCTTCTGAAGTAAATGTGGTTAAAGAGGTCAAGGATCCAATTTGGTTGATGCACGTGGACGGCTCTTCGACCAAGGAAGGAGGCGGAGCAGGAATTCACTTTCAAGGACCCAGTGGTGAAGATTTGAGTTACGCCACCACCTTGGACTTTGTTGTTATGAACATCGAAGCAGAATACGAAGCTCTAATAGCGGGATTAGAAATGGCCTTGAAAGCAAAGGTAAAGTCAATTATTGTGTTAACTGATTCTGAACTTGTTCATGGGCAGGTAAAAGGCATTTATGAGGCCAAAGAATTCAATATGATCAAATATTTGGACAAAGCAAAAAGTTTGATCTCAAAGTTCGAAAAGTTTGATATTCAGCATGTTCCTAGAGAAGAAAATCTATGGGCAGATTTGTTGTCAAAGTTCATCAGTATTGCAGATGGAAAGAATGAAAGGATAATTACGTGTTTATTGTCAAACGCATCTGCCATCGATCTAGATGTCACTCCTTGCATTGACGTCATGGAAATCGATGAGAAAAAGATCTCTTGGATCAATCCTTACATCAGTTATTTAAAGGAAGGGAAACTACCTGAAAATACTAATGAAGCCCGAAGAATCAAGTACCGAGCCCCATCATTTACCTTAATCGATGATCAACTCTATAAACGATCCCCCTCTGGAATCTCACTAAAATGTGTTTCCGAAGGTCAGTGTAATATAATTCTGAAGGAGGTTCACGAGGGTGAACCAGGGAATCACTGTGGCGCTCGAGCATTGGCTCTAAAATGCTCGAGGGCAAGATATTATTGGCCCACTCTTATTTTTGACTCGGTTGATTATGTGAAGTAATGTCACCATTGTCAAATTCATTCGAATTTGATCCATCAGCCTGCCGAACAAATGCACTCTATTCCGATCGGTTGGCCTTTTAAAAAATGGGGCATCGACATTGTCGGTCCTTTCCCAACGGCCAGGGCATCGACATTCAGTAAATGGGTCGAATGCGTTGCTCTAACTAAGATCACTCAGTTTCAAGTCATAAATTTTCTATGGAAGAACATTATCTGCAGGTTCGGAATTCCTAGAGTTTTGATCTCCGACAACGGAACACAATTCGCTAGCAAAAAAGTCATGGATTGGTGTGAAAGATTCGGGACACAACATAATTTTGCATCAGTAGGGCACCAGCAGGCTAATGGGCAAACAGATGTTGTAAATAGAGAGATCGTTCGATCTCTGGAAAAGCGCTTATCTGATGCAAAAGGCAAGTGGCTTGATGAACTTCCAGGAGTTTTATGGGCTAATAGGACGACTGCGAAAGCTGCTACGGGAGAAACTCCTACCAGTTTGGTTTACGGATCGGAAGTTGTTATTCCCATTGAAAATCTTATAGCTTATCCCAGGGTTGAATTTTATGATTCCGAAAAAAATCAATCGTTCAGGGAAATGGAGGTCGATCTTGCCGACAGCAAAAGGGATCGTGCTAAATTGAAAATTCAGGCTACAAAGTCCAACATGGAGGAGGCCTACAATCAGAAAGTTAGAATCCGAACCTTTAAGGTTGGAGATCTAGTGCTCAAAAAGGTAGAGGTTTCGAAGCATGTTGGCAAACTTCGGCCTAATTGGGATGGATGTTACATAATCGTCGTTCTTACAAAATTGCTTATCCAAATGGAGAAATCCTGAACGCCGTTAATTTAAGAAAATATTATGGAAAATGAAGACTATTTAGCAATTTCTAGCTTATCTACTATTTTCGTATCCTGTTCTATTTTTTTTATCTCGCGTTATCAAAGATTATCTATTCAATGAAAAAGTCTTATTCGCCAGAGATATTATTAATCCATTGTGCGATCGTGAAGATATTATAAGGCTATGCCCAATCTCTATACATATAAATCGAATATCGAACAAGGGTGAAAGCTATTGCTAAGACCCTAGAATAAAAATTCACCAAGGGTGAAAGTTGTTGCTATGCCCCATGAATCAGCGAAATGGGTGACGACCCTTGAAATCGACTAAGGGTGAAAGCCGTTGCTATGCCCCTTAGATCGAAAAAATAAACGGCTGAAAGCTGTTGCTAAGACCCTCAAAATCGACTAAGGGTGAAAGTCGTTGCTATGCCCCTTAGATCGAAAAAATAAACGGGTGAAAGTTGTTGCTAAGACCCTCGAAATTGACTAAGGGTGAAATCCGTTGCTATGCCCCTTAGATCGAAAAAATAAACGGGTGAAATTTGTTGCTAAGACCCTCGAAATCGACTAAGGGTGAAAGCCGTTGCTATGCCCCTTAGATCGAAGAAATAAACGGGTGAAAGTTGTTGCTAAGACCCTCAAAATCGACTAAGGGTGAAAGCCGTTGCTATGCCCCTTAGATCGAAATAATAAAAACGGGTGAAAGATGTTGCTAAGACCCTTGAGAACAACTAAGGGTGAAAGCCGTTGCTATGCCCCTTAGATAAAGTTATCAAAAGTTTTCCAATTCTATCAATGATTAATTTGCAAATTACAGTGATCGAAATTTGCGGAGAATATCAAAGAAATATCAATTATCGATTATCCTGATTAAGCAGCAACACAAGTTCAATAATTATCGGATAATTGTGGTCGGAAGTTGGTGTTCGATTTTTCTATCAAAAGAGCGATTTCATAGATATGCGAGCAAGAAAAGCTTTCATTCATAATGTAAAAATAAGTCTTTCAATCATAAGCTTTTAAACAGTTACAAGAGATTTCTTGACTACAGTAAGGATATTCGAGCTTAAATGGAAGATTACAAACATTACTATTCCTACTACACATTCTATGAGCTACGGAGAAGCGGCGGAGAATTGATTCAAATGGGTGTCGGACTTTCAACCGATCCAAGATCTTCATCTGTAAATAATGATTGTTATGACAATCATCCCTCTGATCGAAAATCTTTGCCACTGCTTCCCAGCCGGTTCATTCACACATTTATCCGCACCGAAAGAGAGGGAAGCAACTCCAGTTGGAAATACCCCCAAGAAATCTCGAAGGCATCATTTTCCAAGAAGCTCCTCGGAGAAGCTGACGCTCAAGATTTAACGAACTCCTCCAAGAATTGATCCCCTCTCCGGCCGGATGGAGCGTCAGAGTATAGGAATCCGGACCCGTCTTAGATAAAGGATATCTAAGAAAATAGGTCGTCTGCCGATATCCTAGTCGCAATGCTATTTGTCTATCGATATTCTAGTCGAAGCAAAATTTTCTTTGGAAGCAAAGGAAGAATCGAAAAAGAAAGTCCGAATTTGAATCTCGAACATTATTATTGGGGATAAATGATTGGTCATCGAAGAAGGCAAAAAAATCGAGCATATGGATCGAACAAATTTTTTACAGAAAAGTGAAAATATAATAGTAACTTGAGAACCATTCGAAACTATTTATAGAAGAAGGAAATAGACATCAATGGTTCATATTTCATGGAATGAATGATCGCGATACGAGCGATAAATGCGCCGACCGTTCCGCTTCCCGATGAATAGGGGGCTAATTGGCTAAAGGAGATAAATCGTTCTGACTCAAGATCGGAAAGTTAAACTATCAAAAAATCATCGATCGAGGGAAAATATCTGAACACTTGCATTAATACACTTGCATCCGGTCTACAAGGATTATATAATATTGACAATGATCAAAATATAAAATATTTTACGACGATTTTGGTCGGAGTCGTTAACGTCGAGCTAGATACTTAACGAAGCAATCAATTAGGTCGCAGAAACCAGTCGAGGACTACCATCTCGAATAAAGTATATATTATAACAAGTATAAAAGTACAGAAATACATATCATATTACATTTCATTTTATTAAGTCCAATCTATTATACCCAGATCCTATTACGTTCTACAAATCCTATGAAATTGTCGGCAGTCTTCTTCTCCCGTCGGTTGGACTCGACATCATCGGCGTATATATATAACTCTATAAGAAGAAATGGATGAGTTATTAGATTCAAGGCAAATCCTTATTATAGCGGCATCAGAACCTAATCAAATGGTTACCGCGCGTTAATGGCTAACAGCCGAGATTAGAAGACCTTCCCGACTCCCGAGGAATAGGGGTTATGATCAAAAAAGTTATCGAAAATTGGAAAACAGATGGCATACTCGAAGAAGATATAATCATCGGAAAATGGCATATCAATTAGAAAGAATGGCACATGGCCTAATACACAGTCCGAAATCCAGAATTAGAAACACATGGGATAAATTAAATTATTTAGAGATACAACACAAATACGGAAATAAAAATTACAACAGATCCAATAATTAAAGCATCTACAAAAGTTTATTATCGAAAAAAATCTTCTGAATCTCAGCATTATGGTCATCATACCCACGAGCATAAGCCTTCTGTTCACGAAGCTCAAAGTTCTTCTTCTCCTGCTCATAAAGTCCTTTGAGCACTTCGAGCTCCTTGCTCAACTTTTGGTGGATTTCTTCCCCCTGATCCTTAGCGGCCTTCTCCTTCTCTAAAGCCAGTCTCTCCTCAAGGACACGGTCCAATTTGGTTTTCTTCTTCTCTAGTTCGAGGGCAAGAGCCGCATGTCGGTTCAATTCCCGCTCAGCTAACATTTTGAGCTCGAGGAATTGTTGTCCAGCCTACCTAATGGATGGATGGGTTAGTAATAAAAAAAATACTGAAAGAGAGAATTCGATCCAGACTAAAACAACTCTGAAGGGCTTTTTCACTTAGATTCGCCTACTTCAGAAATAGAGATGTCAGCCTGCAGAAGACTCCTAACGGGATTCTCGAGTACCACTTTCGGAGCGGACTCATATTTCAACTCTCTAAGCGAGGAGAAAGATCACTGGGGAGGCAGAAGCAAGATGAGGGTCGGAAAGATTCTCAATTTTTGAGGACTCAGCAGACGCTCCAGAAACTAAGGAGCCTTCACCAGTAGCGGTCAATTTAGGTTTCTTGCCCAAACCTCCTATTGGGGAACCAGCTGCAAGATCACTGGTTAACAACTCATTCCCAGCGACAAGGTTCTGCAAGGTCTCGATCGGGGTGATCCCATTAGAATAAGGCCTTTTATTCAAAGAAAGGCTGATGCTTTTTGCCTAGCTAACGCTCGAGTTAAAGTATCAAGAGGTTTCGACGGAGAGCCCTCAGGCTCCTCATCAAGATTCTCATCTAAAATCGATTTGCTAGGTATAACCTTAGCATGTTTATTGAAGCCTGCTTCTCTTTCTTAATCTCCCCTCCCTTAGAGGCTTTGTGGGAAGACGCGGAAGTTTTTGGAGAAGCCTTGGAGGATTTCTTCTCCTTAGCCGATTTTTGATCTTAGGGCGGACCTTTACTCTTGGCGCCACCCAATAACGACTTGGGGTCGATTGGATTACCCAATATTTGATCCATGATGAGCGAATAAATAAGTCTGAAAGTTCAAAAATATATACTAAGCGCGTAGCTCCGATCTCAATGCTTAAGGGTTTTAGGAAAAATGATTCGAAATAGTCCTTGTATTTATAGAGGCGACACCCTACTTTTACAATAAGTGAATCATTACGACTCTCAAGAAATTCAAAAGGGAATGATAGAATTCGACCGTAAAAAATAGAAAAGATTTCGGACTAAAAAAGGGCAAAATTAGGTTACGCAAATATTTACAAGTTAAGAAGGATATTACAGATTACAAAAACGAAAAGCGCTGAAGAATAATCCTATTACATAAACCGTTACTCCCATTACATAGTTATTATAAACGATCGGATTTCTAACCACCGGACTCTGAGTCGCTTCCTTTCGAGCTATCGGATCCGTTGTCCGAGCTGCCACTATCTTCGCCGTCGCTACCCGTAGGCTCTACTCGATTGTCAAGTTGATCATTTTGCTCATCTGATTCGCCATCTATATCGACATAATGATCTTCTCCTGAAGCAGATTGGGGGTTATTGTCGGACAGCTCAAACACATCAGGATTCGGCATTGGGACACCAAATTCCTCAACAAAGGGGGCAAAGTGATGATCTTGCCAACTCATGGTTTCCTGGGACAAAGACGAAGCTTTGTAGTCCTTCCCTTCAGCATTCTTATAGGGATCCATATACCGGAGATATTCGTCCATCTTGTCTGGAATTCTCTTGGCCGAGACTAGCTATTGAACCCCTTTGTAGAAGATCATTTGGAGAATCCCACCTATCCTTCTTCGAACTAAGGGATCAAGAACAGGGAACATAAAAAACTCTCGTATGGCTGGAATCACAGCCTCTTCCTGCCCCTGAGAATATGCATGCTCGGAGTCTTGCTTGGCTTGTTCGAGCTCGATCTTAACCTTCTTAAGCACCTCCTCGAGGGCATTTTTCTCCTCAACTATCGATACCAAATATTCCTCCACGGATGGGGTATGTTTTTAATTCTTGGTGCTCTCCTATTCCTTCTTGGTTTTAGACAATTCACGACAATTGTCTGTTAGTCTACTTGTAACGTCGTCCAGTTGTGCTCGAAGCGTTCTATTCTCTGCCAAAGTCTCTGCGAGCGCATCATGAGCCTCTTGAGACTCTTGTTCCAGCAACGACAAACGATAAGTCTGAAATGCGAAATAATCCCCAGCCTGTGAAAGGAAAATTGTGAGCAGACTATTTAAGGATTAAGAGAGGTGAAATACTCAACTTTAACAATTATTACCTCCTGGTATGTTCGGGAGAAGTTACTTAGGATTTCGAAGTCACTTTTGACGGTGTGGTAAAGCAGATCCCGCTTGAACCGTCCGTCCATAAAAATTCTTGTAGTTTTATCAAACTCATTTTCACCATTTGGTCCGAGATCGGACAAAATGGTTCATTCTTCGGGATATCCAGTGGCCCTACACCCGCGAAAATGCTCATCCATGAAATCCGCTACATCCGGTTTCGATCTGCCTGGTCAAAATGAAACCAAGTTGGAACTCCTGCCGAACGGTTTTATCCTCCTCGAAGGCCCTGGGTGGTCAGCATTCCGTTTCCGAGCCATACGCTCCTCATGTTCTTGTATACCCAAAATACGGTTCCAGGAGTATTGACTGTAACCAGCGGATGAGGGGTTAGAAGTGTCAATCGAGAATACGCTACGTAGAGGGCCCGCTACAGCGGGATTCGATGAACTTGTGCCGCCAACCCATCTCAAAGGTGGAAGTATTGTTGGCATATCGATCGGATCAACGACCGAATTACCTACTTCCATTCCTTGTTCCGGATTGTTTTTCTTCACTTGCTGGGATTGGTTTTGTACATTCCTGGAAGTGGCAGTCTCGATCGATCTGACGACGGACAGCCGGAACTTCTCAACGGTTTGATCTGGAAAGATAATGCGATGCACTTAGAAAGCTAAGCAAGAAAATACAATCGATCACGCATTGAAATACGAAATGATAGTAGCATACTTAAAGTAAGAGGTACACGATATATAGCGGCCGGTTCAGACACATTTCCGAACGATCGAATAGATCCACCAAGGGATCGATTTGACAAAGGAAGTGAAAATTCAACCATCGGAGCAGGATAATCGCATTTACTTAGACCTGCCATCCTCAAAACCCCTTCTTGGACAAGGAGCATGGTCTGGTAGGGATCGGACTGCAGCTGTTCCAAAAGTTCGTCGGAAAGGTGATGACTAATCTTTTCCTTAATTCTGTGACGACCAGGTACCCAAGACCCCACGCCATCTCATCGATATGGTCTAGTTTTCGAACTTCCCTCCGAGACAGGGATGTCGGGACCTTTCACAAAGAAGAACCTTCTTTTCCAGCCTTTAGTTTTATCCATAGCCACACTCGAAAGGATAGGCCGATTCGACTGTTGTGAAAAATATACGAACCCCGCTTTGGAACCCTTAGACATATCCATCTGGAATATTTGCCAAAAATTCCAAAAAGAAGCCTCTTCCCCTTTGCCTTCCATAAGAACGCTGGACGCTACGATGTACGCAATAGAATTCGGAAGAATATGTGCAGGGGAAAGCGAAAAAACGTTAAAATACTTCTGATCAAGGGAATAAATGGGATGCGCAATCCATGAGAAAATTGCTTTTCATAAAATGTCTGACGCCCCGCTGGAGGATCAGTCGCACGTTGACGATAAGAAGGGATGACGATCAAGAAACCCTTAGGGAGAAATTTCTCAAACTCTTCATCCAGATAAGCGCGGTCGTCCTTGCCGAAAGCGCAGGAAGTTTGATTGGCGCCAAGTTCGGCCCTATTATGACCGACTGTTCTAGAAGGTCCTTCAGACTTGTATATCCTGACAAAGGCGTTATCGCCAATGCTATGTTTCTCAACCACGTTTTCCTCAAGATCTTCAACCTGATCAGCATCTTCACGATCGAGATGAAATTCCCCTTCCTCAAAATTATCAATAAGCCTCAAGTCAGGATCGGATTCTTGATCTTCTCCAACTTTGCCTTTGCCCCTCAAGTTTTTCGAACTAGACATTATAGCGAAAAGCAATTATGTGAAAATGACAGCTCGTTCGATTTCTACCCTCCGATCTTAGGTAGAAAATTGCTTCACAAATAATTTTCAACAAGTCAACATATATATAAGGTTAAAAAGGTAATTGCAAACCGGACCCTGGATAACCGCGACGGTTGAACTCCCTCAAGGTAAAATCAAAACTATCTTCCCGATAATTGCATTTTAGACCCCTATACTCTCTGGAATTATGGGCCGTAGACCGACACAGGAAAAGACACGCCTCTTTGGTCTCGATATTTATTTACTTCTCCAATCCTTTACTTTACCCTACGCTCGGAGAAGTAGGGGAGTATTAATAAGGAGTCAATTACGGCATTACGGTAACTAATGCGGAAGGACGCTTCGATCAAGATTCAATTCAAAAAGCCAGACGAGGATTGTTAACGTCAAAACTTATATCATCACAACAGAGTCATTACATTGTTTCCAAGATATGCACACTTTTTTCCTGATTCGGTTTTTATCCCAATGTGTTTTTCCGAATTAGGTTTTTAACGAGGCACATCCGAAACACATCATAAATGGTTCGTTCATCCCGCCGTTCGAAGCAACACATACTTCTTTGAGCTTGAGCTTCACTTTGCGCTCGAGAAGTGGGGGAGTATTGATGAGGGATATTTTAGACTCTCTGCATTTAGGAGCCTAGGCAAGATTGAAGATCGTGAGTCCCGATCTTGGAGACATAGAATCGAGCCCAAGCCCCAGTTTATCCGATCCGATCTATCAGAGAGAGCTCATGGTCGAAGGTTACTATTGGGCCGACCTCAGACCTAGGCCTTTGGGCGGAGAAATATATCCCTGTGGATGGATCAGCTAGCTCACCATTTCAACTATAAATACCACAAGCATTTATGACACCAGACAGGCTTTCCCAGGTGCTCCCAATTCGAAGCTACTGCTCGGACCCGTCTTGGAAAGTTAGTTTAGGTTACTTTATATGTATTTATCCTCTAGCTTGTACGGCATCCTATAATGCTCAGATACGACCCTCATTACTTGTAATTTGTACACCCACATTCGGAATATATATTATTGATCTTCTCCTCATTTAATTGTGTTTAGGCTATTTACTCTCTTACCTTGATCACCCCATGAAATAGTGTAAGATTAATATATATATTTGTTTTCCATCGAGTAGCGACCTCGTGGCTTGACTTGTAACTTTCTTGTAAGCTTGTAACTTTTAAGCTTATAACTTTTACTTGAACTTGTAACATGGTTAAGTGCTCAAATTTCAAAATATAAAGTTTAAGAGTTCTACAACATGTCATGTAATGAGTCATAATTATATGAAGTTTCATTGTCAAGTTCAATAAGATTAGAATCACGAATATAAAGTTTCACGTAGATCAGAGCTAATGAGATTGGAGGATTTAGACGAATATGAAGTCCAACAAGATAATGGAAATTCATTCCAATTGGGATTTCAAAGATATAGTGAGAAGCTAATTAAATTAAAACCGACATGATAAAGAAAAACGTATATCATGTTTGAATCCAATGAGTTAATTAGAAGGCAACCATACTTGAAGTTAAGGGTAACAAGAAGGGAGTCGAACTTAGAACCCCAATAAAAGTAGCAATTTAGAACGAGATATGTCCAACATAAGAGTCAAAGAGTTTCTAGAGAGTTTGATCAACTAACAATCCATCCGAAAAGAGAAAATGTGTGAATTTCACATTCAAGGACAAGGAATAGCAAATAGGTGATAATGAGCCATTGAAAAAATGAAAAGGAGTAATTATAAGATCCAAGAGAAGTTAGTGACGATTTGGATCATTCACATGAATATTTAAGAAAGTTATGATAGGCTTGAAACTAACAAGATCGATTACGAAATCCAATAGGAGGATGAGAATTCAGTCCAAACAGAATTCTCATGATACAATGAGAAGACATTTAAATAACACCGACTTGATATGGAAAAGCCATCAAATTTAAATCAACGAGCTAACTAGAAGGCAACCGAATTAAGGCTTCATTAAGATAACAAGAAGACATTCTAATTTAGAATCTTAATAAGAATTGAAAGCAATCAATTAAAGGGGTAAGCCAAGAGGATATGGAAATGAATGGTGTATATAACCCAATTGCGGATTAGAATAAATTAAGCCTAAGGAATAAAACTCAATCCAAAAGAATTTACTATGATCATGAAGCCAACATGAATGAATAACACATATAATCAGAATACGAATTTTGAAACAATCGAAGTAAAGTAGTAACCAAACAACATGAGTCAAGCACAAATTGATTATTTTGCAATAAAAGCAAAGATATAAGATAACAACAGGAATATTCAATTTCCTCAGGACGTTGTGCCAAAATATACGGAAGAAATGATAGAACCCCTCACCTGATATCTGACAATGCTCTACATGGCAACTTTAAGCTCTATTCGAGTGTGGGTATCAATATATTCAAAACCTACACAAGTTGTTAATACTTAATGAAAACTCGCTATACGTTAATCTAAGTACATTAGTGATAATTCGAATCATGATAATCGGATGCCCTCTTTATTTCATTCTCTAAACCATCTAAACTTATTCGAACAATGATGCGAATTCTTTATATTTTTATACAAATCAACTAAAAATCCTTCAATCATACACCATTAACACCATTGAATACTTGACCTTAAACTATTTTGTTATCATATAGAACTAATAATTGTGTAAAATGAAATTTAAAGTTAAGTGTTCAAAAGAAGATTACCATGCCGCCCGCTGCCGCTGTTCATTCTAATGAGTACTGGGTAATCCACAAAACTCCAATCGATTCAAAATTCACCACCTTAAAGCTATAAAATATATCAACGACTTTAATGAAGACATCAACTCCAAATTATGACTCCAGGGTTGTGAACAGAGCCTCTAAACGATACATCAAATCCATGTCCCCTGTTTGGCAGATTCATACCACTTCGGTTTATCTTAATTCTGTTCTACTAATATTATATATACCACTTAAAAATAATACTTACTTATATTTATGAATGTTGTCTACAACTTTCATGAAGAAAACATCTCCAAATTCCTTTTCTAAAGAAGTCAAAATCTCCTTGAAAGTTATGATCGCTCATGGTAATTGTCTGCAGATTATGGACTTTTGCTGCTGCGGCCTCGATTTCCATCGAAAATTCAGTTTTACCAAAAACCATTTGATGATTTTCATATTAATCGACCTCCTCTACAACTTTCATGAAGAACTCAAGTCCAAATTCCCAATCTAAGAGCCTCAAGAGAGCCCCCAAACTTTCAGCAGACACTTTCTTTACCGGATTCCGGCCACATCTCCATCCACCGCCGACGAAGACCACCACCATTAGAAAGCTGCCATCTCAAGCTTTCCAATGATAACCCCTGATTGTTAAAACTCAACCCCTAAGACCTCCATTCAAGCATTTAATTGAAGAAGAAGTTGAAGTTCTAAAGTCTTCTACCAACCTTACCATTCAATTGAGTATAATCATCTTTCACCTTCACTTCAAGACTCAATTTCATCCATGAATCTCTCAAATTTTCGGAATATGTTTAGCCTCTTTAGTTCCTTCTTGGTAGAGAGAATTTAGTTTGTGATTTGGGAATATAGTGTTTGGAGTTGTGAAAATGAATGTGGAAGGTGGATAGTCATATTTAGATGTAAAGTTTTTTTTAACATATTTCTCCCTCAATTCATCAAGCTTCCAGTTGAACCCATGTGTAAAGTCCTAAGTGCAAATGAGTCATCAATGTTTCAAGTCTTGCTAATGTACCATGAAAAATATTAAAGCTTGTCAATTGAGTATAGTATTATTAAATTACTATTCTTGTGTGTGTGTGTATATATATATATATAAAATATATGTATTTATATTTTTAATTTCTTAGTTGAAAATTTTCGAAGTGTCACAAAAGGTATGTTGTTGGGATGAAATGGAATGGTCATTTGTGTAAGGGTATTGTTAAGAAAATTAATGTTTTAAGAACTGAAGCCAATAGGTGTGTTTTGTTAATTGGTGGTGAAAATAAGTTTGAAGTCAAAGATAACAACATTCACTTCATAGTGAACTTGGGTAGTAGGACATGGAACTGTAGATATTGGGAGGTGAGTGGCATTCCTTGCAAGCATGCTTTGGTAGCTATAAAACACAAAAGACCAGTCGCTCTTTGGTTGGGTATTGGTGCAACATTACCTATTGATAAATCCCTAACTTTAGGTCTTTTTTAACTTGATTCAATTGTGTAATAACACGACGTGTGTATCTGCAATTTTATATGACGGCCTACCATAACAAGTTCAAGGGCATTCATGATCCTATGTTCTGGCCTCCAATGAAGCATATTCAACCTCAGGAAGTTATGCTCCCACTTCTGAAAAGGCAGTCAAGAAAACCAAAAAAACATAGGAGAAGGGACGCATCAAGGGTTATCCAATCAAAGAGGTCAGCGTCAAGGCTCAATCTATTTGATTAGTTGGCAATTATATCTAGTTAATTAGTTGTTTAATTGTTTCAATATTTTTCTTATTAAACTATAGTAGTGTAGGCAGTAGGACTCTTTGTTTCTATGTTATTAGGGACTCTTTGTTTTGAGGTTATTAGGACGGGAAAACACTTTGGAGATTCATTATGCAATATTAATTTTTATCTCATATATCTTATGCTCGTAATTACGCGGTTCACCTTGAGATCGTATCAATTGTCAATATAGAATAACATAGAGAGCTTAATTTGCTATTCACTCGAAACAAAATATGTAACTATTTGTTCGTATATATCTAACATTTAATTACAAGTTCTTCTTTAGTTTAACTAATTTTATTTATCTTTATTTGAATACCTAATTTGTAAATTTCTTGTAATTATGGTCTTATTGTCTAGTTAAACTAATTTATACTTCATATTAACAAATATATAAAATAGAAGACAACCGTTAGGCTCGAATTGGATTGAACTTGTTTTGACAGGGCACTTGCTCTAGCTCATAGAACACGACGTACGTTCTTTTAACCTTATTTTTTTTACCCGACCCGACCCGACAATGTTGTTGTGGCCTTTCATGTATTGTTGAGTACAACAAGAAGTAGATTATACGACACTTTCAATGGGACATTTTTTTTAATGCCCCATAACATTAAGTATGAGACATTTGCTATTATGTGCCCCAAGTTAAAAAAGAAAATCAGACGATAAAACCTTGTCTTTTTACAAGTTTTATTTGAATTCACGTATAGTAAAGAGTTTCACCTTTTTTTCTTTTTTCTATATTTCCATCTAATCTCCCCCTTTCTCCTCTTTTCATCAGCCTTAATTAATCAAAAAAAAAAATCCATTCATTCCACAATTTTCTAATTTTCCAGCAAAGTTCATGTCCTCTGCATCTTCGATCGAAGTCTTACTGCTACACGATAAATAGGGAAGAGTCTCTGCATCTTCGATCGACCATAAACCCTATATCTCTAATTTTCGATTTCTTTCCATTACAATGTAGAATTGCGATTCATTTGAATTATTTTGAATAACCTAGGGTTTTCTATTGAATCGAAGGGTCCTAAGCATGATTACCTCAATAATTTCAGGTTCTCTCAACAATTGAGCTCGAAGTGGGATTCTCTCTACACTTTCGGATTCTCTCATCAATTTCAGCTCAAGGAATCTCTCAACAATTTCAGCTCACCTATTTAGACGATTCTATCTCCGAGCAGGTATCTTCTTCTCTTTCTCTCCCTCTCGCTCTCTCTCACGATTTCTCTTGCTCTGTCTTATAGGTTAATTGTATACATCAGCTATGTTTCTGATTTGTGATAATCCTTTGTATAAAAAAAGTTATTGTATTACTTTTGGTTGCTTTTATTTATCCAGCAAGTTGCTAATTTGTATAAAAAAGTCATGTTAGTCTATGTGTGAAACTAGGAATGGATAGACACCTCATGAAAAGTCATTTGTGAGATTTTAAAAAGGAATGTGAAAGTGTTTTCAAGTATGAATGGCATCATATGTATCAGAATTTGTTGCTACTTATATATAATCATTCAAGACTACCTATTTTTTAGGAATCTGTTTGGTTTTAGACTTTTTGACAATGTATGGAACGTAGTTGGCATTTAAATCAGGCATTCTATTTTTTAGCAGAACCCTATGTTGAGAACGTAGTTCTGATTCTTTTTCTAAATCATGTTTAGTTATTTATACCTTTAAATATAGATTTGTGGCTTGTGAATCAGTATATATGTGTGTTGAATAGTTTTTTTTATGGCCAACTTTCATTTAATCAAATCAAAATCAGATGTGTCTAACCAGTGCATTTTTGTTAAACTAAAAACTAGATCCGGGAAATGCATTCGATACGGTTAAACATAAAAGATGTATAAATTCTGCATAATCAAAGCATGAGGATTGTAATAAAAATGGGAATGGAAATGATGACCCCTAATATATATATATGTATCTTGTTCATAGGCCTACCAGACTACCAGTTATATAGGTCCAAAGTTTTCTAGGTAGTATTTAATTCACAAGTATGGGCACTCTTCATGAATGCTCTATGTTGCTAATCATCATGAAGAGCAAGATAAGAATTACTGATTGCTAAACTATTTTTTAAATTATTTGGTGTTTTACATTGTGGTTAAATAGAAAGACTGGATATTGTATGCTGCTAGATTACTTGATCAATATCATCTTGTAAGGAAAAGGGAATAAGGTTAGAGTCGATGCTAACCTCTCCTTTGCATTATGAACAGTGTTTAAAACAACTGAATTTATGTCGAATGATACTTAATTATTGGCTAATTAAGTGTTTCGTAGGAATCTCCGTGCTGCTTGTAGCTATTGTTTGCTAAATAATAATTTGGCGTTTTACCTTGTGTTAAATAGACAGAGTATTGTATTTGGTAGATTACTTTGTTTCTTCTTTTCTTTCTGCCATAAGTAGCTATCAAATGGCAATTAAAAGCTTACAACTGCAGTGTTCTAAATTGAATTTTGTCAATTGCTCTAAAAACAGTTTAATTATGATCTGTTGTATTTAGATCAGATTTCTCTAGAGACAAACTCAATACAGTTTATTTATTTAACTAGAGAAACTGATATAAATAGAGTATGTTTTGTTCTTTTGTATGCTTAAAGAATGTCTTATTTGCTTAACTGATTAAAGATTAACTAAAGAGCATATCTCTATTATGCCTACCTGTTCTCTGTTCCTTCGCCTAAATATCACATAGACACATGAGAGGATTTTATGGAAGAGTAAATTGCGCTTTTGGTCCTCTATATGGACTAACCTTTGCACTTTCATCCCTCTAAATTTTTTTGTAGTTAATCCCTCTTATCAATGTAATATATCACATCCGGCCCTCTTAAATTTTTTGTATCAAGTTCGTACATCTTATCAATGTAGTGTAACACATTAGTTTCCCTTAAAACAGAATATATTATCTATGTTGCTAATCATCATGTTTTGACTGGACTTCTATAAATTCCTTATGTATGTTGTTTATAAACATATTTTGATGTATAAGGTGTTTAGTACTTTTGTCCAAAAAATGACTATCATTCCAGGTTTTCTTGATATCTTGATTTTTTATGGCATTTAATTTGTTTGAAAGAAGGAAATAACTTGTATTTCTTGAATAGGCTGCTTGGGAAGAAGATGGAAATTGATGTCAATTGTATGTAGTCGAAGATATGGATCATTATCTCCATTTTACTTGTTTTTTGGGAACTCCTTATGTAATTTGTTGTCTTGGAAAGTTAATTACAATGTTAGCCTGCTACTAATATTTCACAAACTTTGTACTTTCGTGATAAATGTTTGAATTGTTTAATTAATTGAATGTTTATGTTAGATAAGTAATTTAAATTGTTATATATATTATGCTGGAATTTTAGAAAATGATGATTTGGGACACTTATAAGTGGCATGTGCTTGGGACATTTATATATGTTGTATGAAACTAGTCTTAGGACATTTAGAACTGTCTTATGAAATTGTTATAGGGACACTTTTATAAATGTCCTAATAATGCCTTGGGACACATATAAATGTCCTAATTTAGGGACACATAAAAAGTGTTGTAGCAGTTACGCGACACACCGTTATGTGACAATTTTTATAAATGTCCCTAACCATGTAAATGTCCCAAGATGTGCATCAAGGGACACTTTTTCTGTGTCTCCTAACATGTTTTTTGTTGTAGTGGTGTCAAGTATAGGCTATCCGCCTATCCCTATGGTTCATGACAGACGCCATTTTCAGCATTATTCACGTGATGTTTTCTATATGTTGTACAAGTTTGTATCAGAATTATTTGTGACTTTATGTCAATCAAATCTTAATAAAGTTTGTGTATGCATCTTTTTCGAGATAAAAAAATTATTATTTGTTTGACTTTTGAAATAATAGTTTGATAAAATTAAAAGATTATAAATTTATTTCAGAAATTAAATAAAATAATTTTGAGAAATGTCAAACAAACATGTCTCAATAATTTTAGTAGCCGTTTAGTCGGCGTGAGGATTATAAATATGGCGGGTTTGTTTGGTGTTTGAGAAAGTAGTTTGGGAGAGTAGTGAAGGTTTGTGAAATAATCTTGGTTTGAGTAATGTTGTTTGTTTGGTTTCTGAGAGATTGGTTTGAGAAATAAAGTAGATATATGTATTTTTGGAAGAGTTAGGTTGTAGGTGTAAGATGTGTAAGACTTTATGTCAAATAAATGAAATCATGTTTGTTGTGAGATAAATTGTGTAAAATATAGTTTACTTCATGTCAAATCAGAGTAGAGTTTATATAGGTTTTTTTTTAGAGATAAGAAAATTGTTGTTTGTTTGGGTTTTCAGAGAGTAGATTGAGAAAATTGATAGATGAAATATTTATTTCAGAATATAAAAATATGTTTTGTTTGGTATTTTCCAAAGACGAAATTTTTCCGGAAAATACCAAACAAACATGCCCATACTTTCCAGCAATTATGTTGATTTGAAGTCTTGGTACCAAACATACTCTCTTGGGTATTTCCTCACTAGTCATTCTCTAATAGATGCAATCAATATGGAGGATCGCACACGAATTAAAGAATATAATAAATAGCCACTTTTTTAAGCAAAAATTTAAAAAGACCCCTTTAATCAAAATAATAATAACTTTAATTTACATTAGTTACAAGCTTTAATAATATGGCTAATATTGGTAGAAAATAATTAATATTACGTTGAAATTCTAAAACGAAAAAATAAAAATAATACTAGTAATTAATTAATACTTGTTTTAAGTTGTCATAACTGATGTCTAATCATATACTAAGCTTTTTTTTTTTTTTTTTTTTTTTGATAATTAATCATATACTATAAGCTTAATTAGCAAGACATTTGTATACTTATACGTGTTGAAATAAAAGCCATGCAAACAAGGGACCTAGCTAGCTATAGTACGTGTGGTGAGTAATGCACTCTTTCTTTACCACATCACATAATATTGTGGGCACGATTTTATAATTACAAATACATGATTGATTTGATTTGCACTTGACTTTTAAAGATGGCCAATAATTTTCCTTTCCTCCATGCTTCTATATAATATTTAAATTGAATTTATTACAAACCCACAAATACAAAATAATAAGAATTTCTTTTTCCAAAAAATGGCAATGCTCAATTGCTTACAATCCTCCGATGAACTTCTTGAAGCCCAAGCTCATGTATGGAACCACATCAACAAAGCAAAATCCGAACACAACAAACAAACTAATGGCACTTTTCGAATTAATAAACGCCCTCCCCATCAACAAAGCAAAATCCGAACACATCTATCAATTGATGCCAATTCTAATCCACTCCAAGTTCTTCGTCAAGGTCAATATCTCTGATAATGACGTCGAAGAGGGCTATTGGCTCACACCATACTCTCGTCTCATCTTGAGAAATGCACCATCGAGCATGGCACCGTTTGCCCTAGCCACGCTCGACCCCATTTTAGTAGATCCATGGCACCATTTAGGTGCATGGTTTCAAGATGATAGTCCGATGGCATTTGTAACCGCTCACGGGAGGACATTTTGGTAGAAAGCTTTCGAGGAGCCAAGGGTGAATCAATTCTTTAATGAGGCCATGACTAGTGATGAACAATTTGTGGCTAATGTACTTATTAAAGATTATAAACAAGTGTTTGATGGATTGAAATCGATGGTCGATGTTGGAGGCGGCACGAGAGGTATGGCTAAGGTTGTGGTTGATGCATTCCCTGGCTTGAAGTGTGTTGTGCTTGAACTTGAGCATGTCATTGATGGCCTAAAAGGGGATGAAAAGTTGAGCTTTGTAGTTGGAGATATGTTTGTTTCTATTCCTAGAGCTGATGCAGTGTTCTTAAAGATATGAAGTTATATATTATTAACACTAAAGAGTTAATTGCAAGAATATAAACCCCATGTGCTTTACATAATTGGAAAAACTCTCCTATGTTATTTTTATTAGCATAAAATCCTATTTGAAATTCTTTTGTAAACCAATAGGGAGATTATTGTTAATTTTTTTAAGTGAACGGGGGATTAACAAAAGTTTTCCAAATTAACAGGGAAATCTTTTTATCAATTTTTTAGGTGAATAGAAGTGGTTTTGCATTTATGGTGGGATAAAATTGTCAGTTTTCCTGCAATATATATATCCAACTTGGGAATATTTTTTTTCTAATAAAAAATAGCAAAGAGGAGTTTTGCTAATAAAAATAATACAAAGACTTTTTGCTAATTAGGCAAGGCGTTGCATTTCATTTTACATAATATTAATCATTGTATTGCTTGTGTCGATTTAATTATACATAACACGCGTGCAGTGGATATTACATGACTGAAGTGACGAAGATTGCGTTAAAATACTAAAGAAATGCAAAGAAGCAATTCCAAGCAAAGACAATGGAGGAAAGATTATTATTGTTGAAATGATTGTGGATGATAAGAAAAAATTAGACCATGAAAAGGTTGAAACTCAACTTTTCTTTCACATGGAGATAATGACCATCATAACTGGAAAAGAGAGAACCGAAAAAGAATGAGCAAAACTCTTCTTTGATGCTAGATTTACTAGCTACAAGATCAGTCTTTTAGGATTGAGGGCCCTCATTGAAGTATTTTCGTAATTAAGTATATATCAATAATATATATTTAATTTATTATATGGTACCAAATACTCAGAAGATGGCCGTTGAAATATATTCCCAATTAAGTATATATCAATGATATTTATTCTACTGGGAGAAGTCTTCACTACTGTACCATGCAATACTTAAATAATGTTTAAGCCATAATTATGAATAAATAAAGAAAGAAAAGATATTTTGACTTTTGAATTTGTCTAAGATATGTGTATTAAGGTGATCCATATATATATATATATATATATATATATATATATATATATATATATATATATATATATATATATTTCAAAACGAGAGATTTGCATTTGTGGTGTCATGAAAAATTGAGGCTGACACATTTCATACTAAAAATTATTGTTAAGTGATGACGTGGCAGTTAAGTCTTATTGTAAAATTTATGCTATTATTTGTGTTGACTGCCAATTTTACCCTATAACATTTCAAGTTGGCAAAATAATCACACATCTTCAAATTTATTGATGCTTTTAATCCGCATTGTTGCCCAATTTCAAAATTGTCTCGAATAAGGCTCGTACGGGCCAATTATGATATTTTACTTATTATATTTACATATATAATTAATTACCTTTTTGGTTTTATAAATAATATTGATAGATCAAATAATACTTTAATATAAATACGATAAAAAATTGAAAAAACTTATTTTTTAAAATCTAAAATTTCTATAATAATATAAATATATTTAATATTTTATTAAATAGTAAAATTATACTCCCTCCGTCCCATTAATCTTTATCCCTTGGTACCGTTGACCAGTCAACTTGACTAAATTTCAATAAATTATAATAAATAATTTACTTAATATATTTAACGAATAATTTGATAATATCATATGACAATATGTATATTAATATTTAAAAGTTTTAATACGCAAAAAATGTTAATAATTTAAGATGATAAGGCACTTAAAAGATTAAAAAGTTTGACCGGGTACTGTAGCTAAAGGAGTAAAAATAATGGAACAGAGGGAGTATATTATTAATAAGTATTTATGATTTATAAAAAAAAAAAAAAAACCATCCCTCCCCAAACCCCCCCCCCCCCCCACCTATCCAACAAAAATTGACAAAATAGCAATTTACGTTCCTTAACTTTTACTGGTCTACAGAATTAGGAAATTTAATTTTCTAGAAAGCAATTTACGTCCCTTAACTTTCACTGATCCGCAGAATCAGGACACTTAATTTTTCAGCAAGCATTTTACGTCCCTTAACTTTCATTGGTCCGCAAAATGAGGACACTTAATTCTTCAGCAAACATTTTGAATCCCTTAACTTTCATGGTCCGCAAAATCAGGACACTTAATTCTTCAGCAAACATTTTATATCCATTAAATTTCACACTCAGTAAACTACTCTCTCTCTCTCTCGATTCATTCTGCTGATAGTCCTAATTATACGCTTATCCTACTCATTGAAGCACATTTTGTTGTTTGAGAAAAATTAAGGTTCGTGATCCCCATTTGCATATTTTTTATTTTTGCGCTTTTCATTGAATTTCTTTGAGATTCACCTATGAAAATCACACTGCTGGTCCTAATCCTTGCACTATTTTCACGAGAATTTCATCAATTGCTGCCCAATTTAAGAGATTGTCTTGCGGGTCATCATTTCTAAAATCGAAATTTGAATTCTTAGATAATTAAAATTGATTAAATATTAATACATTTTTTATAATTCTAAAATCGAAATTTGAATTCTTAGATAATTAAAATTGATTAAATATTTATACATTTTTTATAAAATTAACAAATTATTTTATTGATGAATGCTATTATTATTCTGGGTGGATGGGAAGCCATTGAATGAAAATATTAGTAAAAAGTATTAAAAGGCAAGAGAGAGAACCTGTATTCACATTTTGATTCTGATATAAATATAAATTTGTAGAGATAAAGATGGGTTTTTCACTTTGCACCGCCGAAATATGAAAAATAGGCACTTTGCACCTTCAAAATATAAATTTAGCACTTTGCACCTTCAAAATATAAATTTAGCACTTTGCACCCTCGAAATATGAATAATTTAGCAATTTTGAGAGAACAATTTTTAGAAAGTAAAAATTTAAACTAAATGGTTTCAAATTCATAGTAACAAGACCATAGCTTGTGTTAGCCGAATAGTTGATGATTAACAAACGAACTTTTAATATATTGGTGCTCTTTAGTTTTATGATTTGAACAAGTTTTTATTTATAAAAGAGCAACCCATTTAGAGTTTGCGATAGTCCAAAACAATGAAGAATGCTCAAGTTTGATACGAAAAGGCTTATGCAAATTATGAATGAAGATCATGAGAAGACCAATTTTAGCTAAAGGCTCATTATGAATGAAGATCAAGATCGAAGCCTCTAGCACCCCTGAAGGGCCCAATTTTCGATTCAAGAAAATTGTGATCAACTTAGTAAGTATTTTCAATCGATTAAAAGAGCAAGAAAATTCATAGCCCAAACTTTTTTAAATACTTTTGGCCCTTTTCTAAAATTTGTTTTTATCAAAGTTGCCTGCCTACCTATTTTAAAAATGAGCCGTAGACTTTTTTTAATAAATTATGGCCGAAAATCATTTCATAATTAAGTCTAATTACTCTTGAAAATTTAATTAATTTTGGCCATTGATTTTGAACTCTCAATCAAGTCAATTTTTAAAGGAATGATTTCTTTCAAATCCTTTGACTTAGCTAGCAAGATAATTTGTTTTTAATTTGTCTACCTAAATATCTTACCATGTTTATTTAAAATCAATTCTTTTGGAAAGATTTTATCTTCATCTAATTACTAAACTTTGTCCACATTCATTGAAATGTTAGTCACATGTTTAATCTTGCAAAATCATTTTAAATGTGACAAAATAATTTTTGAATTTCAAAATCCTTTCCTAATAAACCAACTCCACTCCACTATAAATATGGAGTCATTTTCTCACGGCCGTACACAACTCATTCTCTAAAATTTCACTTGCTATTTTATTTCTCAAGTCAAAGTCTTTGAGTGCTCTTACTTTTTGCTAAAATTGTTTTTCTCAAAAAGGCTTTTTAAAAAAAACATTTTTTCTTCTTGCTCTTGAAATCTTGAATATACTCTTAGTAATATAATAGAAGAAAAAGTTTTGCGTTTACTCCATTGCAAAATCATCTCACTTTGGAGCATTTATTTGTAATCAAATTTTTACTACTGTTTTTGAGCGAAAGTTTTGTACTTGCTCGTAGTGCGATAGGACTGAGTGTTCTAGCAAGCACTGTTTTTGTGCGATAGGTAGGAACCTAGCAAGCACGATTTTTGTTGAGCGATAGGTTAGGCCTAGCAAGCTCGTTTCGAGAGAAAGAATTGATATCTTGTAATCTCGAGTGGCGAAGGTTTGTCCTGCAAGCCACGATCTATTAGTGGATTTTTACCTAGGGGTACTGGAAGAGAGGAAGTAGGCCGTTGGGGCGCGAACCTCTATAAATTGCGTTTGCTTTCTTACTCCTTTTATTATTTGCACTTTACTTCATATCGTAACTTTAATCTTAAAATCATTGGAACAATTAACTTTTATTTAAAGTTATTGTAACTATTTACTAATTGTCTTCTGGGAAATAAATTCATTGAAAAAGCTATATACCTAATTCACCCCCCCCCCCCCTCTCTTAGGTATCAATTGGTACCAGAGCAGGTGCTCTTTTATTTTTCTTAACTGTGCGGGTTAACCCCCGAGAGCTAACGATCTTATGTCTACCTTTAACAATGATGTTTTCGCAGAAGGACAATCGCATAACAGGCCTCCACTATTTGATGGAACTGTGTACTCAATATGGAAAAATAGAATGGAGGAATTCATGATCTCCATTGATTGTGATCTATGGAATGTAATTCTTGAAGGACCTTCCATACCAATGAAAACCGAAGGCGAGAAGCAAATCCCCAAAGCATGAAAGGAACCAACCGACACTGACAAGAAACTGGTATCACTAAATTCAAAGGCCAAAAATCTACTAGCATGCGCCGTCACCAAATCCCAATACAATCGGGTATGTTCGTGCGCCACAGCAAAAGACATGTGGGATACAAGTAATTCATGAGGGGACAAGTCACCAAATTGACACTTTGAACCCCATAAACACAAAATTAGCACTTACCACCTCAAATTACGAAAAACTCAACAACTAGCACCCCCTTGTTTTTTTAGCAAAGTTAACCACCGGGGTAAAAAAAACGAGGGGCAAAATAGGTAATCATTTCGTTTTTCTTAAAATTTGCAAATACAATTATGAAAACTAGAATTTTCATTTGCAAAATCTATTTTAACATATTTCTTTAATTACCAATTTTTCAAATGTCCTCAAAATATCCAAAAGAATTCGAAAAATATCTTGAAAGTTAATACATAAAATTGACTGAATCATATCAGAAAAATAAATTTTAAGATGGAGAGAGAAATGAATATTCTAGCATAATCATATTTTCAAATTTAAGGAAAAAAGAAAATGAATTACCCATTTTGCCCCGACGGTCAACTTTGCCCAAAAAATGAGGGGGTCCTAGTTGTTGAGTTTTTCTTAATTTGAGGTACTAAGTGCTAATTTTGTGTTTATGGGGTTCAAAGTGTCCATTTATCGTGTCTCGAGGGTGCAAGTCGATGAGTTGTTCTTAATTCGAGGGTGCTATGTGCTAATTCTATTTTGGGGATGTAAAATGCTAATTTTCATATTTCAGGAGTGCAAAGTGCCAAAGATCCACTGATGACTTACCTATTTTTTAGGAAAATAAAAGAGGTGCAAAGTGTAAGTGTTAAATCTATGTTTCGAGAGTGTAAAGTGCCTATTTTCTATGTTTTGGGGGTGCAAAGTGCAAAAAACCCTTTTAATTTCTTAAGATGAAATGCATGATAGATTTTAAAGTTTAGAAAATCCATGGATTTTTATATAAAGATTACTGAAAAAAGAGACGAAGAGTAAGAAATGTATATAATTTTTATGTCAAATTAAAATTGTTATATGATAAAATATAAAAACACTATAATATGTTATAAATAATAGATTATTTTAGGTCAAATATAATCAAACAAGTTTTCTTTTTAATATTTTTGAAAATTTAGAAAAAATCAATTGTATATTACTTATTATTAAGTCTCATTCTAGAGACATGTGTCAGTTATATATTGATGTGACATTAATACGTGATAGAATTTTCGATCCATGTTCCAGAAAGAACAATTTATTGTTCTTTATTTTTTTCTAATTTAAAAATACCTAATTGCTTGTCTGATAACACCCTAATGCTTTTAAAAAGTAATTCCTAAAAATTAGTAATCAAACAAAAGTAGGTTTGGAGTTGAGACCCGAACGAATGAATTGCTTGTAAATTTCTTTTTTAGCACTAAAGCTAGGCTTAATATGTAAGTTAGGGGTGGGCATTCGGGATCAGATTTCGGGAACCCATTTCATTACAATCCTGATTTTGCAATTTGGGACGGAAAAATTGAGAATTTTTGGGCTTTGAAAACCCGAAAACCCAACGTAGAGAAATCGAGACGAGAATCAGGTGGAATGCACTACCCGAACGGGAAATCCCAATCCCAAACTTTATTTTATCTTAAAAATGATTACACTAAAATAATTATAGTGAAAGGGACTGAAGTAACAGTATAGAGAAAAAATCACAAATCTGAAATCTTCGCCATTGCCTCCAAACTGAGAAAAAAATGTAGTAATTTTTTTTTTCGGTTGGAAGCAAGAGAAAAGGAGATTCAAATTAAAGCATTAGTAAATGATACAATCTTTGTAACCAAAACCTTTCTGTTTTCCTTTATTTATTCGGGTCATAAGCAGTCCAATTTAAAAAAATTAAGGAATCCAATAGAAATGGGATTTCCAAATCCGTCCCGAAAAACTGATATTTTTTGGAACCTGAAATGTCGGGTAGCTGGTAAGTCGGGATGGATTTCGGGACGGGAAAATGAAATTCCGAAATCCATAATATCGTTACGAAAACTCTTGTATAGGTATCCTACATCTGAACCGAATTCTTTCTGGGGAATGCCCTTAGCAGTTTTGGGCTCTTACATATCTGTAGTTGGGATTTGTCGTTTCTTCGTGGTCGTAACAATCACTTCAAGCTTCTCAAAATTTTCGAAATCACCGAAATTCATACCGATCTCACCCCTATTAAAAGCAGTTTGGCTGAGTTTCGTTTCGGTTTGGTTTTAAGGAGGAAAAAATACTTTTGAATCCAAAAAACACATTTGATACCAAATTTTTCGAAAAAACACATTCATCACATGATTCACACCCTATTGATACATTTATTTTTCCTAATCAAGAACACATTTTTTTTGTTTGAATAGGAGAAAACAAAAGAAATCGCTGAAAAATAGGAAAAATTATGGACAATGGGTTATAATTGATCAAGAACGAGTAAATCAGTAAAAAAATATAAAATCAATGAAAATTGAATTAAACTAATTATGGTGAAATACAATTTACTCCCTTGAAGTATGAGGGTGGTATCAATTACTCTCCCCCCCCCCCCCCCCCCCCCCCGTTATAGTAGAGTTTTTATTCCAAAAATACCCCCACCCCTTTTACAAAAATTGCATTTTTATTAATTTATCAACAAAAAGTTATCTCTTTATTAATTTTGAACCCATCCATCCACCAAACAATATTATGTTTCAATTTATTCATGTATTTAGTTCCTTCACTTTTCTTGTCTCAATTTTATCTTCATTTTCTAATTTTTTATATTCCCGTTTCAATTTTTTATATTCCCATCCATCCACCAAATAATTTTCTTGTCTCAATTTTTTCTTCATTTATATCTCGATTTTTTCTTTATAATTTGGCTCAAATTTTATTTGGTGATAATTATCTCCTTTGTTTTTGTTACAGATTATAATTCAAAATTTTGAGTAATTCTCCTTCAAGATTTTACTCAAAAAATTTGTACCAAAAATAAATGAGATTACTACCACGAAATAAAAATTGATATAAAGAAAAACAATTTGAGATAGAAAAAACTGAAATAGAAAATAATGAAAACAAATTCAACACAAAGAAAGAAAAAATTGTGATGAAAATTAAGAAAAAAATTGAGATTGAATAATGGAAGGTAATAGAAAAAATGAAGAGATTGAAACATAATGTTATTTTGTGGATGAATTGATTCATAATTAATAAAGAGACAACATTTTGCTAATAAATTAATAAAAATATTTATTTTTAATAAAAGGGGTGGGATTATTTGTGGAATAAAAACTCCAAAAATATAACAAAAGGGGGTAAGTGTTACAAACTTTAGTGGGGTAACTAATACCATCCCCATACTTTAAAAAGGGGAAACTGTATTTCACCCAACTAATTTATATAATACGTGAACTGACTTAGATTGGTAAAGAAATATCTTTCAAATTGTTGGTCCCAAGTGGCACTACAAGAAAACTGGGCTTCACTCGACTATCAGCAGACTAAGCTGTTGAAGGTAAGTAAGCTGACTAGGCTGATCAGTGAACAAATCTTTGAATCAACACAGTTAACCACTTCTTTTTGAACTACTTAGCTGATTTCAGTAAAATCAACTTTTAAAAGTAGAGTACTTGCAGCGGATTTAAAACAGTGTTTTTCACAAGTAAACTTACAACAGTTAGAAAGATTTATCCCCAGTTTTAACAAACTCTTTTCACGAAGTCTTTCAACAGTTTTGTTAAAGTGTTTTATGCAATCTGAAAATATACAAGGAAAAATGCAAAGTAAAACACACAGAATTTTTATAGTGGTTATATGGATTTAAATCATTTAGTCCACTCTTACAAGTCACTTAGATCTTGGGTTATACTAAAAAACACAAAGTAATCAGTATACAATGCTTGCGCCAAACAACAAATGAAATGGCCACAAGTGCGCAATAGGAAATCACAAAGAAAGCATATCCTCTGAAGCTAGATCACTCACTAACATGGATCTACACTTCGCACAAAACTCTAACAGTTTTTCACTCAGAAAAATGTATTTATCTTTGATCTTCAACTTCGGCTTGTGTCAACAAATGACAAAGCTGATGAGTGAGCTGTTCTTGAGACTTGAAGATTTTGCTTCGGATTTTCTCTCAGAGATCGTGTTGTTGTTTCTCTTCTTCGTCTCTTGAACTATTTATACTCGCAGGTTTGAAAAAATATCCGTTGAAGAGAGACACAGTTCAAGTTCCTCGGGTACTGGTCCTTAATTTCTGCGAACGGCTCTCTGCACAGTGACAGTACTGCAGACTTGATAGAATAGTGTCCTGCAAGCCAACTGTTTTGGCTGCATTGAATTGAAAGGACCATTTGATTGGATTAATAAATGCATTTATATATATGGTCAACTTTATCTTATGTAATAATTATCTATGCATAAGGATAGAAGTCCTTAGATCACAGGGCTATGGGACAACCCGTGGACTGATCTCCAAGGCCGTGATCTAGAATATATTCAAGAGTCGTAGAATCCAATCGAGATAGGACATCGTTGGATTCGGTTAGACTCTCACTATTGTGTATACTCCGATGAACTGGAGAACGCTGGGGTCCGCGAGCGTGACTGGGATAGTCGATACACATAAGTGAGTGGCTTGCTGGGATGGCAAGCGCACTGAATACCCCAATTAGGAAATAACTCACCATGGAAGCGGTAGTCGCATATCGGGGTTGAAGTTATTCCAATTTGCAATAGTATACGAGGAACGATCCCTAACAACTTGAGATGATAGGGTTTATCTGGTGCGAGAACGTCTATGCTTTGATGTGAGTTCCGACTGACTGGGGATCACCAGAAAGTCTCTGTGGACTCACATTGGGTATAGATGAACTCGTATGCAGATTCATATCATCAACAAAGGATCCATTGACCCGACTTGATAGGTTGGGAAATTCTCCTATGGATTTCTGTGAGAAATTAATTCTGGTAAAATCCTTGGCCAAGGTATCTGACGACTTTATGTAAGTAGCTCATAAAGATTAAGTCAAAGAGAATTTATTTCGAGACCAGAGTACATAAGGTCAAGACAAAAGAAAAGGGAATCCGATGAAAGACCATACCCTTAAGTCTCGACCGGGAGATTGATCGATGGAGAGATTTTGTCGTATATGGAAATTGTAAATGATAAAAGGTTCACTGAATTAATTCACCAGTGATTGGGCTCCATGGGCTTGTGACTGGACATCGACCGTGGAGTGTGGGAGAATTCCCAAATTAGCAGGGGTGCTAATTTTGGAATGATTAATCGACAGAGTGTTCGATTAATTTAGAGTATTAATTGCTCGAGTAATTAAATAATATTTAATTACAACCCACGGCCAATTATGTGGTGAACCTACGGGGGCATACACAATACACATGAAGCGAAAGCGAGGAAACTAGAACGAACCAGTCAACTGGGTCGACTGGGTCAAAATCGACTGGGTCGATTGAATGGGTGGGTCGACTGGGTCGACCCATATGGAACGAAATTGGATCCAATTGGAATTGGATCAAGATTATAAATTAAATTGGAATTTAATTTATAAGTAAATTAATTAATTAGGATTTAATTAATTAATGGAATAATTAATTAATTAGACTTGGAGTTTAATTAATTAATTGGGAGATGATTTAATTAATTGGGCTATTTAATTGGGAGATTAAATAAAGCCCTGAAAGATTAATTAATATGGGCCATGAATTAATTAGAAGACTTAGTCTTCTAATTAAAAGGGCCATGGCCCATGTAGGAGAATTAGTATCCTAATCCTAGTAGGATTAGGTTTTATGAGATATCTATAAATAAGAGACTAGGTCTCATATCTCACATACAACTTTTCAAGCAAAATAAGAAAAGCAAAAATTCTCTCTCCCCTCCCAAGTGTGATCGCCGAACCCTGTGCAAAATTAGGAAGAATTTTCGGTTTTGATCTTTTAGTTCCCAAAGTCGTTCTTAAAGTCCTGAATTAATATAGCCTATGTTCTAGTCGATTAGGTTATATTATTTTCGTGATATTGTGGTGTATCAATCCGTAGAGGCGCAACACGTGGGGCGCTACTGCAGAGCTTGGATCGATTTCTGTGGAGGAGAGTTCAGAGTTCGCTTTAGCCAACAAAGATTTGCAAGGAGACAGGTATAAACGAGAAAACTTATACTGTCATTTATTTATATTCATATATATACAACTAGAGAATATCCTGGCAAGATTCTTTAAGAGGCCCTAGAAATTTTTTTATATTCCGCTGTGCCTAGGGCTGTTTTTCTTAATGAATCCCAACAGTGGTATCAGAGCCAACTCTAGGCTTTGTATATATATGAATTTGCAAATTCTGTGTAATAAATCATATGTTTGATTTATGTGTGGCTAGTTCTTTAACTTTGCATGTTTTAGGACGTATGTTAATTAACTTAGAGTTAATGTAAAATTTTGATTCGAAATTTTATCGTGTTAATTTTTATTTTGGATTGGGATTTAATTGAACTGGATTTGTTTCTAATTAAATCAACAAGTAATCAAACACAAATTAAAACAAAAGGAAAAACAAAGTAATTAGATCAAAAGTTTATTCTCTTGGTGAGAATTAATGTCGATCTAAGTCCTCGGCACAATTTTTTGGATTTTCTTTTGTATACACAATTAACATGACATATTTGTAATGGCATGTATGTGGTTTTAATTTGAAAGTGTTACGTAAGTTTTGAAGCTACTATCATGTATTGCAATTTGAATAAGTAAATTGCAAAATGTTGGATTTTAGTCAACTTGAAGCCGAACGTGATGTGGCCATGATTTGGTGGTTCAAAATTTGCGTGGCAGAATTTTGGATAATCTTGAACAAAATCTTGGAGATTTGGTTGTTATGGAATCTTGGTGAATCTTGGATTGATCTTAGAGATCTAATTAACAAGGAAACTTAGAGTTTCAATTATGATAAGAGATTTAATTAAATTTAATCTCTTCTAGTAAGTTACCAAGATTAAAGATCTTAGAGATCTTATTAAACAAGGAAACTTAGAGTTTCAATTGTGATAAGAGATTTAATTAAAATTAATCTCTTCTAAAAGATTACCAAGATTAAAGATCTTAGAGATCTTATTAAATTAGGAAACTTGGAGTTTTGGATAAGGTAGAAATCTTGGAGGATTTGGACACTACCTTAGTTAACTAATCTAATCAAAATAGGATTATCTTGAGAATTTTGGAGATTTGTAAAATTGGGAAACTTGGAATTTTGGATAAGATAGTAATCTTGGAAGATTTGTAACTATCTTAATTAACCAACTTCATCAAGATAAGAGTTGTAGATTACTTAGAACTCAAGTAAGAGTTAATTAATCTTAGAGATTAATTGTTAATTCAAAATTAATTAACTTGGATAAATTTTGTGAATTAAAATTAAACGAGCCGGTAAATTTACATTTATGCCCTTATGTGAATTTATGCATGTTCTTGAGTGAATATGTGGATTGGTCGATTTTGCCCTTAAGCCCTGTGTAGTATTGGTTTATTTATTTTTGGGTTGTAATTAAATGGGCCTGATTGGTGCCCTTGCTTGCGCAAACGAATGTAATAGAATAGGGCCATTTAAATTTGTAAGTTAGGCTTAGATTAGGCTTGGAGCCGAGAAGACCTCATGAAGACTTGGAGATCCACATGGAGGCCCATAACATTGGAGGACATGGAGGCCCAATTAATTACATGGAGGCCCAATCAAGCTGGATATTACAAGAAGGCCCATGATGTATGGGATTGAAAATTGTAATAGTTAGGACATTTAATTTCCACCCTAGACTGACCAATTGGTCCATCATGTGGCTCGTGATGGATCGCATAGGATGGGCAATCGATCAATCGTTTGTGCAATGCTAGGTGATGAATGTTTACTTTTTCATAATTATTCTTTGATGTATGAGATGCATGCTTAGGATAGAAAAACGTAAACAAGATAAAGCATAATTTGATGAGACCTCGCACAATAAAACTTAAAACCTCCAATTGAACTTAAAATTCAATTAGAATATTAAATCGAATAACGGGCGCATATGAATGGTGTCTATGGTCCGAGCCTATCCAATTACTAGGTCTTAGGCATATTGTACGAATATATCTCGATGTCTCACGAGTCGTGGGTCGAGCTATAGGAAGATGATATGTCTATTGCCTCGATGCACAGTTTAGTGCCAAGGGAGGGGATAGCAAGGTTCTAGGCGCTGTCTCACGAGTCGTGGGGTGTCTAGGATTGAACTATTTCTCTTCACGAGTATTGGACATGATTTAACGCGAGTAAGTATGGATGTCTCACGAGTCGTGGGTCCATAACGAAAAACGAGGCTAAATGAACTCAATGGTTAGCTGGGATGGTTAACCGGCGACGTGATCGCCCACCAAGTGGATCAATTGGTATGGCCAACGAGTCGTGGGTACTGAGCGATTGCATTTGGGCCTTGAGCCCATTAGGAAATTTTTATTTCCCGAACCTTATGTGGGGGCATAAGTATTCGACAAAAATAGTGGGAGTAATTTACAAATGAAAACCATGTTTGTAAATTTTGCATTGATATTAATCTGCCGCGTATTTATCGTCATGTTTATGATAGTTTTTCATAAGTTATGTATCCATGAATATTTACCATCATACTTGAATCAAATAAATTGACTGAACCCAAATGAATTTTGAATGACTTCAAAACTTGAGAAATTATTCTCAAGTCCAAGCAAGGACTAATCTCCTTACAAAGATTTCATTGTGTTTCCTTTCGAAGTTACACTTCGACTGGAATAGTGATAAGTTTCACCAGAGGGTTGAGGATGGTTCTCAAGCCCAAATTTTCTTAAAGGCAAACATGAAATCTCCCATAAATGGGAAGTAACATCTTGTTAAAGGGCCTCAAAAGGCTCGAGAGATGGAAGAAGAGGAATGTATCCTCTCTGAAGGGAAATAACCTTACAGGTTTTTCTGTAAGGATGATAAGTTGAAAAGTCAATCAAAATGGTTCTTCCATGGATTAAGATCAAGGGAAAGAGGGAATTGAACCTATTCATCCCATAAGGGATGATTAAATTTTATTGAACTTAACCTTATGGTTAAATTAATGCATAAGGGTGTTGGATGCCCGGTGAAGCACTCATTGATGCATTCAATGCATCTAAAGCCATGAATTATTTAGATCATTAGAATTTGCTTATACCATCCCTTGTCTTAAAGGGATGTGATAGTTCCATAATGGTTGGAACTGATTGCGCTATAAGATTTATACGCAAAAGGTGTATATAAGCAAATGAGTATGGATACTCATATATCGACTAAATAAAATATGCATAGTCAATAAAACATAAATAATCAAGATTTCACACACTTGAGTCGTTGTAAAAACCGAAAGGCGATACACGAATACTAAAACATATTTCCAAATTAAAAGATTCAAAGACTGAGCTCGACTGGGTCGAGCTTGACTGGGATGCTGTACATAGTAACCGACTTTCGAATCTTGCTTAATGGAAATTAGATTTAGTAGTTGGTTGCTAGGCAACCAAGAGGCATAAACAATTGCAATGGATTTAATCCATTAATAAGTGTGTAGAAACACTAAAGCATTAGTGGGAGATAAGGCGTCTCTAATACCCTCATGGGTAAAAGTACGTTGTGATGTACAATTCCAAATTACTTTTGGAATAAAAGAAGAGAGCCTAATCAATGAAAGCATGTAAGAGATTTGGATCAATTCAAAATCAAACATGCACACAATTGATTATTTAATAGAGAATTAGATTCTCGAAATGTAAGACTCGCTCAAAACATTGTCAGTTGTTGAGCATTTTGGACATGTAAATGTCCATTAAGAAATCTTACATGAAATTCCTTATTCAAACAAATGAAACTTGATCGAGAAAATCGAAGATACTGAGCTAAGTATCTCTGAAGCCAGATCCAAAAACATATCACGTGATATGAGTTTTGGTATTGTACCTTCATATGCATTCATGCGCATATGGGGTCTCCCGCTTATGTGAATAACCTGGTGGGAGATAAGTTGGACGTAAAGTCCATCTTATGCAATTCGTGGGGTATCCAGAAAACTCTATAGGATACAAGTTCTACGATCCTACAAGATAAACGACGTTTGTCTCAAGGAACGCACACTTCTTGGAGAAGGATTTCTTGCTAGGCAAGAAGGAACACAACGTAGAACTAGATGAGGTCACTGAAGCTGAAAAGACCAAAGAGGTCGATCAAGCTGACCCATCACCACATGCAGTGGGAGAACAAGAGCATGAAAGTACATCAGAAAGTACATCGATACTTCGTAGGTCAGAAAGACAACGTAGAGAACCCGAGAGGTACTACAGTCTGCTGCGTGAGACTAGACAGTCTCTAACCGACCCAAGGACTTACGAAGAGGCTATGCTAGGCATAGACTCGGGAAGGTGGCGTGAAGCCATGGAATTCGAATTGGACTCCATGCACTCGAACAAGGTCTGGGCCTTGGTAGATCCACCAGTGGGAGTAGCTCCCGTGGGTTGCAAGTGGATCTATAAGCGAAAGCTTGGAGTGAACGGAGAGATAATAACCTACAAGGCGCGACTAGTGGCAAAAGGATATACTCAAAGACCTGGAATTGACTTTGAGGAGACCTTCTCGCCCGTCGCAATGCCTAAATCCATTCGAATCTTGCTGGCCATAGCTGCGTGGTATAACTACGAGATATGGCAGATGGATGTAAAGACTGCCTTTCTCAATGGGGACATTGACAAGGAGATCTACATGGAGCAACCAAAAGGATATACATCCAAAGGAGATGAACACAAGGTGTGCAAACTCCAGAGGTCCATTTATGGACTGAAGCAAGCTTCCCGAAGTTGGAACATTCGTTTCGATGAGACAATCCAAACTATTGGATTCATCAAAAACATGTTCGAACCTTGCGTGTACAAGAAGGTCAGTGGGAGTACAGTTGAATTTTTGATGCTTTACGTTGATGACATTCTTCTCATTGGAAATAATGTGAAAGTGTTGTCCGAAACTAAAGCATGGTTATCTACACAATTCTCAATGAAGGATTTGGGAGAAGCATCCTTTGTACTGGGTATAAGGATCTACCGAGATAGATCAAAAGGACTGTTGGGCCTCTCCCATTCCCAGTACATAGATAAAATCTTGAAGAGATTTGATATGGAAGAATCCAAGAGATGATTGCTTCCAATGAGACATGGAATTGCAATCTCTAAGTCTATGGCCCCAAAGACGCCTGAAGAGAGAAGCAATATGTCTCGAGTACCATATGCATCTGCAAAAGGAAGCATAATGAATGGTATATTATGTACGAGACCAGACGTAGCATACGCTTTAAGCGTTACAAGTTGCTACCAGTTTGATCCAGGTAAGCAGCACTGGATAGCCGTAAAGGCAATTCTGAAGTACCTGAGAAGGACTAAGGAATTGCTCTTGGTATACGGTGGAAGAGAATTGAAATTGGAAGGCTATACTGATTCTAGCTTCCAATGTAATGTAGACGACTTCAAGTCGACATCTGGATACGTGTTCTGCCTCAATAGTGGTTCGGTAAGCTGGAAGAGCTCCTAGCAAGACACTACCGCAGATTCAACCACCGAAACAGAATACATTGCCGCGTGTGAAGCAGCAAAGGAAAGTGTTTGGATGAAAAACTTCATCCGGGAATTGGATGTGATACCTAGCATTGTCGAGCCATTACTATCTTCTGTGATAATAATGGAGCTATCTCGCAAGCGAAGGAGTCGAGATCTCATCAGAATCCAAGCACGAACTAAGACGATACCATTTGATATGTTATATCATTGGTGGAGGAGACATAAAGATGGAACGTGTCACCTCAAGGGATAATACGACGGACCCGCTGTCTAAGCCATTGCCTCAAAGGCATCCGAAAAGATCTGTCTAAAATGGGAATCAGAAGTATGAAAAGTTGGCTTTTGTACAAGTGGGAGATTGATAGAATAGTGTCCTGCAAGCCAACTGTTTTGGCTGCATTGAATTGAAAGGACCATTCGATTGGATTAATAAATGCATTTATATATATGGTCAACTTTATCTTATGTAATAATTATCTATGCATAAGGATAGAAGTCCTTAGATCACAGGGCTATGGGACAACCCGTGGACTGATCTCCAAGGCCGTGATCTAGAATATATTCAAGAGTCGTAGAATCCAATCGAGATAGGACATCGTTGGATTCGGTTAGACTCTCACTATTGTGTATACTCCGATGAACTGGAGAACACTGGGGTCCGCGAGCGTGACTGGGATAGTCGATACACATAAGTGAGTGGCTTGCTGGGATGGCAAGCGCACTGAATACCCCAATTAGGAAATAACTCACCATGGAAGCGGTAGTCGCATATCGGGGTTGAAGTTATTCCAATTTGCAATAGTATACGAGGAACGATCCCTAACAACTTGAGATGATATGGTTTATCTGGTGCGAGAACGTCTATGCTTTGATGTGAGTTCCGACTGACTGGGGATCACCAGAAAGTCTCTGTGGACTCACATTGGGTATAGATGAACTCGTATGCAGATTCATATCATCAACAAAGGATCCATTGACCCGACTTGATAGGTTGGGAAATTCTCCTATGGATTTCTGTGAGAAATTAATTCTGGTAAAATCCTTGGCCAAGGTATCTGACGACTTTATGTAAGTAGCTCATAAAGATTAAGTCAAAGAGAATTTATTTCGAGACCAGAGTACATAAGGTCAAGACAAAAGAAAAGGGAATCCGATGAAAGACCATACCCTTAAGTCTCGACCGGGAGATTGATCGATGGAGAGATTTTGTCGTATATGGAAATTGTAAATGATAAAAGGTTCACTGAATTAATTCACCAGTGATTGGGCTCCATGGGCTTGTGACTGGACATCGACCGTGGAGTGTGGGAGAATTCCCAAATTAGCAGGGGTGCTAATTTTGGAATGATTAATCGACAGAGTGTTCGATTAATTTAGAGTATTAATTGCTCGAGTAATTAAATAATATTTAATTACAACCCACGGCCAATTATGTGGTGAACCTACGGGGGCATACACAATACACATGAAGCGAAAGCGAGGAAACTAGAACGAACCAGTCAACTGGGTCGACTGGGTCAAAATCGACTGGGTCGATTGAATGGGTGGGTCGACTGGGTCGACCCATATGGAACGAAATTGGATCCAATTGGAATTGGATCAAGATTATAAATTAAATTGGAATTTAATTTATAAGTAAATTAATTAATTAGGATTTAATTAATTAATGGAATAATTAATTAATTAGACTTGGAGTTTAATTAATTAATTGGGAGATGATTTAATTAATTGGGCTATTTAATTGGGAGATTAAATAAAGCCCTGAAAGATTAATTAATATGGGCCATGAATTAATTAGAAGACTTAGTCTTCTAATTAAAAGGGCCATGGCCCATGTAGGAGAATTAGTATCCTAATCCTAGTAGGATTAGGTTTTATGAGATATCTATAAATAAGAGACTAGGTCTCATATCTCACATACAACTTTTCAAGCAAAATAAGAAAAGCAAAAATTATCTCTCCCCTCCCAAGTGTGATCGCCGAACCCTGTGCAAAATTAGGAAGAATTTTCGGTTTTGATCTTTTAGTTCCCAAAGTCGTTCTTAAAGTCCTGAATTAATATAGCCTATGTTCTAGTCGATTAGGTTATATTATTTTCGTGATATTGTGGTGTATCAATCCGTAGAGGCGCAACACGTGGGGCGCCACTGCAGAGCTTGGATCGATTTCTGTGGAGGAGAGTTCAGAGTTCGCTTTAGCCAACAAGGATTTGCAAGGAGACAGGTATAAACGAGAAAACTTATACTGTCATTTATTTATATTCATATATATACAACTAGAGAATATCCTGGCAAGATTCTTTAAGAGGCCCTAGAAAATTTTTTATATTCCGCTGTGCCTAGGGCTATTTTTCTTAATGAATCCCAACAAGACTGTACTTTCTGTCAGACAGCATTTAATGCACCCAGCTGATACGAGGTGTTTCTTCAATCATTTGGCATTAATACCCTCGGTCTTCAGCATTTATTACTCCAAGTGCATTTATTACCGTTGGAGAGACTTTCTGATACTTTCCACTTGGCTGATGAGAACACAAGTCTGATGATGAGCAGAGCTGATCCCAAACTTGAACAAATCTGATTTGAGTCGGTTGATCTTCACTAGTCTGATTTCTTTCTTCAACAGCAGATCAGCAGTCTTCTTGGACCATCTTGAATTTTGACACAACTGATATGACTTTAGCTTCACTAAAAATTCTTTTAAGGTTTTTAACTAAGCTTTCCTAGGGGTGGGCGCGGGTAGGGTATTTCGGGTATTGGGTATTTCGGGTCGGGTACCCGACTTGGCGGGTAGTGAATTTTCATACCCGAAACCCTACCCGATTTGGCGGGTACCCGAAGTTCGGGTACCCGAAATTTTCGGATATTTCGGGTATTGGGTATTGGGTACCCGAAATTTCACACGTTTTTTTCCAAGAGTTTTTTTTCAACATATATGTACGTAAAATTGTAAATTAATGAATTCAAACAATAATTGTACACAATAACTTCAAAACAAAACAATATAAATGTCTAATTGATTGAGTAGTATGAACACTAAAATTAATTTTCAGATTTGGGAGTTCAATTGTTCAAATGTCGGCTGCTGTTGTGAGACTTTGAGAGTGTGAAACTGTGTGTGAATTGGGGAGAGGTCGTCAAAGGAGTTAGAAGAGACTTAGGTCTTAGAGTTAGACAGTTTAGATATTTTTTTACCTTTTTGGGCTGTCCACTACTTAATTGGGCCAAAATTTATTTTTTTTTAAATACCCGAACGGGTACCCGAATACCCGTTCGGGTGTGAAATTAATACCCAATACCCAACCCGAAAATATATTTCGGGTACGGGTACCCAAACCCGAATGTCAAAATACCCATTTTTTTGTCCCAATCGGGAAATACCCAAACGGGTCGGGACGGGTCCCGAAATACCCGACCCAAACGTCCACCCCTAAGCTTTCCTAGCATAGCTGGTTATGATGTTTTGGAAATCATCAAAACCTCCCTTTAAGCTTTAAATTACTTGTTTGTTGATCTTCATCTTCATATAACACAAATGTTATGATAATTTGAGATATACTTAAAGATGTATAATTATTTGAGTTGAAAATTCAGTAAACATTACAAGAAAACCAGCTTTTTCCGACGGTCTCAAATCCGTCAGAAATTAAGCTTGTTTTCCGACGGACATAGAAATCCGTCGGAAAATTTCCGACGAACACGGTCCACCTGAAATATCTGGTCGGAAAATCTCTGGCGAGCATATTTCTGACGACTTTTTCGACGGGCAATTTCTGTCGAAAAATGACGATTTCCGACGGAATTTCCGGAAAATTCGTCAAAAATTCTCGTTTTTCTTGTAGTGAAATACATGTGAAATCGATGAAAATTCAAGTAAATTCGCGAAAAAAATTAATGACATCGGTGATAATATGAAATTAAAAAAATGATCAAATATGTGAAAAACGGTAAAATCGGTGAAAAGGGCTAAAGTCGGTGAAAACATGTGAGAATTGGTTAAACTGGCAAAAATGAATGAAACCAATAAAATGAAAAAAATTCAACCAAGAAAACAAAGCCTAACAATTAGAAAAATGGTTTAAACCTTAAAAAACTAAAGTAATCGATGGAAAATACCCATGATGAAGTTAATAAATTGAATATCAGTCATTAATTAATATGTGCTATTTCATGACATAATGATGTTAATTTTACTTTGATTTACAATAAAATACAACTGAAATTAAATAGACACGTACAACGTATGTGCATTTTAAACCGGTGAAAAAAATACATGTGAAATCGTAAATACATTTGAAATCGATAATAATATCAGGTAAAATTTGTGAAAAATGGATGAAAACGGGTGAAATCGGTCAATATAAAGGTAAAGTTGTTGACAATATAGGAAATCGATGAAAATTAATTCGAACGGAATTTCTAAGAAAAATGATGGAACCAGTGAAATCCAGTAAAATTGGGTAAAGTCGGTGAAAATAGGGTAAAATCGGTCAAAAAACGTAAAGTTGGTAAGAACATAAATAAATGTAAAATCTAGGTGAATAACATGTGAAATTAGTTCAAAAAATGAAAAATAGGTAAAAACGTGTTAAAATGGTAAAAACGAGTGAAATCGATTAAAAAAAGAGTTTAACTGGTGAATTGGTAGAAAAATAGTTTAAACTGAAAAAGAATAAAATAAATTGACCAAAATTGAGAACATTGAAAAATATCAGTTTTTCGGGATACCTATACAAGAGTAAAATGATTAATATTATGTAATACAATGATTAATATTTTACCCCACCCTACCCTACCCCTTCCCCTCAATTTCCAGGCCGTCCGCGGCCTAGGTTCTCCGATCTCAGGCCACCATCGGCCTAAAAATATTATAATTTGCAACAAATGTGTAGGACATATAAAGCTGTGTATCAAAAGTAAAAATTAAAATAAAATTCAATATTAAAAATGCAATTCTCTAATCGCTCTTCAAATTTGTGTCAAACTTCCGTGCCTAATCTAGGAGGCTATTAATTATAGTTATATATCTTACAACTTATATGTTCATACCCAACTTTAATCGAATTTCAAAAGTTGTCCGACAATCAATATATGCTGTTCTAGTTTGGTGAACCAAATTCATGCACCTTTGCCTGGTTGAAGAGTATAATTGAATATATAAGTAATTTATTTTAACTTATGTTCCTCTTAGAAACCATATAACGAACTCCTTTTTTAAAAAAAAGGAAAAAAATCAGCCATATCACTAACTCAATCGTCAAGAAAATGCGTTCATGTGATGTGTCCAATAGTGCTTTGAAATAAATTAATTCATAAAGGGGTAAATACCAGAAAAAGAAAAAATTCTGTACCCAACTTTTCCCCAAAAATGGCAGAAGGATATAATCGTGAATTTTGTTATGAAATCATGTGCCCACTTGCGACTATACTAGCTAGAAACCACATCTCCAAGAAGGCCAATAATTTTGGGGTAAATGTTATATACTCTTCCGTGTTATGTTAAATTTGTAAAAAATTATCATGTGAAATATTTATTGTGCCAAACTTCCTCGTAATTTCAAAAATCCTGAAAAACACTCAATTTGTAAAAAAAATAGTTCCTTTTGGATCAATATATTTCAATAAATAATTTTAAAAATGTTTTACGTGAAGTTGTAGGGACCAACTTGAAGTATTTTAAAATAAATTTCTTTAACTATGTCGATCCAAAATGATCTATTTTTTACAAATTTGGTGCTTTTTGCAGGGTTTTTGAAAACACGAAGAAATTTGACACAATAAAAATTTCACAGGGTAGTTAACATAACACAAGGGAATATCTTGCATTTTTCCCAATAATTTTTCTTCCCTCCATGCTTCTATATAATATTGTAAATGAAATCTATTACAAACCCAGAAATAAAAAATAATAAGAAACCAAAAAATGGCATTGCTCAATGGCTTACAATCCTCCGATGAACTTCTTGAAGCCCAAGCTCATGTATGGAACCACATTTTCAATTTTGTAAACTCCATGTCTCTTAAATGTGCACTTCAACTAAACATATTAGATATCATTCACAAACACAACAAACCAATGACACTTTCCGAATTAATAAACGCCCTCCCCATCAACAAAGCAAAATCCAAACACATCTATCGTTTGATGCGAATCCTAATCCATTCCAAGTTCTTCGTCAAGGCCAAAATCTCTGATAACGACGATGAAGAGGGCTATTGGCTCACACCATCCTCTCGTCTCCTCTTAAGAAACGGGCCATCGAGCATGGCACCGTTTGCCCTAGCCATGCTCGACCGAGTTTTAGTAGATCCATGGCACCATTTAGGTGAATGGTTTCAAGATGATAGTCCGATGGCGTTTGTAACCGCTCACGGGAGCATATTTTGGGAGAAAGCTTTCGACGAGCCAAGGGTGAATCAATTCTTTAATGAGGGCATGACTAGTGATGCACAATTTGTGGCTAATTTACTTATTAAAGATTATAAACAAGTGTTTGATGGATTGAAATCGATGGTCGATGTTGGAGGCGGCACGGGAGGTATGGCTAAGGTTATGGTTGAGGAATGCCCTGGCTTGAATTGTGTTGTGCTTGAACTTGAGCATGTCATTGATGGCCTAAAAGGGGATGAAAAGTTGAGCTTTGTAGTTGGAGATATGTTTGTTTCTATTCCTAGAGCTGATGCAGTGTTCTTGAAGGTATGAAGTGAGATCTTATTAACGCTAAATAGTTAATTGCATGAATATATATACTCTATGTGATTTACATGATCGAAAAAAACTCTCATGTGTTATTTTTATTAGTAAAAAATCCTGTTTGAAATTTCTTTCGTAAATCAATAGGGAGATAATTATTAATTTTTTTAAGTGAACAGGGGATTAATGTAGATTTTCAAAGTTAAGAGGGGAATTTTAGTCAATTTTTCAGGTGAATAGAGGTGGTTTTGCATTTTATGATGGGATAAAATTCTCAGTTTCCTGCAATATATATATCCAACTTGGGAATAATTCTTTTCCTAATAAAAAATAGCGAAGAGGAGGGGGTAAATGCAAAATACTCCACTGTATTTTGCTTTACCTGTAAGAAACTACCCTGTGAAATTTTTATCGCACCAAACTTCCTTGTGATTTCAAAAACCCTGCAAAAAAAAAAAAACCAATTTGTAAAAAGTACGTCGTTTTGAATCGACAAATTTCAAGAAATTAATTTTGAAATACTTCAAGTTGGTCCCTACAACTTCACGTCATGTCGATCCAAAACGACCTATTTTTTTACAAATTTGGTGTTGTTTTGCAAGGTTTTTAAAATCACAAGAAAGTTTGGCGCAATAAAAATTTCAAATAATTTCTTGCAGGTTTAGCACAAAACAGGGGTGTATCTTACATTTTTCCTCAGAGAGGAGTTTTGCTAATAAAAATAATACAGAGAGTTTTTGCTAATTAGGCAAACGTTGCATTTCATTTTACATAATATTAATCATTGTATTGCTTGTGTCGATTTAAATTTAATTATAAATAACACGTGTGCAGTGGATATTACATGACTGGAGTGACGAAGATTGTGTTAAAATACTAAAGAAATGCAAAGAAGCAATTCCAATCAAAGACAATGGAGGAAACACTACTAGAAAAAGGAAGAATTTCGACCGAAAAATTTCAACGGAAAAAAATCCGTTGAAATTTTGCTTAAAATTTTGACGGAACAAATTTCTGTCGAAATATTTCGACAGAATACATGTCCGTCGAAATTAATTTCGACCGATGTAATGGCCGTCGAAATTATTGTCGAAAATACAATTACTTTAAAAAAAAGAAAAAAGAAAATTTCGACGGATTTCAAATCCGTCGAAATTTTTTAGATTTCGACGGATGTATGTCCGTCGAAATGTATTTTTTCTAAAAAAATTTAATTAAAAAAGAAAAAAGAAAATAAATTTCGACGGAAATTGTTATAATTTCGACGGATTTATTTCCGTCGAAATTAGATAATTCCGCGAAAAAATTTAATTAAAAATGAAACAATAAAATATATTTCGACGGACATTAATTTCCGTCGAAATATTTATAATTTCGACGGATTTGTTTCCGTCGAAATTGTATAATTTCGCTGAAAAAATAAATAAAAAAGGAAAAAATAAAAATATTTCAACGGAAACCCAAATCTGTAGAAATTTTGACAATTTCAACGGAAAGAAATCCGTTGAAATATCTTAAATTTCTACGGAAATAAGTTTCCGTCTAAATTTGACAACACCTAGAGAACCAACTTTTCTTGTATTAAAATATTCTTACTTAGATTGGAACAAGCCAAAATATCTTGGTAATTGTAATATTTATATTTTATTCAGTAAGTAGGATCTTAGACAATTTAAAATGTATTAACATGTACTCTACGGGTAAGTAATTTATGAGTAATTTAAAAGAGCTGATCAGCTTTCTGTCAAACATAAATTCCAGTTTTAATTAGAGAACACCCTTACATATATAGGCCTAGATGCCAATATCGAAAAAGAGAGCAAACAAATGTAAGACAATTTTGAAGCAAAAACAATGACATGCAAATTATGCACCTAATTATGAGATGCCTACTTTTTTTCTCAAGCGACTTTTTCTTGCGGCTTCACGATTTTGAGCAAGCCTACGAAGAGTCTGCAGGTAGTTTGGATCATTACAAAAAAGGGAAAAAAAAAAAAAAAAGGTGCAAGTGCATCGCTAAATAAAAGTTAAATAAACCTTTTATACGTGATCAAATGAAGGTAGCTCTGCATATTGTGACATATACATAAGGCTAAAAACAGGAAAGAAATTTCAACGGAAACCCAAATCCGTAGAAATTTTGACAATTTCGACGGAAAGAAATCCGTTGAAATGTCTTAAATTTCTACGGAATCAAGTGTCCGTCTAAATTTGAGTAATATGAAAATTTCCTACGGAAACAAGTTTTCCTTTCGGATTTGGCAAGGACAAAGTGGTCGAATCGCTTGTTAATTTGTTTTTAATATACTTGCGAAAACCTCAATATTTTAGTGCATATATATTTAGTCAACAATTTAATTTGAATTTTCAAGCCAAGCTAATTTCCTGTTTGGATCTTCCATTGATAAAATTTCGAAATAATTTTTCCAAGTAATTAGTCTCTCGTTTTGATCTTCGATTGATAAATTTTTTTAAATAATTTCCCCTAAATTTGATTAATTAAAGTAATATACATATCGAATAAATTAAAATTAGATGAATATCATGTTTAAGACTAAATTTTAATTTCTATAATAATGACCTTTGCTTCCGTTGCCGCGTACCTGAAATATAATTTGACCTTTTTCAAAATTATTATCCCACAAAAGTAAGTAAAAAGTAAATATAATTAAAGAGGATATATGTATAATTGTATATATGTAATTTCTTCTTTCAAATTATATTTCAGGTAAAGGTCAAATTACATATATCCTCTTTAATTACATATGTATAGAGGAAAAGCCCTAATTTTAGTGAAAATCAAAATTCCTCTTCACTCTCCATACTTCTCCCGCGCGCCGCCGACCTCTTCTTCTTTTTCCCACCCGCGCCTCCACCACGGCCAGACAAGACCGCGCCGCCCCTGCCCTGCCACACCCAAGCTCGAACACCTCCTTTGCCCAGTCCGCGCGCCTTTGAAGAGAAAAAAAGAAAACCGAGCACAGCTGCCCAGTCCGACTTTGCCCAGCCCGTCGCCACCAAGCTCCTCTACCCCTCGCCGTCTTTGGGTTGTGTACAGATGGATTTAACCCATTTAATGCTAATGAGCCATATTCTTGTTGGCCAGTTATCGTGACTCCTTATAATCTCCCACCAGAGATGTGTATGACAACGCCGTACATGTTCTTAACCTGCATAATTCCTGGACCAAAAAATCCAAAAGATAGGATAGATGTTTATTTGAGGCCGCTAATTGATGAATTGAAACTTTTGTGGGAAGACGGGGTGGAAACATGGGATATCTCTTCGAAGAATAACTTCCAATTAAGAGCCGCGCTCATGTGGACTATCAACGATTTTCCTGCTTATAGCATGTTATCCGGATGGATGACATGTGGGCGTTTGGCATGTCCCATTTGTATGGAGCACTCTAAAGCGTTCTATCTTAAAAACGGCAGAAAAATTTCATGGTTTGATTGTCATCGCCAATTTTTACCTCAAAATCACCCATTTAGGAATTCTCGTGACAAGTTCACGTCTGGAAGAAAGGACACGTCTAATGTTCCTCCTAGGTTGGATGGTCATGAGGAGTTTTGTAGAGTTGAGCATTTGCCCAGCATCGAAGAGTTGCATCCAAACGACAACAGAATAACAGGGTACGGTGAGACGCATCATTGGACCAAGAAGACCATATTTTGGGAGTTGCCTTACTGGAAGGACAATTTGGTTCGTCACAACCTAGATGTCATGCACATCGAAAAAAATGTGTTTGATAATGTATTTAACACGGTTATGGACATCAAAGGTAAGACGAAAGATAATGAACAAGCAAGAAAGGATTTGGAAATTCATTGTAGAAGGCCGGAATTACACTTACAAACTACCAATGAAGGAAAGGTTGTTAAGCCCAAGGCGAGTTATGCTTTCTCAAACGGTGAGAAACAAACTATTTTGAAATGGATTGAGAATGTAAAGATGCCTGATGGTTATGCTTCCAACTTGTCGAGATGTGTGGACAAATCAAACTTAAAATTGCGGGGAATGAAAAGCCACGATTGTCACGTGTTTATGCAACGGTTGCTTCCTACTGCGTTTAGTTTGTTGCCGACAAATGTGTGGAATTCTTTAATTGAGCTTAGTTTGTTCTTTAAAGACATATGCTCGACTGAATTGCACATTGATAAATTGCGTGAATTGGAACAAAATATTCCCGTTATCTTGTGTAAGCTGGAACAAATATTTCCATGTGCTTTCTTCGACTCAATGGAGCATTTGACAGTACACTTGCCATTCGAGGCACTTATGTGTGGTCCCGTTCAATACAGATGGATGTACCCTTTCGAGAGGTAATTTCAATATCTACCTAACTTTTTCATGAGAGTTATGATTCTTCCAAAATTTTTTATTCATATATGTGCACTCATTATACTTAGGTTTCTACACAATTTGAAAGGGATGGTTAAAAATAGAGCTAGAGTAGAGGGCTCTATCTGTGAAGCATACTTAGCACAAGAAGCGTCATATTTCGCATCTTACTATTTTGAAAGTGACGTTCAAAGAAAGAGTACGATGAAAAAGCGAAACGAATTCTCTGGAGGTGTGAACTATACATCGAGCACACTGTCTGTATTTAAACAAACTGGTGGGCCTAACGGTATATGTGTGAACAAGTGGTTAGACGGAGCACAGCAAAAAGCAGCTCATTTTTACGTCTTGATGAATTGTGATGAAGTATTGCCGATATTAGAGTAAGTGACTTTACTAAATTCTCTGATACAAGTCCTGCTTTAGGCACTTATTTTTTACTATCTATGAGATTGACAGGACTTTTAAAAATGGTATCCGTGTTTTATGGCCTGATCTAAGTGACGAAGCTATCGACAAATCGGTTGAAGATAACTTTGCAGACTGGTATAGAACTTATGTAAGTCATCAATCAAAAAAATCTTTGGCGCGTTAAATAAATATTAATACGATTCATTCCTAAATTGTAGTTTGTTAATTGAATAGGTACACCATCCATCCAACAACATACGAAATCAGTCCCTTATTAACTTATCGTGGAACCCGAGTTTAAAAGTAAAATCATGGCGAAAATACAAAGTTAATGGGTTTGCATTCCATGTAAATGAATTGGGGGAAGAACGGGTGACTTATAATGCCGGTGTCTGTGTAAGAGATGAAGACTCGACTGAATATTATGGGGTGCTTCGAGAAATTATTCAATTACAATATCCTGGTTCTGAGGATAATACAGTTATATTGTTTAATTGTAAATGGTTTAATTCAATTTCTAATAGAGGAATTAGGAGACATCCACGGTACGGAATTGTTGAAATCAATGTCAAAGAGGATTATCCTAAAGATGAGCCGTTCATACTCGCTCAACATGCATCTCAAGTTTTCTATCTCCCATACCCGAGTAAGAAAAAAGATAAGATCAACTGGCGTGTAGTAATCAACACAAGGCCAAGGAGTAGAATCGACCAACGATATAATGTGTTACAAGAACCAAACATAGTGTCCCCTTCAATAATCAATATTGACCCCGAAGAACAAGATGAAGAAGCAGCACCGGTCCAAGTAGAAGTCGATGGTGATATAGAAGAAGAAGATGAACCCGAAGGCGAAGTAGAAGAAGAACAAGAAGACGTAGAAACAGAAGACGAAGTAGATGAAGAATTTGAAACAGAAGAAGAACAAGAAGACGACATGGATGTCGAAGATGATTGATAAATAATTAGAAATAAACTTATGTGATTGTAATTGATACATGACTGAAATTTAACATGAATTACATTTTTTGTTTTTCATATATGTACTTTTATTTATCATAATTTTGAATACATCTATTTGTTCATTTATGTGATTTTACTTCTCATTACATATCCTAACATATTTTTTCATAAATGTAGATGTCATCTATGGATGGAGGTAGAGGTATACGTAGAGGTAGTGGTAGAGGTAGGGGTATCACAAGGACCTCCAGTCCGAGCATTGATGTACAGAGGGAGACGGAGCACATTCCTCCGCCCAACATTCCTATATCAGCTCCAGGTGTTGGCACTAGTTCATGTTCTATCAGTCGACCATGCGGACATGATTCTAGTTCTTCTCACCCTCAGTCTGAGGAAGCAGGGCATAGTGTACCTGATACAGAGGCACCATTTGACAGGAGAATATACATATGTCCTACTGTTGACAAAGAGTGAGTCATTTGAATTTGTGTTAGTTTATTCCCATTACGGAGTTGATGTATAATAGTTTGTTCTCGTATGTAGTTTTGGTCCAGTGGACCATAATCGAGCAGCTGTCAAGAAAATAGGAGAAATTATTAGTGGAAAATATACTGGAGCTGCCTCGACCTATACCGAGCTCGAGGACAATGTTAAGGAGATGTGGTTTGGCGAATTCAAGGTATGATTTTAATTAATTTATTATATGTGTTTATCCCTATCTTATGTTCGAATAACATAAACTTGCAGAGATGTTTTCGTTGGAATGTTCAAGATGAAAGAAAAATTAAGGATATATTTAGTACACGAATCGGAAGAGCATTTTCTCAGAAAATGTATAATGTTCGAAAGAAAGCAAAGAAGCCAAATTATATGAATGACGATGCGCATAATGCCTTGAAAGACTATTGGTCGTCAGAGGAATTCCAAGAAAAAAGCCGAAAAGCCAAGCAAAATCTAGCGGCAGATGCTGGTGGAAGTATAAGTCATTTCAGTGGGGCTAAAAATCGTATGAGACGTGAAGAGGACTTGGTAAGTTGTATGTATTTTCTTTTTTCTTTAATATCACTTGTACACATTAAATGTTTAATCATATTTTGACTTTTCAGCGGAAAAAATTAGAACGTCCACCTCGACAAGACGAAATTTTCTTCGCTCAATATGCAAAAAAGAATGAAAATGGGGAAGTACAACAATGGGCGAATCGAAAGGCAGAGAATGCTTACGTAAGTTGTATAATATAAATAATTTTTCTTTCATCTACATACTTTGAGTTATTTTTCAACAAACTTCTTTAATTATTGGAGACTGGATATATGGAGAGTATAAGTAGTCAAGCATCGAATTCACAAGAAGGAAATGAACCATCTTGGCCGCCACTTGAGGATCAGTTGAAGGTATAATTAAATAATCCATCTTCGATTTAACTTGACTTTTTATATTGTATGTTTGTTAATACTTGAATTATATTGTTTTTAAACTTTCAGATATGGGCGGAGATACAAGGTGTGTCTAAGAAGGGAACTGTTTACGGACTTTCACGCCAGGCTTCCCAAGTATGCCCCACACGTTATGCACGTACTTCGGGCACTCCCGCAGCTGATTCTGGGCAAATTTCAGAGATATTAACTGAGTTGGCTTCTGTCAAGGATTCAATGGAGACGCTGAAGGAAAACCATAAAGCCGAGCTTGAAATGCAAAGGGAAACATACCTAAAAGAGATGGAAATGCAAAGCACAAGGCAAAGGGAAGAGATGGAAATGCATAGCACAAGGCAAAGGGAAACGTATCTTAAAGAGATGGAAATGCAAAGAATGATGTTCGCCAACTTCTTAGCAACAACAGTTCAAAGCCAAGGGGGAACATCTCAAAGTTCACAACCGATAGTTTCCCAGCATCAGGCGGGCACATCTCAGTCAGGTATGATATATTCACACTTTCCGGGAATGTTGGCACCAAATACTTTCCCAATGTTCTTTAATGTACCCCCTGCAGCTGATCCACAACCATCTCAAGCCCCGTCTCAGTCTCAGCCACCGCCTCAACAAGGTCATGGAAATGACACTTTTGTTCCCGAAACACAAGATAATTAGTTTTCCTTGTTTGTGATTGTTATGTAGAACTTGGATTTGTAGTATTTAATTACTGATTGTATTTCGATTTACGTAGTTGGATGATTGATCATTATCTAATGTATGTTTTGAATATTGAATTACGTTTATTAAAATATTTTTTTAATGTTATATATGTTTATTGTTGGTAAATGTTATACAATTGTTTATAATTTAGGTATAATTAATCTAGGCCAAAAAAAAAAATCGACGAAAAAAAAAAATCCGTCGAAATTTGATATATTTCGACGGAATTAATGTCCGTCGAAATATATAAAATTTCAACGGACATAATGTCCGTCGAAATCTTAGATATTTCGACGGACATAATGTCCGTCGAAATATTTGAAATTTCGACGGACATTATTTCCGTCGAAATATATATTTTCTACGGAACTACTTTCCGTTGAAATTTCCGTCGAAACACATTCCGTCGAAATTTCCGTCGAAATTTCCGTTGAAAAACGTTCCGTCGAAATTTTGATTTCGACGACAGTTTTTTCGACGATCATATTCCGTTGAAATATCGGTCGAAATTTCCGTTGAAATTTTGCTGTTTTCTTGTAGTGAAAGGTTATCATTGTTGAAATGATTGTGGATGATAACAAAAAATTAGACCATGAAAAAGTTGAAACTCAACTTTTCTTTGACATGGAGATGATGACCATTATAGCTGGAAAAGAGAGAACTGAAAAAGAATGGGCAAAACTCTTCTTTGATGCTGGATTTTCTAGCTACAAGATCACTCGGATTGAGGGCCCTCATTGAAGTATTTCCATAATTTGTTTAATGAGATAATTACTTCATATTATATGGCACCATGAAATAAATTACCTTGAGCATATATAAATAATGTTTAAGCTATAATTACGAATGAATAAAGAAAGAAAAGAAGTTTTGACTTTTGAATTTTTGTGAGATATGTGTATTAAGGTGATCCCATTATTCATTGAATATATAAAATCCACAATTATTCACTATTGGACATATTACATGAACGCATTTTCTGACGATTGAGTTAGTGATATAGCTGATTATTTATTATTATTATTATTATTATTATTATTATTATTATTATTATTATTATTTTTTTTTTTTTTTTTTAAAAGAGTTCGTGATATGGTTTCTAAGAGGAACATAAGTTCTAATAAATTACTCACATATTCAATTATACTGTTCAATCTGGCAAATTTGCATGAATTTGGTTCACTAAACACATTAAATCAAACTAGAACAACATATATTGATTCTCTGACGACTTTTGAAATTCGATTAAAGTTGGGGCTGAATATATAAGTTGTAATATATCGGTCTTTTGGCACTTTGTACCCTGGAATTATAAAATTTTGGTACATTGCATCATAACTTAAAAGTTTTGGCACTTTGCACCCTGAAAATACAATTTAGTTGACACTTTGCACCCTAGTGTGTGTTTTGAAAGAAAAAATCATTAACTGAATGGTATAATAGTTATTTTCAAATATTTTTGGCACTTTGCACCCTAAAAGTATAGATTTTGACACTTTGTATTCTGAAATATAGAATATAGGCACTTTGCACCGAAAAATATAATTTCTGGCATTTTCAACCCCGACATGATATGATAATCTAAATTATATAAATTACATGCAATATAATAATATGATAGATATGTAAACGTGTATTTTAGATATAAAGTGAATAATCTAGATGATACTTGAAAATAAAATGAAGACAATGTCTTTTTTTTTAATTCTAAATTTACTGAGAGAAAATGTTAAAATAAGTTATTATAAAATGAAATAAATTTAGAATAACAAGTTTATGATTGTTGTGTATAGAAATGATCATTTTATCCCTACGTCGCCGACATTTATGAGTTTTTTTTTTTTTTAAGAAAAATACATTAGGATGCAAAATGTCATACAAATTATATTTTTAGGGTGGAGAGTGACAAAAAATTTAAATCGGGGTGTAAAAAATTTAATATTTTATAATTTTAGGGTGCAAAATGCCAACATTCTAGACGGAGCATATGGAGTGTTTTTGTCTTTCGATGTTAGGGATAAAATTATCATATTAAAAATAAAATGTGAACAAATACTTACAATTTTGACATTTGAAACACATTCTCTTTTATAGAGGGTGTATTTGACATTTACTTAATATCACATGGGGGTTTTTAGAAATTAAAATAACACATAAAATTTTTTAGGAGTTAAACAAAGCATTGGAGATATTTTTGTCTTCCTCTCTATTAAGCTTCTTCAAGAATTAATACAATACCAACTTGGAAAGTACAAGAATTAACTTGCCTAATTTCTGTGAAAAATAGTTGTTTGATTATTATTTAAAAAATTTCAAATCGTGGTTTGATCTATTAATAATAACGCAATTCAAGGATTAGTCCTTCTTTGTGTTGAATTATACTTTTTTAATTGCTAGTGTTATTGTCTATTAATTATAACACAATTCAAGGATTAGTTCTTCTTTGTGTTGACGTATACATTTTTTAATTGCTAGTATTAACGTAGAAGTATATATACTTCTAGATTTTATTATCTAACTTGCCATTTATATTAAATATTATAGCTAGTAGAATTTAAGTAAGAGTATATATGTCTGCACAAAAAATTTAAAAAAAAATTCGGGTGAACTATATGAACACAACAATAATTTAACACATTATTTTATATCATCATATAAAAAAAACATGTATTTTTTTAGGGAGAAGTTGATTTATATTATAGTGCTAATGTCAATTTATCCACTGTGATTGTCATAATTTCAATTTATTTCTTCCTATAATTTAAAAATAAAGCAATTTATCCCATCTGAAATCTTAATAGAATATAAGTAAAGATATATATTCAAGGACGGATTTAGGGCCCTGGTTTTTTTTGTTTTTTTATTACTGTGGTACTATATATTTTTAAATCATATAACATTAAGAATCGTAACATAGAGCTAGAAAAAGTACATGAAAAATATTAAAGTAGCAATTTACCTTATTGAATCGGAGAGTGTAAGTCGCTCATCGAAATTGAGAGTGGGCATGAAAAATATTTATTATAAAGTAACATATAGAAAAAGTTCAACATTTATCATGTAATCATGACATTTGAGAAAAAGTGTCACGTAGAAATTGATCCCTATAAATTAATGGAAGTAGATTTTATTTGGGTAGGAGAATTTGGATCTTGTCATATGACTCATATGGTAAATAATAGTGTGTTTTATTATTCAATTTTTAAATGAGTGAATAGCAAATTAACTCCCTATGTTATTTTTAATAGGCAATTTAATTCTCAGTGATAAATAAAAGGGAAAAATACCTCATTTTGATATTCTAAATAGGCAACTTAACTCCCTGTGATAAGAAAAAGGGCAAAATACCTCCCTGTATTTTTATAAAGGAAACACATTGTCTCCCTCTAAATTGCTTATTAATCATATCATATGGAGTTAAATTGCTCATTATTCATTTCACAGGGAGGTAAATTGGCCATTTTTATGTCACAATGAGGTAAATTGCTCATTATTTCATTTCACAGGGAGTTAAATTGACTATTTTTATTTAATAGGAAGGTAAATTGCCCATTAGACATATCACAAGAAGTTAACTTATAAAAAACCCTTTAAACGAGACATGTCGCAATAAAAAAAAAAAAATATTAATATTGTGAAATTGAGAGCACTAAAATTTATAGTACTGTTTTTTACTTGAAGTAGCTTCAAGTTTACATTGCAATAAGATTCAAACTATTTGTAAACGGATTATTTAACCATTTAGGCAATATTTTCATAATTTAATTTACGCATCCTCGCAAATACAAACAGATTTTTTGCCATGTCTCCTGTCAATAATATTGATGTCGCATTTGCCTTTACCACTCGGACAGATATAATGGCAATCCTTGTTCCACCGGCAAAAATGTATTCTTACCACCCAACTTGCTTCAACGCCATACAAAATACCTTTAACAATTGATCCAAACAAAAATGTATCGGACCCTGTTTGTTTGGTATTTGGGAAAGTAGTTTGGGAGAGTAATGAAAATTTGTGAAATAATCTCGATTTGTGTAATGTTGTTTGTTTGGATTTTGAGTGCTTTTGAGTATAAGTGCTACCCAATATACGTAGTAAGATAATTTTAGTTTCCGTTGGGGAAAATGCAAGATACTCCCCTGTGTTATGTTAAACCTGCAACAAACTACCCTGTGAAATTTTTATTGCGCCAAACTTCCTTGTGTTTTCAAAAACCCTGCAAAGAACACCCAATTTGTAAAAAATAGGTCTTTTTGGATCGACATATTTCAAGAAATAATTTTTAAAACACTTCAAGTTGGTACCTACAACTTCACGTGATATATTTTTGAAATGATTTCTTGAAAAATATCGGTTCAAAACGACCTATTTTTTACAAATTGTGTGTTTTTTGCAGGGTTTTTGAAAACCCAAGGAAGTTTGGCGCAATAAAAATTTTACAGGATAGTTTCTTGCAGGTTTAGCATAACATAGGGGAGTATTTTGCATTTACCCCTACACTTGGCACAATAACCACCCAATTTTTTAGTGTTAACATGTAATTAAGTTATATACTTACATGACTGAATCAGCTAAAATAAAATAAAATAAAATAAAAGTAAATACTTACATGACTGAATCAACAAGACTGCAAAAAGATAAGCCAATAAGGTTTTTGAAGTCATCTTCCTTAAATCTGACGTTCTTAAATTTTATTTTTTGAGGTGAATTCTTGTCATGTAATTTTGTTCAAAGTTGCATAAGTTTCAACACAATATATATAAGCTAAGAGTGCCATTGTCTTTGCTTTATTTGGCATAAGAGAATCAAAAGAATAAATTTGTTGATTAATGTGATTGGGAATTCATGTTTGACTATGAAAATAAATCTATATATTAATTAATTAACAAAACAATCAACCAGTCATCAATACATTATATATTTGGAGGGTGCATTTGACAAAATTTCTAATTCGGGTAATTTTGAATTATTATTACAAGAAAATTATGGATAAACATCACTTTATGGTTCTCCTTATCATTATATTTACAGAGTGTCCCTCTTATGTTGTTCCCTAATATTAGTCCTTACTACGGTATATTTGTTTTACATCGGAGTTTTTCAGGCTGGAAGTAGAGGTGCGAAGGGCTTTTTCATCTATTTACTATGATAGTGTTACAATTATGTTTCGAATAACAAAAAAAATCATTATAAGATCCCATCTCAACAGTATATGCAAACATTGAATTGAATAAGTTTGTTAAGTTTTCTTTACAATATTTTGAGTTTTTTTTTTTTTTTTTTTAATTTATATTGATACAAATAGGTGAACTACTATTATGTTTTGAATTTTCAATTCTTTTAATTATATTTTAATTTTTATTGATACAAATTCTTTCTAATTGACTTTCAATTCATAAAGATTATTATGAATGAAACATTTTGTTATTTAAAACTATTAATTTTCATAAAACTCAAGGACTAAATTGATACAAACATATTTTATGGAGCATTTAAATGTAACACTATCATAGTGAACGGAATAAAATGCCTTTAAAAAATGCACATGCATATCACTTGAAATCAGCGTCGTTGTTGACCTCCCAAAAAAGTTTAAAACGAAACAAATAACACGTAATGGGGACTAGTGTCGAAAAAAAAAAACACAACATGGACCACTCTATAAAAAATTAATGTGATAAAGGAGAACCAGGTGTTTTACTCAAAATATATAAATGGTTAGTAATATATATATATTTTTTTTTTTTGGTACATAAATGGTTAGTAATATGATACACATTTACTATATATTATTTGGTGGAACTAAATTGGGGTTTTCATCGATTTGGGCCTATATTTGGATTTATTTTTTTAAAATCAATTCATACTTTTATAAGCTATTATATATTCTCTGCATGTTTTAGGTAAATCACAGTCATTGCAATATTAATTGCATAACATATATATGTATATATATAACGATTCTACAAATTTTAGCTAAATCTCAATCATTTCAATATAAATTTCATAATGTATTCTAGGGTGAAATACACTTTCCCCTTAAAGTATGGGGGTGGCATCAGTTATCCCCCTAAAGTATCAATTGTAACACTTACCACCCTATGTTATAATATTAAATATTTTTTTCCAAAAATACCCCCGTCCTTTTTGAAACAAATACATTATTTTTTTATTAATTTATCAAAAAATATTTATGTTAATTATGAAATCATCCATCCAAAAAATAATATTATATTTCACTTTCTTCACTTTCTTCATTTTTTTGATTTCTTTCGGTTTTATGGTCTCAAATTTTTTCTTTATTTTTGTCTCTTTTTTTCTTGATTTATGTAGTACTTTACTCCCGATATGAAAACCCTTACCATCACTCAAACCATTCATCTTCACACCATCTTCAACCTCCATTGTTTCTCCAACTTCAAAAACTATCAAGCCCACATTTTAGTGTGTTCAAAAACCTAAGTAAGGAGAAAGCATAAGGCCATTCCCGTACCGTTTCTGGGTAGCAAAACGTTCAAAGAATCAAAGGTAAAATCGAAAATTAATCTTTTATTTTCAATCGATTTTTTTTTTCTTTTTTTGTGAAAATAGCTTAGTTAAGTATTACTTTTGTATATTCTCAAAAAATGAAGAATTTTCAGTCATCTACAGTTTTTTCACACAGTTTTGATCACTGCTTTTTTTTTTTTTTTTTAGTTTTCTTTTTTTAAATATTAATGTGATAATATGATTATGTTGTGATTTCATAGTTTTGATTTTGATTGGTATTGTTTTTGTTGATAAAACGAAGCAAAATATGGTTATGTTGTTGGTACTGTATGATAATATGGTTATGTTTTTTTGAGTTTTACTTTCAGAATTTTTTGTATGTGGATTACGTTGTTGTAGGTAACTAATGTTGTTACTTTCTTTTTATGTTCAGAAAATGTTGTATGACATTGTAGTCCATTACAAAGATGAGATGTTCATCCCCAAGAACATTCAATCAAGGAACTATAAGTACTTGGACCTGCTAAATGATGTATGTGAAGTTGCTCTGAGAAACTTATCAAAAAGAGTTAACACTCTTATTGTGATGAGTTATGGTGAAACATTCATGGGAAGGCTTTGCAAAACAAGGATATGGGGTGACAGTGATGTAAACCATATATTTGAGAAGAACAAGGACCATTCTCAGATTGATTTGTTTATTCAGACATTTGAAAATAAAGATGAGGGTGCAAACCAAAGAGGGGCTGAGGATGAAGAAGGTGAAAGTGAGGGTGATGAATCTGGTGATGGTGAAAGTGAAGGTGATGAGTTTGGTAATGGTGAAAGTGAGGGTGATGAGGGTGAAAGTGAAGGTGATGAATCTGGTGATGGTGAAAGTGAAGATTAGGCAACTGATAAGGGTGAGTTAGGGGATAGTGATAATGAGAGAGGGAAGGAAAATGTAAGAGTTGAAAATACTCAGGGGGGGTACTAGAAATAAAGGAAAGCAACCAGAAAATGCACGATGTGATTATGAATATGATGATCATTGTGAAGCTCATCATAGTTCAGATGAGGAATTTGAAGATGACCCAGTGGCTGGATATATAGGGAGGAATGAGTTCATAATTCCTGATAATGTTTATAAGCTTATAGAATTTAGAGTTGGGATGGAGTTCCCGACAGTTGATCATTTTAGAGAGGCATTGAGGGAGTTTGTGACCAGAGAGGGGTTTGAACTTTTGAGTCTAAAGAATGAAAGAACAAGAGCGACAACAACTAATAGAAGTAGTGTCCGGCAAGCCAACTGTATGGCTGTCATTTATTGTAATAAATGAAGGAACTATTCAATTTATATTAATAAATGCACTTTATTATACGGTCAACTTTGTAATAATTATCTACTCATAAGGATAGAAGTCCTTAGATCACAGGGCTATGGGACAACCCGTGGACTGATCTCCAAGGCCGTGATCTAGAACATATTCAAGAGTTGTAGAATTCAATCGAGATAGGACATCGTTGGATTCGGTTAGACTCTCGCTAATGTGTATACTCCAATGAACTGGAGAACGCTGGGGTCAACGAGTGTGACTGAGATAGTCGATACACATAAGTGGGTGGCTTGCTGGGACGGCAAGTGCACTGAATACGCCAATTAGGAAATAACTCACTATGGATTTTTCTGGTGCGAGAACGTTTATACTTTGATGTGAGTTCCGACCGACTGGAGATTACTAGAAAGTCTCTGAGGATTCACATTGGGTATAGAGGAACTCGTATGCAGGTTCATATCATCAACAAAGGATCCATTAACCCGACTTTATAGGTTGGGAATTTCTCCTATGGATTTCTGTGAGAAATTAATTCTGATGAAATCCTTGGCCAAGGTATCTGACGTCTTTATGAAAGTAGCTCATAAAGATTAAGTCCAAGAGAATTATTTCAAGATCAGAATACATAAGATCAAGACGAAGAAAAGGGGAACCGATGAAAAGTCCATATTCTTAAGTCTCGACTGGGAGATCGATCGATGGAGAGATTGTGTCGTATATGGAAATTGTAAATGATTAAAGGTTCACTTAATTAATTCACCAGAGATTGGGCTCTATGGGCTTGTGGCCAGACATCGACCGTAGGGTGTGGGAGAATTCATAAATTGACAAGGGTGCTAATTTTGGAATAATCAGTCGACAGAGTGTTCGATTGATTTAGAGTATTTATTACTCGAGTAATTAAATAAATATTTAATTATAACTCACGGCCAATTATGTGGTGAACCTACGGGGGCATACACAATACGCATGAAGCGAAAGCGAGGAAGTAAAGAACAACTGGGTCAACTGGGTCGATTAGGTTGACTGGGTCGACCCAATTGGAGTGAATTTAATCCCATTGAAATTGGATCAACATTATAAATTAAATTGGAACTTCATTTGTAAGTTAATTAATTAAATTAGATTTAATTATTTAAAGGAAGATTTAATTAAATAAAATTAGAGTCTATTTTAATTAATTGGAAGAGTAATTAATCAATTGGACCATTTAATTGAGAAATTAAATAAAGCCCTAATTAAATTAATTAGTAATGGGCCATGAATTAATTAGAAGGCTTAATCTTCTAATTAAAAGGGTCATAGTCCATGTAGGAGACTTAGAGCCCTAATCCTGGGTGTTAGGACAATGAAATACTTATAAATAGGAGACTACGTCTCATATCTCATACACACAATTCAAGAGCCAAAAATCCTAAGTCAAGAAAAACTTTCTCTCCCTCCCTCTCCTTGAAATCGGCCGAACACCTCTTTCCTTTTGGAAGAATTTTTCGTTTCCGATTTCAGCTCCAATCTTGTTCTCTAACCCTAGATCTTAATATATTTTTTGTTCTAGCCGATTAGGATATATTAATTTTCGTGATATTGTGGTGTATCAACCCGTAGAGGCGCAACATGTGGGGCGTTACCAGGAGCTTGAGATCGAGCCAACCGAGGGAGAAATGCGACGTCTTTGGTAGTTGCTTGGATTTGCAAGGAGACAGGTATAACTTAGATCTAAGTTATTATTGTCGTTTTAATATTCATATATATATACAACCAGTTTAGTATCCTGACAAGATTCCGTAATAGGCCCTAAAAATTATTAAATTACACTGCCTGTAGGGCTGTTTATCTTACCGAATCCCAACAGTGGTATCAGAGCCAACTCTGGCTTTGTATATATATATGAATTTGCAAATTCTGTGTTTCAAATCAAATGTTTGATTTATGTGTGGCTAGTTCTTTTACTGTGTATGTTATAGAACGTAGATCTGTTTAACTTGGAGTTAAAGAAAATTTTGATTCGAAATTTTATGACGTTAATTTATATTTTGGATTGGGATTTAATTGGATCTGTTTTTAATTAAATCAAATAGTAATTGAAACAAAAAAAAATTGATCAACCGCGGTGGAACGCGATGGTGCGCGGCAGCACCACGCGACTGGGCGGCCACCGCGCGCTGCTACACGCTGCGTGGCTGATTTTTGGTTGATCTCAAACTTACCTATTTTGGAAAGTTTTGGATCTTGGAGATTTGTGAGATTAGGAAACTTGGAGTTTTGTATTAGGTAGGAATCTTGGAAGATTTGTTACTATCTTAATTAACCAACTTAATCAAGATATGAATTAAAGATTACTTAGAACTCGAGTAAGAGTTAATTAGTCTTAGAGATTAATTGTTAATTAAAAATTATATTAATTTAGATAATTTTTGTGAATTAAAATTAAAGGAGCCGATAAATTTACATTTATGCTCTTATGTGAATTTATGCATGTTCTTGAGTGGATATGTGGATTGATCGATTTTTGCCCTTAAGCCCTGTGTAGTATTTTGGTTTGTTTTTTTAATGGATTGTAACTAAATGGGTCTGATTGATGCCCCTTGCTTGCGCAATTAGAATTGGGCCTTTTATTTTAAGTTAGACTTAGTTTAGGCTTGGAGCCAAGAAGACCTCATGAATACTTGGAGATCCACACGGAGGTCATTACCTTGGAGGACATGGAGGCCCATTCAAGGAGGATATTACAAGAAGGCCCATGAATGTATGGGTTTGATAAATTGTAATAGTTAGGACATTTAATTTCCACCATAGACTGACCAATTGGTCCATCACATGGCTCGTGATGGATCGCATAGGATGGGCAATCGATCAATCATATTATGCAATGCTAGGTGATGTATGTTTACTAATTATTCTTTGATGTATGTTATGCATGCTTAGGATATATAACGTAAACAAGATAAAGAATAATCTGATGAGACCTCGTACAAGTATAAACGAATAAAACCTCCAATTGAACTTAAAACTCAGTTATAATATTAAATCGAATAACGGGCGTATATAAATAGTCTTTATGGTCCGAGCCTATCCAATTACTAGGTCTTAGGCATATTGTACGGATATATCTCGATGTCTCACGAGTCGTGGGTCGAGCTATATGAAGATGATATGTATATTGCCTCGATGCACAGTTTAGGGCCAAGGGAGGGGATAGCAAGGTTCTGGTTGCTGTCTCACGAGTCGTCGGGCATCTAAAATTGAACTATTTCTCTCCACGAGTATTGGACATGATTTAACGCTAGTAAGTATGGATGTCTCACGAGTCGTGGGTCCATAACGAAAAACGAGGCTAAATGAACTCAAAGGTTAGCTGCGCGATGGTAAATCGACAACGATGTCGACCATCAAGTGGATCTAATAGTATGGCCAACGAGTCGTGGGTACTAGAAGATTGCATTTGGGCCTTGAGCCCACTAAGATAACTTAATATTCCCGAAACTTATGTGGGGGCATAAAATTTTGATTAAAATAGTGGGAGTAATTTACAAATAAAACTCATGTTTGTAAATTGTGCATTTAGATTAATTATTCGCATATTTATTTCTTCTATCGTCTTTTGTAGATATAATGTCTAAGAATCCGATTTCTATTATACTTGAACAAAACAAATTGACTGGACCAAACTTCCATGATTGGGTCAGAAATCTTAAGATCATTCTTGCTTCTGAGAAGTGTGTCCTTGATGGGCCCCCTCCTTAAACTGCAAAAGATGCTGATAAAGCTGAGAAAGAAGTCGCTGATTTGTGGCACGATGATGACTTGCAGTCACGTTGTCTCATGCTTGCATCAATGTCGAATGAGCTTCAAAAGCAGAACGAGCATATGAAGTCTGCTTTTGAGATCTTGTTTGCATATAAATTTGGCCCTGTTATGCCTTGACGTCAAGGTGCTTGGCATCGATCGTGCCAAAATATTGTTTGCATAAAATTTAGCATCGAGGGATCGACGTCGAGGGATTGTCATCGAGGGACTGACATCGAGGGATGTCTGGCATCGAGGAGTGCCAAAACATTGTCCGTTGTAAACCTGTCAGCAGATACCTCGACGAGCCAATAGCTCGATGTAAATGCCTCGATATGATATAAAATAAATGCGGGCGTGCCAATGTTTGTGCGTGCAAACATAACGATTTGAAAATAGACATGTTGATATCGGTAAATTGATAATATAAGTGTCCTGATAAAGACATATTGATATCAAAATAAGTTGTCCTGATAAGGCTAACTTCTAAACGATTGTGACAGAGTAGGCAAACACTACCCCTAGTTCTTTTCTATGCCTGCCTGGCCGCAGGACTTAAATAATATATGAAAATCTCTCTTAAGTGCCAAAAACTTATGACCAATCGATGGTCTGCTCAACATATCAGCGGATTTGAAAATCAGCAAATGACTTGACAATCAATCAATTTAAACATACACCTTGACAGAAGACATAATCTTGACAGGAAACAGCATATCAATGGAAATCAATTGACGTGAAGCATATTTATGTAAACGAATCAAGACATACGGGCCAAACTACTTCCATTAATAATAAAAGAATATTGATAAGTTCCCCGATGTACAAATATTACAACAATATGCAAGACGATAAAAATCTCCTGTTTTGGCATAATCTGCCAATTGAGTTGATAAGTCTCATAGATTCTGAAAATTGACTCCTTGATCGGCAGGTAAACCCGCCGATGAGCTGATAATACATGATAGGACAGCATGTTGACAGAAAGTAACATTGACGACGGAAAACCACCGTCAATGGTTCGCCCAACCTTGATGGGTGACCACCAATCGGGCTCCTGATCAGCGGGTGGCCACTGAAAAGGGCATCGACGAAGCAGATGGCTACTCAGCTGATAGCCGTCAAGCAGATGGCTACTTGACGACGAGTTCATCAGGCAGATGGCTACTCGATGAGTTTGTCATATAAATACGTGGGCACTTACATGACGGTTAACAGCGTGCTACTTGCTGATATGAGTGGTTTCGCTCGAGACAGTGTCAGTTGACGGCGGAAGATGGCGGCGGCGGCTGACTTTGAGCTGCGGCGGCGGCAAGACTTCAGGCGACCAGGGATCACTGGTGGCTGAGGAGGGACAGACTGATATCAAGGAGTTGGCAGACTGATAATTTGACAGAAAACAGCTTGTTATCTGCTTGCTATCAAGGGGTTTCGCTCGAGACAGCGTCCTGACGGCGGAAGCAGCGGTGGCTTACTATCGGCGGCGGCGGCGGCTTATTTTTAACGGCGGCGGCGGTGGACTTTGGACGGCGGCGGCGACGGACTTTGGACGGCGGCGGCGGTAAGACTTCAGGCGGTCAAGGATCACTGGTGGCTGAGGAGGGACGGTTGATATCAAGGGATTAACAGGTGTTTGCTGACGAGAGAAGCAGCGGTGTGCTGGACTTCTAGTGAGGCGTTGAGCCGATCAGTGTTAGACTGAGAATTTGTTGATTGAGTTGTGTGTGTGTCTTGCGCGAATGGCTGTCCTGGAGTATTTATAGGTGCTGGAAATTGAGCTAATGGCTGGAAAAAACTGCTCCCTTGATGGCCACTCTCCCACTACTTCCACTACCTTGAATTTCTCCACTACCTCCACTACTTGGTAGTTTATTTCTTCCATCTTCTTCCTTGTTCAATTTTCAAATTTGAATGTGTGAAGAAATAAAACGTGTGCTGCCAATTCCTTTTGCATAACCACTTTGAGATATATTTGGAGGTAGTTGAGGTTTAGTATATCTCTTTCGCGTGGCCCTTATCTAATTAGCTGACCATTATTTAATTAGCTGACCATTATTTAATTTAGTTGGCCATTTATTCAATTAAGTGGCCATTTAGCCCAATTATTTGTATGGGCCATTTATTTATACTTGGCCCAATTAATTAACTAATTAATCTTAATTAATTAATTTATAATAGCCAAAATAATCTATTGGCCTTCTTGTTGGGCTCGTTCGTTTTTAACCATCACTTGGCTTTATTAATTAATTGACTTTGGCCCACAAATTAATTAATTAATTTATATTTGGCCAAAATTAATTAATTATAAAAATTGGGCCGTATCTCAAATTGGGCTCGTGACCTGTTTAATTTCGGTCGGACTGATTTCCGGACCAAAGCCGGTCCGATCTTCATCCGGTTCACTTGGTTCTACTGGGTTCGGCCCATTACCGTTTGTCGGCCCACTATTGCTCATTAGCCCATTATCGAACCAATATTCCTCGATAAATCGAGGGTGATTTTTTTGGTACGAACAATGCCCCTCGTAAGTCGTATTCGATGTAATTAATTTAAAAATTAATTTAATCGAATTAGACTTAGATTAAAGTTTTTCTCTCTCTTTTAAAGATGAGAAATTGGGACAATGCTTCATTTAATAAACAACTATCGGCTTTATAAAACCGAAACTATTTGTAGAAAATAGACCAAATTACAATGGTCTTGATGATGGCGGATCTCTCGATGTCAGCCAAGTATGGGTCTTTTCGATATCAAGATACTATGGATCTCTTTGATATCAAGACATCTCTTGATATCAGGACACCTATTAATACAGCGCGTCGATATCAGTGGGCCTCTCGACATTGAATAAACTCGATATTAGATAACTTATAGTAATATATCGAGGACTTAGCAGTCAGCCAAAATTTTGACAGCTGACCAAATTCACTTCTTCAAGTGACTAGTCTGATGAACAAGGCCTTATTTTATTTCCTGTTGCTTTGCTTGATGTAATGGCCTGATGGCCATAGACTAGTTTTCCTTTCCTTAGTAGAATTTCTTTTGGCTTGGTTTATCTTGTGTTTTTCCTCAAACCGAAACCAAATATAACTAAGTACCAAAAATCAAAGCCATTGATTTTGGCAACTCAACAAACCACTTTGCAAGAAAAACACAACTTTATTGTCAACAAGACTTAATTGAAATCAAATCAACCCAAGTTACTTAACATAAAATCATTTGCAAAAACTTGAAAATCGAGGAAACAAAGATTTAATTAAACGAGAAGTACTTAGACAAAATTTTGGGAATAAATGCAACTACTAGTATTAATTTTAAAACTTAGTCTAACGAAATGGAAAGGGAAATAAAAACAAGACTGAAAATGAACTTAACTTATATTTACAAAGGGATCAGCGCATTGAAGTACTCTTGACGCCGTTCGATTTCCAGCTCCAAAGCTCGTTGATGTTCTAGACACATCGATTCCCAAAGGGTGGGCCTTAACTTTTTCAAGTATCTTCCATTGATGGGGTCTCGACAGAGATTCCCATCTGGCTTTTTCAAGATGTAGCCCCCACCTCGAGTTATCTAGAAGATTTCATATGGTCTTTGCCACGTCGCGCTCCATTTGCCATACTTTTTCTCGCGCTGATGAAGGGGCAAAACAGTCCTCCAGACCATGTCCCCGACGTCAAACTGTTTCCTGCGTATCTTTTTATCGTAGCATCGGGCGACTAGCCTCTTTTGTGCCTCGATTTTATCCAACGCGGCAACCCTGACCTCGTCGAGCTCATCGAGCTGCTGGAGCATGCTCTCAGTGTATTCTTCGGGCGTCAGCTCATTTTGCTGCATCACCCGAAGTGATCGGACATTGATTTCCATCGGTAGAACGGCATCATGTCCATAAGTCAGTTTGTACGGAGTGGTGCCAGTGCTGGTCCGTTTGCTGGTCCGATAAGCCCACAATGCCTCTGACAGCATCAAGTGCCAAGCTCTTGGGTTTTCCTCGATCATTTTTGAGATAATGTCCTTAAGGACTCGATTAGAAGCTTCTGCTTGGCCATTCCCTTGTGCATAATACGGTGTTGAATGGACCAACTCAAACCCCATTGATCTGGCAAATTCTTTGATTTCTTGACCGACGAACATCAGTCCCCTGTCAGTGACAATGGTCTGTGGCAGGCCAAACCTATGAATGATTAAGTCCTTGATGAACTTCATCACTTCGGCCTGATTGTCCTGTTTGATTGGCTTGGCCTCTGCCCACTTAGTAAAATAATATGTGGCCACAATAATGTATCGGTGGTGTTTGGAAGACGAGGGATGAATCTCTCCGATGATATCAATGGCCCAGCATCTGAAAGGCCTTGGCTTGATTATGACATTCATCTCCTCGATGGGGATCCTCTGAATCACCCCAAACCGTTAGCACTTCTCACAACCTTTTGCCAACTGTACACAATCTCCGACCATTTTTGGCCAATAATAACCATATCGGCGAAGCAGCCATGCTAACTTGTGGCCATTTTGATGGGCCCCACAAATTCCTTCATGAGCTTCCATCATAATTCTCATGGCCTCCTGTTGATCGACGCATAACAGGAGCACGCCGTCGTGGATTTTCTGTACAACTGATCTCCCATCAAGACATAATTGACTGCCCTGAGTCTCGTCTGTCGAGATGCTCGGTCCGACGGATCAGCCAGATATTTTCTGATCGGCTCTCTCCAGTCATCAGGGTCCTGAAACACACTCAAAACAGTCAGGACATTATCTCGATACATAAATGACGGACAGTGTCGTCTCCTGACGACGTAGTGAGATTCCTCGACGTCATCAGGGAGATCGATACCAGTCGTCAATTGGGCCAAACTGTTGGCCTCGCTGTTATTTCCTCTCGTCACATGATAACATGTGACATCAACAAATTCCGACAACAAAGACATCGCAGTTAAATAATATTTGTCAAGTGTTGGGTTTCGGCATTTATAAGTACCTTGTATCTGCCTGATAACCAACTACGAGTCCCCGACAATGACGACAGACTTACAGTCGAGCTCCCTGAGCATTTCTAGTCCGATTATCAAGGCTTCGTATTCGGCCTAATTGTTAGTACATTCAAAGTCAAATTGAATCGATAGCTTAGTTTTTACATCTGATGGAGAAATCAAAACGATACCTGCTCCGCATAGTCTATCGGTTCTAGACCCATCGAAAGCCAATGTCCATGGCCTGATCTCCACTGTCATCGAGTCCAGTTCTTTGAGAACGGCTTGATCAATATCGATACATGGATGGTCAACCAGAAAATCAGCCAATACTTGGCCTTTGACTGATTTTTGCGGTACGTATTGCAACTGATATTCCATCAATTGGATGGCCCATCGACCGATCCGTCCCCTCATCACAGGCTTAGCTATCATATACTTTATCATATCAATACCAGAAATAACTAACACTTTCACAGGCAACATATAATGACGTAATTTTTTTGCAAGAGAAAAACAACGCAAGGCATACCTTTTCTATCGGCGAGTACCTCTGCTCTGTTTCTGTCAAGTGCCTGCTCAAGTAGTAGATTGCTCGTTCGAATCCGTCCTCGTCGTCTTGTGCCAGAAATCCGCCGACGGTGTCATCCGTGGCAGATATATATAATTTCAAGGGTTTCCCCTTGACAGGCGGCATCATTACAGGTGGCGTTGTCAGCTTATCCTTGATTTCCTGAAACGCCTGCTCATGTTCCATTTGCCAGCAAAATTTTTCTTTGTCTTTCAATCTCAACAAAGGCGAGAAGACCTTCGTTTTTCCAACCAAGTTAGAAATAAACCTCCGTAAAAAGTTGACCTTGCCAAGGAATTGTTGTAATTCCTTCTTCGTCGACGGAGGTCTGGCCGTCAAGATAGCTTTGGACTTATTTTTGTCAATCTCAATCCCCTTGCGATGCACCAAGAAGCCAAGAAAATTGGCTGACGCAACTGCAAACACACACTTCAAGGGGTTAAGCTTTAATTTATGTTTCCTCATTTTGGCAAATGACTTCGCCAAATGTGTTAGATGTTCATCATAACTAGCCGATTTGATAATGATATCATCGATGTAAATTTTAACAAAGTCATCGATGTACTCACTGAAGATGCAGTTCATGGCTCGTTGATAAGTTGCTCCAGCGTTTTTGAGTCCGAATGGCATCACTTTCCATTGGAAGGTGCCTATTCCGCCGGGACATTGAAAAGCCAGTTTTGGTACATCGTCAACAGCCACAAAAATCTGATTATAACCTGCACTTCCGTCGACAGCTGTTAGGAACATATTGCCAGCGGCAGCATCGATTAACATGTCCGCCATTGGCATCGGGTATTCGTCTTTAGGAGATGCAAGATTTAGGTCCCTGAAATCAATGCATATCCTGATCTTCCCGTTCTTCTTCATCACGGGTACAACATTTGCTACCCACTCCGGATATCGGGCCACCTCGATGAAACTGGCCTTCAACAGCCTCTCAATTTCTTCCCTGATCAGTCTGCAGACCTCGACAGACATCCTTCTCAGGGGCTGTTTCCGGGGTAAGTATCCTTCAAGTATCGGAATACGGTGTTCTATCAAGTCTCTGCTCAATCCTGGCATCTCGTCGTAATTCCAGGCAAAACAATCCTTGTATTCCTTCAACACTTGTATCAATCGATCCTTCTGGCTATCATCAAGCAATGCGCTGATGTAAGTTGGCATGTGATCATCTTCGCTGCCTAACTCAATCTCGATGACAGGGTCCTGTACTTGGATCTTGATGTCGTCGAGCTTGGCTGGCGCCGTTGCTAGTTCATCTAACTGAATTTCATCGCCGACCGATGGTGGCGTTTCCTCCTCGAAAATGAGATCTCATGTATAACATTCGGCCACGTAGGCCCGAAACTTTCGAATCAAATCGGCGCATGCTTCTTGCTGCGGTCCGATAACAACAATCTCATCGATCTCCAGTCTGTCGGCCTTATAGGCCGATGATCCCTCGTCATCAGGACAGTTAATGAGGACTGACAGTGTTGTTCATGCGGCCCCGATTCCTTGACGTTGCAAGGCCGACTTAGTTCTTTGGCTAAAAAAGCCATTTCAAGTTGCGTCAGCTTCTTGCTCGAAGTGACTTCCTTCGGTCATCCGTATTTATCCTGCCCGATGAATCTGTAAGGTCCTACATCGTCTCGATAGTATGCCGCCTCGACGGCATTGATCTTCGCAGTGAAAGGCCTGTTGTCGGCCATTATAATTTCGCGTTCGGGAGCGTCTCCCCAGATTAATAAGCATTGATGCAGGGAGGACGGTACACATAGGGCTGAATGAATCCAGTCCCTTCCTAACAGCGCATTATAAGAAGTGGCAGCATCTACCACAAAGAAAGCGATTTTCAGGCTGGTCTTTCCAATCTTTACCTCGACGGGTAAGATTCCTAATGTGTCAGCCTTTCCCCCTGTGAAGTTACTAACAATTACTTTTGTCTCCATCAGGTCCTCGCTGACCTTACCCAGCTTGTACATCGTCGATGCAGGCATTACGTTGATGGCTGCCCCATTGTCGACCAGCATTCTGTCGATGGGTTTTCCGTCTATGTGCCTGATACATATAATGGCCTGATGTGCCTGGCCATGAAAGATGGTGGCTTCTGGAATATAGTCTCGATCCTCTGATCCCAATCGGTCCCTTTCTCGTCATCGACCGATAGCAGTTCTAAGTCCTCTGCCATTTGTACTACTGGCATACCCTCGTCCCAAAAGCCATCAGTGGAATACTCCAGTTCCTCGTTGATGAATTCAACGAGTTCAGAATCGACGGTGTTGCATTCCATCACTGTCGAGCCGTTTGTCGGTTGACTGGTGGCAGCATCTTCCACTGCTTTTGTTTCCACTTTATTGATGGTCTGTTTTTCGACCTCCTGTTTCTCGATTTCCTAGCCAGATTTGGCCTTGACAGCTCGGCCAGGTTTGGCCTCGTTTTCCTTATTGCTTTTGTTGTCGTAGATCTCGGCAAATTTTGCCTCGAGATCGTTTCCTTCATCCTCGTCAACCAATAAGTCGTCTTCTTCCATTGCCTTTTCCAAATCGATAGTGCCAAATTTGACTTTCCCTGGGGTCCATTTGGAAGTATCCATTTGTATCGAGGCATTGGCCTTGATGTCGACCTCTTGGCCAAATTTGGCCTCTCATGTCCCCTGTTTCAGTTTCTGTTCCGCTGACGAAGGTTTCTTTGCTGATTCTTTCATCGGGGCCTTCCCCTTAGCAATTTCTAACTCCTTTCTTTGGCGTAAGTAACGCCTATACTGTGTCCGGGTCATGTGATCAACCCTTCGATCTCCAGGAAATTTCGGATGCCTGACGGGAACCCATCGATCTACCTGTGTATCGGTAGGCGTATGAACAGTTCGCGGCCTTGACGAGCCTGGCGGTGTGATTTTTGGCGACGGACCATGTGTCCTGTCTCTGCGACCGGCGGTCGATCTGACCTGCCTGATTGGTGTTTTATCAAGGGATCTCTCCCTGATTCTGCTGCTACGGCTAGTACCTTCCTGATGCCGTCGAGGCATTCTGGTTTTAGCCTGCTCCCGGCATTGTTCCGCCGTCGATGTTGCGTATTCAGTATATTCCATCGGGGCTGGGATCGGACACAGCCCCATCGGTCGAGGTGGTGGTGGTGTTGGTGGTGTCGCCTGCGGTTGCGGCGTTGTCTGGGGTGTTGCCTGCGTTTGCGACATCATTTGATATGGATACCCTGACGACATTGCACCTGGCCAAGACATGTGTGGGCTATATATTGCTGGATTGATGAACAACGAGACTGTTGCCAACTCAGCTTGGCATCTCGCACACAAACCCATTTCCCTGTTTATTAGCAAGTAATTTTGTTCTTCATCAACGTATAACTTTTCGCCAGTTGACGGATCCGTGACCATTATCACATTTATCCCTACCTCGTTTTGTTGGAAAGGATTGGTGTCAACCGTCATCGGCTTTGTGATTTTCCAATCCGGGGTAAATTTCAAGATGCCCTTGTCGAGGTGATTCTGCACCATCCACCTGAACACTAGACACTCGTTTGTCATGTGAGTCCATACATCATGATATTTACAATATGTTTTACCTGCTATCTTCATCGACGATGGAATCACGTGATCCCCTTTGAGTCGTAGGATCTTGTCGGCCAACAGCTGATCGAATATGGCCTCTGTTTTTGAGACGTCAAAGGAATAACGTCTTTCCCTGTCAGTCTTATACTCAGCATCTCGACGCACCAAGTTATTTGGCACCTTGATGGTAGGCTAAGGTTCTTTCGGTTTGGCGAGGGCTGGACAGACGGTGTTCTTGGGGCAGACCACTTCCGCCAATCCGATCTCGATACCCTGCTGCTCAATCGGTCGACTGACCTGATTAATTTGTTCCTCGCTGGAATCAGCCATACCCACTTGATAATAATTTCCTCTGGGCTGCCGGCTGTTCTCATCTCACAGTACTCGTTCATATCGGACCGCATGATCGGTCAACTCGAACAGGTCTTCGTGGTATTGTGCCATCATGATCTTTCGTAATTCGAAATGCATGTCATGGATGGCAATTTTGATGCATTCATTTTCTGGCAACGGGATGGCGCAGAAACCTCTGGCCCTGATGAATTTCTTCATATATTCCTCGACAGTCTGTCCTGTTAGCTGTCTCATATTTGATAACTCGATGACAGACACTTCGAGTGGGGCCTGATAATGGTTCATCACGAATATTTTCTCCATGGATGGCCAGTTGGGGACCGATCCAGGCTTCAAATTGGCGTACCAGTGGAACGCCATTCCTGTCAGGGAGTTGGGAAACAGTTTCAATTTCAGATCGTTAGTCATGTTGCCACACTCCAAGGAAAATCGAACAAGATGCTCAGTGGCAGATTGTGATCCTTCGCCCGAAAACAAAGTAAAGTTCGACGGCCTGTAGTTCAATGGAAACGGCACCTGATCGATGTATTCGGGGTGAGGCTTATTGTACCTCGATGCCCTGTTTCTCTGTCTCCTGACAAACATCTCCTCAGCTTGATTCACCGTCAAGAGGTCTTCTGGACCCTCTGCAGCTCGATGAATAGTCCTGTCATAGGCCAATGGATTGGCCTGATATTGTTCTGGGCCGTATCCGACAGCCTCTGATCGGTCCTCTTCGGACCTGCCCCCCGAGTCTGGACGGTTGTTCCTTGCTTTGGAGGTGCTTCCTTTGTTTCTTTCTTGGACATTAGATTGTCCGTTGCCTTGTTTGTAAGGCGTCTCATCCCTCGATGAACTTCCCCCGGTCTTTATTGCGGGGCCTTTGCCTTTGTCGATGGCAATCCTCTGCGGCCCAGTCCAGGCCTGCGCTTGTATGCCGTTGGCGAGAGCATTAATGCTCTCTGCGAGCGATGTCATCTTTGCTTCCAAGTGCATCAGGGAGTTATTTACAGTGTTGCTGGCTTTTGTATTAGCCTGACTAGCAGCAGTGGCCGAGCCTAGCATGTTTTCAAACTTGCTGACAACATTAGACCATTCCTCCTGTTTGGTCTCGAGGTCCCTGGTGAAGTTGCGAACCTCTGCAGTCAGCTCCTCGATTCTGTCGGTTCCTTCCAAAGTCAGTGGAACCGTCGATAGATTTTCCAGAGTATGTGTTAGGTCAGAACGTGTCATCGTCAAGGTTGATCGAGTCTTTCGCGGGATCTGTGGTATCATCTTGACAGAAAAATAACCACTCAGTATCAACTGATTGACTGTTTGGCAAAGAGATTATCAAGTGTCAGCTAGCCATAATGTTACTTGGCTGATAATCGTTTTTTGGCAAATAATCATAGAAAAATTTTCAAGTCTCACCAAGCCAAGATATTGTGTGGCTGGTAAGTTTTGACAAAGAATTTTTCATGTCCCACTGGGAGTGCCAAAATATTATTTGCATATAAATTTGGCCCTGTTATGCCTTGACGTCGAGGTGCTTGGCATCGATCGTGCCAAAATATTGTTTGCATAAAATTTAGCATCGAGGGATCGACGTCGACGGATTGTCATCGAGGGACTGACATCGAGGGATGTCTGGCATCGAGGAATGCCAAAACATTGTCCGTTGTAAACCTGTCAGCAGATACCTCGACGAGCCAATGGCTCGATGTAAAATGCCTCGATATGATATAAAATAAATGCGGGCGTGCCAATGTTTGTGCGTGCAAACATAACGATTTGAAAATAGACATGTTGATATCGGTAAATTGATAATATAAGTGTCCTGATAAAGACATATTGATATCAAAATAAGTTGTCCTGATAAGGCTGACTTCTAAACGATTGTGACGGAGTAGGCAAACACTACCCCTAGTTCTTTTCTATGCCTGCCTGGCCGCAGGACTTAAATAATTTATGAAAATCTCTCTTAAGTGCCAAAAACTTATGACCAATCGATGGTCTGCTCAACATATCAGCGGATTTGAAAATCAGCAAATGACTTGACAATCAATCAATTTAAACATACACCTTGACAGAAGACATAATCTTGACAGGAAACAGCATATCAATGGAAATCAATTGACGTGAAGCATATTTATGTAAAAGAATCAAGACATACAGGCCAAACTACTTCCATTAATAATAAAAGAATATTGATAAGTTCCCGGATGTACAAATATTACAACAATATGCAAGACGTTAAAAATCTCCTGTTTTGGCATAATCTGCCAATTGAGTTGATAAGTCTCATAGATTCTGAAAATTGACTCATTGATCGGCAGGTAAACCCGCCGATGAGCTGATAATACATGATAGGACAGCTTGTTGACAGAAAGTAACATTGACGACGGAAAACCACCGTCAATGGTTCGCCCAACCTTGATGGGTGACCACCAATCGGGCTCCTGATCAGCGGGTGGCCACTGAAAAGGGCATCGACGAAGCAGATGGCTACTCAGCCGATAGCCGTCAAGCAGATGGCTACTTGACGACGAGCTCATCAGGCAAATGGCTACTCGATGAGTTTGTCATATAAATACGTGGGCACTTACATGACGGTTAACAGCGTGCTACTTGCTAATATGAGTGGTTTCGCTCGAGACAGTGTCAGCTGACGGCGGAAGACGGCGGCGGCGGCAAGACTTCAGGCGGTCAGGGATCACTTGTGGCTGAGGAGGGACGGTTGATATCAAGGGATTAACAGGTGTTTGCTGACGAGAGAAGCAGCGGTGTGCTGGACTTTCGGTGAGGAGTTGAGCCGATCAGTGTTAGACTGAGAATTTGTTGATTTAGTTGTGTGTGTGTCTTGCGCGAATGGTTGTCCTGGAGTATTTATAGGTGCTGGAAATTGAGCTGATGGCTGGAAAAAACTGCTCCCTTGATGGCCACTCTCCCACTACTTCCACTACCTTGAATTTATCCACTACCTCCACTACTTGGCAGTTTATTTCTTCCATCTTCTTCCTTATTCAATTTTCAGATTTGAATGTGTGAAGAAATAAAACGTGTGCTGCCAATTCCTTTTGCATAACCACTTTGAGATATATTTGGAGGTAGTTGAGGTTTAGTATATCTGTTTCGCGTTGCCCTTATCTAATTAGCTGACCATTATTTAATTAGCTGACCATTATTTAATTTAGTTGGCCATTTATTCAATTAAGTGGTCATTTAGCCCAATTATTTGTATGGGCCATTTATTTATACTTGGCCCAATTAATTAACTAATTAATCTTAATTAATTAATTTATAATAGCCAAAATAATCTATTGGGCTTGTTGGGCTCGTTCGTTTTTAACCATCACTTGGCTTTATTAATTAATTGACTTTGGCCCATAAATTAATTAATTAATTTATATTTGGCCAAAATTAATTAATTATAAAAATTGGGCCGTATCTCAAATTGGGCTCGTGACCCGTTTAATTTCGGTCGGACTGATTTTCGTACCAAAGCCGGTCCGATCTTGATCCGGTTCACTTGGTTCTACTGGGTTCGGCCCATTACCGTTTGTCGGCCCACTATTGCTCATTAGCCCATTATCGAACCAATATTCCTCGATAAATCGAGGGTGATTTTTTTGGTACAAATAGATCTACAAGCACCTGAATGGTCTATTTTGGGTGCAAAGTAGATACGAGCGTTATGAAACCACCAAGACTCTACAGCAAACGAGGATGATAGAAGGTACTGATGTCCTTTCTAATTGTATCAAGATGATTGGGCTAATTGAAAAGCTTGGTCAACTTGAGGTGAAGATGGACAAGACCTACTGCCAATACATGATCCTCCAATCGCTGCCGAGATCATTCGAGCAACTTGTGGTGAACTACATCATGCACAAGATGGATGTTGAACTTCACGAGTTGGCTAATATGCTCGCCACTGCAGAGGATTCCATGAAAAGAGAGAAGACAGTGATGGTTGCTACTTCCACCCAATCCAAGTCCAAAAGGACGAAGAAAGGGAAAGGGAAAGGGAAAGAAAATGCTCATTCGAGCAAAGGGAAATGACCATCTGGGCCCGTAGGGAAGGGTAAGAAGCGTAAAGCTTCTACTGGTGAACAGAAATGTTTCTACTGCAAGAAACCTGGACACTGGAAGAGGAACTGCAAAGAGTTCTTGGAGAGCTCAAAAGGTATATTCCTTGTTGAAGTTAATTTGTCAATTAATTGTGCATCTTGGGTGTTAGACACTGCTTGTGGTTCTTACAGGTGATGGGAGCAACAAGGCCACTTAGGCCTGGGGATTGGATCCTACGATTTGGTAATGGAGCTAGAGCTGCTGCCGAGGCCATAGGCGAAGTGGAGTTAGATTTAGGTGGTAATAAGTTAGTCCTTAGGAACGTTCTTTATGTACCTGGTTTAGTGAAAAATATTATTTCTATTCATGTTTTGGATAATGAAGGTTTTAATTTTTCTATTAATAAAGGTTTTTTTTCATTATTCATGAATGATCATTTGTTTTTCACTGGTACATTGAAAGATGGACTATACACCATAGAACCACCTAAATCAGTTATGCACGTACAACAAAATAAAATAAAACAAGATAATGAAATATATGCCCAATTATGGCATGCTCGACTTGGACATATATCTAAGTCAAGGATTCAAAAGTTAGCTTCATCTGGCGCGCTTGAAATCAAGCACATTGATGAGATGCCAACATGTGAACCATGTCTAAGGGTAAAATGGCTAAGTTGCCATTTAAAGGAAACCCTGAGCGAGCCAAACAAACATTAGACTTGATACATACTAACGTATGTAGACCACTAAGAAAAAGTGTCCGAGGTGGCTACGATTACTTCATCACTTTCACTGACGACTATAGTCGTTATGGATATGTGTTCTTGTTGAAATACAAGTCTGAAGCCTTTGAGCGATTCAAAGAATTCAAGATGGAAGTAGAGAATCAACTTGGTCAAATGATAAAGGCTCTTCGTTCCAATCGAGGTGGAGAATTTCTTAGTAACGAATTTCTAAGTTATCTTGTAGAGCATGGAATACTATTGCAGTGGACTCCTCCTGCTACACCCCAACTAAATGGAGTAGAAGAGAGAAGGAATCGAACCTTGATGGACATGGTTCGATCCATGATGAGTGCCACTGAACTTCCTCTTTCATTTATCGCTAATATGTCGCTAAAGAGGTTTCACTAATCGTCAATAGTGACAAATTTCTTATGATGATATTCAAATTATAAAATTTGAATTTACAATTTCAATTCAAATTTGTACGCATTTGAATTTAAGTAGTATGAAATTTTAATTTTGTCCCAGAATAATTTATTGTTTTGCAGGAAAACACAAAAAAAAATTGTACTTTTGTAGGAAAGTACAAATTTTTTTGTACAGTTGAAAATAGCAATTTGTATTTGGCCATCCAAACCTATAAATTTTAACAACTCTTAAATTATACATGTTCTCTTGGAGAATGGAGAGCACTTTTTGTCATAATTTTAATAAAACTTTTAAAATTTAAATTTTAAACTTGCACTTGGAGATGACCTAAGGCAACAGAGGACCAAACAAAATAAGGTATTTTAAGCGAAGCAACCCAAGAAAACATGTAATGATCCATAACTACATTAACACAAGCTCTCCACAAGGACGGGAAAGAGGAAAAAATATTAATTGTAGTGGTTGATCCCATGATAAGCTTTAGTTAGGTGTTATGTTGCAAATGAGTGAATAGCAAATTAACTCCTTGTGTTATTCTAAATAGGTAATTTAATTCCTTGTGATAAATAAAAGGGCAAAATACCTTCATGTTATATCCTAAATAGGCAATTTCACTCCAGTGTTAAGAAAAATGACAAAATACGTCCTTGTGTTTTTATAAAAGAAGCACATTGTTTTTCTCTAAATTGCTTATTAATTCATATTACGGAGAGTTAAATTGCTCATTATTTTATTTCACAGGGAGGTATATTGCCTATTTTTATATCACGATGAGGTAAATTGCTCATTATTTCATTTTACGGGGAGTTAAATTGCGGATTTTTATTTCACAGGGTGATAAATTGCCCATTAGACATATCACAGAGAGTTAACCTAAAAAAAGCCTGTTGCAAATTGCAATCATACTTTTTAAACCAATAAAATCACAAGTCAGATATTATGTTGCAAATTGCAATGAATGTTTCCGAGTATTTAAAACCAATATAAAGATATTCAAATTACTCTTTTTCATTATAGAGGTGTAAATGAACGCATCAGTGATGAAAGATTGATTTTTTTTTTTTTTTTAAACACGGAACGATATTTGATGTTGGTTTTAACGATATTTGATGTTGGTTTTAATGTTAAACGAATCAGTAGTTCGAATGAGTTTTTATCAAATACTTAGGTATCTTGCAATTTATATATTCAACCCCAACTTTAATCGAATTTCAAAAGTCGTCCGGGCGTCCGGCAATCAACATATGTTGTTCTAGTTTGGTTTATTATGATTAGTGAACCGAATTCATGCAACTTTGCCTGATAGAACAGTCGAATTGAATATATAATTTATTGGGTGAAATACAGTTTCCCACCTTTGAGGTGGTATCAGTTATCCCTAAAGTATCAATTGTAACACTTACCTCCTATTATTATAGTTTTGTCGTTTTTATTCCAGAAATACCCTTATAGTGTTTATTCCAGAAATATCCCCGCCCCTTTCATAAATAAAAATATCTTTATTAATTTATAAAAAAATATGTCTCTTGATTAATTATAATTTTATTCATCCACCAAATAACATTATGTTTTAATTTCTTCGCTTTTTTTACCATAATTTTTTCAATCTCATATTTCTTCTTCATTTTCATCTCATTTTTTTATAACCAAAAGAAGCAAAATAAATGAAGAAATTGAAATTTAATATTTCCCTCAAAAAAAAATTGAAATTTAATATTATTTGGTAAATGGATGTATTCATAATTAATAAAAAAAAATGATGAAGAGATGAAGAGATTAAAACATAATATTGCTTGGTATCAACCGTGAGTTTTGCGAGAAGATTCGATGGAGAATTACTCAATATTTTCAATTATAATCCGTACTGAAAATAAATGAGATAATTATCACCAAATAAAAACATAGAAATATATAAATAAAAAATTTTGAGATAGAAATATAAAAAATCGAAACATAAAATAAAGAAAACAAATTGAAACATAAATCAAGAAAAAAATGAAACGAAAATAAAGAAAAAATTTGAGACCATAAAATCGAAGGAAATCGAAAAAAAATGAAGAAATTAAAATATAATATTAATTGGTGGATAGATGAATTCATAATTAACATAAATATTTTTTTATAAATTAATAAAGAAATAATGTATTTGTTTCAAAATGAATAGGGATATTTTTGAAATAAAATGTTTAATACTATAACATAGGAGGTAAGTGTTATAATTAATACTTTATGGTGATAACTGATGCCACCCCATACTTTTAAGGGGGAAAAGTGTATTTCACCCTAATTTATTTTAACTTCTATTCCTCTTAAGAAACAATATCACGAACTTTTTTTTCGAAAAAAAATAATAAAAAATCAGCCATATCACTAACTCGATCGCCAAGAAAACGTGTTCATGTAATGTGTCCAATTGAAGTGAATAGCTAATTAACTCCTCGTGTTATTCTAAAGAGGTAATATAATTTCCTCTGATAAATAAAAATGTAAAATATCTCCCTATGATATCTTAAATAGACCATTTAACTCCTTGTGATACCTCCCTGTCTTTTTATAAAAGAAGCACATATATTGTCTCCCTCAAATTGCTCACTAATCCATATCACATCGAGGTAAATTGTCTATTTTTATATCACAAGGAATAAATTGCTCATTATTTTATTTTGCACGGAGTAAAATTACCTATTTTAATTTCACAGAAAAGACATATCACATGGAACTAACTTAAATAAAATACTTTGTAATAAATTAGTTCATAAAGGCGGAAATACCCAAAAAAAAAAAAAAAAAAAAAAAGTTGTGTCCAGTATCACTAAATTATTTCATTTCCCCAAAATGGCAGAAAGATATAATCATAAATTTTGTTGTGAAACCATGTGCCCACTTGTTATGTGTTATGTTGCAACTTGCAATCATACTTTTTACCAATAAAATCATAAGTTAGGTGTTATCTTGATATTGCAATCATACTTTTTAAAGCAATAAAATAATAAGTTTCAATTTCAAAAGTTGTCGAATTGAATATATGAGTAATTTATTTTAACTTCTATTCCTCTTAAGAAACAATATTACGAACTCTTTTTTCAAAAAAAAAAAAAAAAAAAATTCAGCCCACTACCAGAAAACTGGGCTTCACCTACGGCAGATTCCGTTGGTGAAGCTTTGATTTCCGTTGGTATTCATGCGTAACGACGCTTTTTTTTTTCCGTTAGTTGATTCGTAGGTGAAGGCTTCGTAGGTAAATGAAGCAACGGTTTTTTTTTTTCCGTTGGTAAATGTTGCGACGGTTCGTTTTTGTTGGTATTTTTGTTGGAAAAAGCGTCGGATGAACAATCTAGCCCGATTATTTTTTGCGACAATTCTGTTGTTGGAAATGCGTAGGAAAGTTACTAACTTATTTCCAACGGCATAAATATGTCGGTATTTTGTCGCCAATCAGTTGGAATCATTCTGACGGATTTAGCATTGAAATGTTTCCGTTAGTTTATTTTGTCACTAATTTGAAGGAAATCAGTTGGAACCTAGTGACAACTTTGCTGATTTCGTTACTAGCGCAATCGGGTCGGAGCAAAAAAATGAACCTCGACTTAGCATTGACTGAGTCGTTCCTGGGCGCGCCTGAGGCTGACCCAGGTGTCTTGATCTCGCCTAAGCTTGACTGAGGCGCCTAGGCCATGCTTGGTTATAGACCAGGCGTCGGGGCCACTCATGGGGCTGCTCCGGGCGCCTCTGTATCGCCTGGGCTTGGCCTAGGCGCCAATGCCACTCATGGGACTGCCTCGAGCTCACCTGGGCTTGGCCTAGGCGCCTAGGCCACGCCCGGATCTTGCCTGGGCCACTCATGGGGCTGCCTCGGATGCCTAGGTCTCGTCTGGACTTGGCCTAGGCAATGTGCGCCCGGGCGACTAGGCAATGTAATCTTAATTAACTTGTTGGTTGTGGGATTTGAACCCTTGACCTCATATATATACATATTAAATGATCAAACCAGTTGAGTTGGATAACTTTATTGTATTTTCATTAGACAATTATATATATGAGCTAACTAATAGTTTATTTCATCAATTATTTCAATGATTTAATTCATTTTTATTATCGATTTAAATCATTTTGACCTTTCCCACGGTTTTCATCAATTTTTATTACTAATCTTGTTTATTTAAATCTTTTTTTACCTACCGAACATGTTAATCCCCGTTTTCACCAGTTTAGTCCTTTTTTTTACCAATATCACTTATTTAAGCTATTTTTCACCGGTTCAATCTTTTTCACCATTTTCATCGATTCAAACTATTTCTGACTTAGATATCCGATTATTAACCGATATCATCTGTCTTTGCGCTAGTTTCATCAACTAAAATATTATTAATCGATTTAACATTTTTTCACTATTTTTCATGGAGTTACACGATTATGATCGAATTAACCTAATTTTCATCGATTTCATCTTCTTCTTTTTTCCAAATAATTTCATTGAGTTGCACTGTTTTGTTCGATTTAAATTATTTTCACCAAGTTTTCATCGATTTAAATCATTTTTAACCTTTGACCCATTTCCCACCGATTTTGTCTGTTTTATCATTAATTCCATCGATTGTAAATTTTTTTTATTGATTTATCCCGTTTTGTTCGCAAATTTCAGCGATTTAAACTGTTTTGGACCAACTTAACTCATTTTTTCACCAATCTCACAAGTTTTTTTTTTTTTCAATTTCATTGATTGAACCCATTTTTTCATTGATTTCACTCATTTTTTCCCCAAATTTATTGATTTAATTTTTTTTTTATCGCTATAACTAGTTTTTCCCCTTAATTTTATCAATTTAAATCGTTTTGACCAATTTAACTAGTTTTTCCACCATTTTCATTCTCTTTTTACTTATTTAATCAAATTTAACCGTATTCACCCATTTTTCATCGACTTCACTTATTTTTAACTAAGTTAGCTGATTCAACATGTTTCAAAAACAATTAAATTCTTTTTTTTTACCGATTTCATTCATTTTTTTACGAATTTCATCAAATTTACATGTTCCTGATAGATTAAACTCATTTTAAATCGAATTCACCATTTTTTTTCTTCAAATTTAACTGAAATCACCTGTTTTCAATGACTTAACCCATCTTCACCATTTTCCCACCAATTTACATATTTACACATTTTTTCGCCGAGTAACTTATTTTTCACTAATTTTATCGAAGTGTAAAAGCAGTGAAAATATATAAAATTTATGAATCGACAAAAAATTGGTTAATCCATTGGAAAATGAATTTAATCAATGAAAATATTCGGGAAACATATTTCTATCGTTGGTTTTGTCGCTTTTCAGTTACACATTTATTACTAGAGCTAAATAGCAACGGAAATTTTCCGTTGGAACAATTTCATCGCTGTGGATAACTTTTTCCTACAACTTAACAACTGAATTCATATGAAATATTTTTTCCCAATTTTTTGTTGGTTATTATTCGTTATTATTGGCGAAACATATTTTTGTTGATGGTTCCGTTGCTGTTCAGTTACTAAAATCTAAATAGCGACGGACAATTTTCCGTTGGAATGATTTCGTCGCTATGGATAAATTTCCTACAACTTAACAACCGAATTCCTACGAAAAATATTTTTTCCCAATTTTTTCTTGGTTATTTGTCGTTATTATAAGCGGAACATATTTTGTTGATGGTTCCATCGCTGTTCAGTTACTAAAATCTAAATAGCGACGGACAATTTTCCGTTGGAATGATTTCTTTGCTATGAATAACTTTTTCCTACAACTTAACAACCGAATTCCTACAAAAAATAATTTTGGCGACATTCCGTCGGTAATTTGTCGCTATTATTGAAGGTAGATTTTCTAATTGAAATATTGTTGGTATTTGGTTACTAATTCGTCACTAATAGCGACAGATTTATTTTCGTTGGAATCAGATCGTAGGTGAAGCACTTTTTTTGTAGTGGCCATATCACTAGCTCAATCGTCAAGAAAATGCATTCATGTAATATGTCCAATAGTGCTTTGAAATAAATTAGCTCATAAAAATAAAAATAAAAAATTTAATAAATAAATTGTGTCCAGTATCACTAAATTATTTAATTTCCCAAAAATGGCAGGAGGATAGAATCGTGAATTTTGTTATGAAATCATGTGCCCACTTGCGACTATAATAGCTAGAAACCACATCTCTAAGAAGGCCAATAATTTCGGGGTAAATGCAAAATACTCTACGGTGTTATGTTAAATTTATAATAAATTATCATGTAAAATTTTTATTGCGCCAAATTTCTCGTGATTTCAAAAACCTTGCAAAAAACACTCAATTTGTAAAAAAAAATAGTTCCTTTTGGATCGATATATTTCAAGAAATAATTTTAAAAATGTTTTATATGAAGTCGTAGGGAGCAACTTGAAGTATTTTAAAATTGATTTCTTTAAATATTTCGATCCAAAATGACCTCTTTTTTACAAATTTTGTGTTTTTTGTAGGGTTTTTAAAACTACGAAAAAATTTGGCACAATAAAAATTTCACAGGGTAGTTTCTTATAGGTTTAACATAACACAAGGGAGTATATTGCATTTTCAACAATAATTTTCCTTCCCTCCATGCTTCTATATATTATTGTAATGAAACCTATTACAAACCCACAAATAAAAGATAATAAGAAAATCATTTTCCAAAAAATGGCATTGCTCAATGGCTTACAATCCTCCGATGAACTTCTTGAAGCCCAAGCTCATGTATGGAACAACATCTTCAATTTTGTAAACTCCATGTCTCTTAAATGTGCACTTCAACTAAACATATTGGATATCATTCACAAACACAACAAACCAATGACACTTTCCGAATTAATAAACGCCCTCCCCATCAACAAAGCAAAATCCAAGCACATCTATCGTTTGATGCGAATCCTAATCCATTCCAAGTTCTTCATCAAGGCCAAAATCTCTGATAAAGACGACGAAGAGGGCTATTGGCTCACACCATCCTCTCGTCTCCTCTTGAGAAACGGGCCATCGAGCATGGCACCATTTGCCCTAGCCACGCTCGACCCCGTTTTAGTAGATCCATGGCACCATTTAGGTGAATGGTTTCAAGATGATAGTCCGATGGCATTTGTAACCGCTCACGGGAGGACACTTTGGGAGAAAGCTTTCGACGAGCCAAGGGTGAATCAATTTTTTAATGAGGCCATGACTAGTGATGCACAATTTGTCGCTAATTTAATTATTAAAGATAATAAACAAGTGTTTGATGGATTGAAATCAATGGTCGATGTTGGAGGCGGCACGGGAGGTATGGCTAAGGTTATCGTTGATGCATGCCCTGGCTTGAAGTGTGTTGTGCTTGAACTTGAGCATGTCATTGATGGCCTAAAAGGGGATGAAAAGTTGAGCTTTGTAGTTGGAGATATGTTTGTTTCTATTCCTAGAGCTGATGCAGTGTTCTTGAAGGTATGAAGTGAGATCTTATTAACACTAGAGAGTTAATTGCATGAATATATACTCCATGTGATTTACATGATCGAAAAAACTCTCCTGTGTTATTTTTATTAGTAAAAAATCCTGTTTGAAAATTCTTTCGTAAACCAATAGGGAGATTATTGTTAATTTTTTTAAGTGAATGGGGGATTAATGTAGATTTTCAAAGTTAAGAGGAAAATTTTAGTTAATTTTTGAGGTGAATAAAGGTGGTTTTGCATTTTATGATGGGATAAAATTCTCAGTTTCCTGCAATATATGTAATGAACTTAGGAATATTTTTTTCCTAATAGAAAATAGCAAAGAGGAGGGGGTAAATGCAAAATACACCACTGTATTATGCTAAATCTGCAAGAAACTACCCTGTGAAATTTTTATCGCATCAAACATCCTTGTGATTTCAAAAACCTTGCAAAAAACACCCAATTTGTAAAAAGTAGGTCATTTTGGATCGATAAGTAAACTTACCTCTCACTCTGTGCTCTCCAGTATTGCCCCATATTCAGATGTCAAATTTCATGAAATTATTTTTAAAATACTTCAAATTGGTCCCTACAACTTCACGTCATGTCGATCCAAAACGACCTAGTTTTTACAAATTTGGTGTTTTTTTGCAAGGTTTTTAAAATCACAAGGAAGTTTGGCGCAATAAAAATTTCACAGGGTAATTTCTTCCAGGTTTAGCATAAAACTGGGGTGTATCTTACATTTTTCCCCAGAGAGGAGTTTTGCTAATAAAAATAATACAGAGAGTTTTTGCTAATTAGGCAAGGCGTTGCATTTCATATTACATAATATTAATCAATGTATTGCTTGTGTCGATTTAGATTTAATTATAAATAACACGCGTGCAGTGGATATTACATGACTGGAGTGACGAAGATTGCGTCAAAATACTAAAGAAATGCAAAGAAGCAATTCCAAGCAAAGACAATGGAGGAAAGGTTATCATTGTTGAAATGATTGTAGATCATAAGAAAAAATTAGACCATGAAAAAGTTGAAACTCAACTTTTCTTTGACATGGAGATGATGACCATTATAGCTGGAAAAGAGAGAACTGAAAAAGAATGGGCAAAACTCTTCTTTGATGCTGGATTTACTAGCTACAAGATCACTCCTTTAGGATTGAGGGCCCTCATTGAAGTATTTCCATAATTTGTTTAATGAGATAATTACTTCATATTATGTGGTACCATGAAATAAATTACCTTGAGTATATATAAATAATGTTTAAGCTATTATTACGAATGAATAAAGAAAGAAAAGATGTTTTGACTTTTGAATTTTTGTGAGATATGTGTTATGTGTATTAAGGTGATCCCATTATTCGTAGATGCACAACTTGGTTCACATCCATTTTTTACTTAGTGAAAAACAAAACATCACTTATGCTTTGTTTTACTCCTAAAAAATTCTCTGTATATTATTGCAACTCCCCAAAATCTATCTGTAATATCAAGTAGTGCCAAATACCCTTCAAACTCCAAAATTGCAAGTATTTGTTAATATTTTGTTTTTGATATGATAATTTTACCCTTGACATTAATAGACAAAATCACTCCCTATGTTTTGTCTAACTCCCAAAAAAAATCTCATGTGTCATCTTAAATCCCCAAATCCCCTTTGTATTTGGTGTTAAATATCACACTCAACCCAAGTAATATATATTTAATTTTTCAAAAAGAATAAATAAATTCAAAAAAACAAACACATATGGATAATCTTATCATTCCACCAAAATTATACTTCAGTTGAGTGTGTATTTAAAACCAAACACAAAAGAGTTTTTGAGAGTTAAGATAACACAAGAGGTTTTTTAGGAATTAGACAAAGCATATGAGGTATTTTTGTTTTTTTCTCCGAATACACTTTGCAAGCGGAACTTAGATGGAGAGTGGTGATGAAAGTTCAGTACATATTTGGAGAGACATATGGTCGAAACAATGCACTTGCACTTGTGGCTCAAAATTTACAAAATTTTCACTTGTGGTACCATAAAAATTGAAGCTAACACGTTTTGCACCTTAATTTAATCATTTTTTGTACCGCCATTAAAAATTAATGTTAAATGATGATATTGCAGTTAAGTGTTATTACAAAATTAATGTGATTATTTATGTTGATTGATAATTCTACCCCCACGATATTTCAGGTTGGCAAAATAACCCCCATCTTCAAGTTTATTGACTGTTTTAGTCCAAATTTTTGTCCAATTTCAAAATTTACTCGAATAAGACACGTGCAGACCAATTTAAAATTTTACTTATTACATTTTCATATTTATTACACTAATTTGGATTTATAAACTCATTTGAAAGGGTTTTGACTCGGTCTCGCAAAACCCACGGGACCGGGTCAAAAACCATCCACATGCACCCTTAATTATTGGTTGTTCAATAACTATTAATTTTAATGTTTCGATAGTCTAGCTGGATTTGATATTATTTTAATATATACTTTTCCATTTTTTTTATTTATCGTTTTGGATTATCCGTTTTAGGAGTTCTATTCCCATGTTTTAATTCTGAGCTTAATTTCTCGCCATTAAAAGCTTCTTCCCTCGCGTGAAATTGGAGATGATGAGTAATTTGCAAATCTAGTCCAGTATTAATGACCCACCACAAAACTTATAGGAGAAAATTGCACTATTCATATCAAATTTTGTCATCTTTATACATGTCATATCATACTATTTAAATGATACATTTAATATCAAAATTGACCAACTTTTTTTACATTTAGTTTGACCGTTAATTTTAGGATGGAAATATCTCCACATCTAAAAAAAAAGAGTGAATAGCAAATTAACTCCATATGTTATTTAAAATAGATAGTTTAACTCCTTGAGATAAATAAAAGGGCAAAATACCTCCTTGTATTTTTATAAAAGAACCACGTTATCTCCCTCTTGATTTTAGGGGGTAAATTGCCCATTATACAATATCATAGGGAGTTAAATTGTTCATTTATGCATATTACAGGGAGGTATATTTCTTATTTACGCATATCACAAGGGTGTAAAGTTAATTGGTCATTTTTTACATGAAAATAAAATCTCAATCGCATTATGGAGTGCGTGTGCAACACCTCCACTAGCAAGGAGGTAAATTTTTCATTATTTCATATTACAGAGAAGTAAATTGCTCATTGTTTCATTTCACAGAGGTAAACTGTCGATTTTTATATCATCGGGAGATAATTGTCCATTACACATATCAGATGAATTTAACTTGTCAAAAACCCAACAAAAAATTCAGTAAAAATCCATTTCCCAAAAAAAATATTTATGTATTTGATAACCTAGACTACTTTTAGATTTATCCACACGTAACAAAAGAATTCTAGAAAAGTATATTTCCCAAAGGAAAATTGTTATGTATTTGACACCTATATTATATAGCACGTAACAAAATAATTCAGGAAAATCCCATTTCCAAAGAAAATTATTATGTATTTGATCACTTAACTACTTTAGATATATATTGTCCACACTCAACAAAAGAATTCAGGATTAGTCAATTTCCCAAAGGAAAACTTTTATGTATTAGTTGTTCTTTTTTAACAATTTATACACTTGAAGTGTTTAAAAATTCAACATATAGTTGTGCATGTTATTAAAGTATGTAAACATAGTTGGAATAAATCCGGAAAACACTTCAATGAAAACACGAAAATATAGAAAATAGTAAGATTGAGCCAGGGATGCAATCTCCTCAAGTCAATATTTTCGAGGATGTCTACGGTGCAAACAGTATTCCCCAATAGTCTCTTAAGATCACACAACATTATTGATTCTTTGTTGTTTGAAAGAACAAAACGGCCATGGGCAAGTTGAAATAAACAGAACTTCGACTTTTGAAAAATAAAATAAGAATTGAAGAAGAGAGAATTTAAATTTTGATTTAGTTGCTACCGATTAATTTATTCAGAACTGGTCAGATTTTGTTTTATATCTACATATGCAAACATGCATTTTTGTAAAAGACATAATATTTTAATCCAAAGAATATCTCTTCGGACTGAACAGACGCAACTATTCTGATCAATTTATTTAATTAACCTATAAAATCACCTAACATTAGCTGCTATTATTTTACAGCTACTTTTGATGTATTGCAAAACACTAAATTGGAATATGTTTTTCTACTAAAAAAAAAAAAAAGAGAGAGAGATATATGACTTTATGTGATCAGCTTGAAATGGGACAATAAAACTCGTTTCACGTAGTATACGGATGAAACGGTCGTGGGAGCCTTGGCCCCCAATAATATTTTTTGCTTTACTATATACTCGGTATAAATTTGATTCATTAATTCTATTAGTTATTAATTGAAAATTAAGTTGAATTGTATCATCTTCTTAGTTTTTATTGTTAATGCTCATGACTTAAAGAAATTGAATATATTTTGCGCCATTGTTATCTCTAGTCTCTTTTAAATGTACGTTGAGTATAATAATTATCCTTTTCGGCTATCACTTTAGAACAATAATTTAATGGTAATATGTACATATATTGCGAATACAATTTAGTAGATATTAAACATATTACTCCAAATAATAACACCTTATTTTTTAATTAATCTCTAATTATTTCTTGTCTAGTTCATAAAATAAAGCTAGATTAAATTGTATATCACTAATGTATGTATACAATATATAATTTGTTATTTTGTGTTTTCTCAATCCATTTTATAATATATAGGTGATATATTATTGATAAACAATTAATTATGAGAAAAGCAGCTAAAACTAATGCATATAGAAAAAAAGAATTTTAAAAAACTTGAGCCTTAACATAATTCAAGTTGAAAAATTATTTTATTATATTCTAATTTGTGTAGGGTTTAAACTACATAAGAGAAATTTTATCATTTTAAAAAGAACATTAATAATATAGTTCGCCCCCTCGACCTTTCAGTTCTGAGTACGCCCCTGCTCGTGCAATTAATAAATTTCAGGTAAAACGAAATTGATGTCACAACTAATGTTTGTTGGCGTTTTTACCCCACATATATTCGAACTGGTAACATTATGTATCAAATACTTACATAATATATGTATATATATAACAATTAGCATTCAATTTTTAATTTTTATAAGATATTACAAACATTACAAATAACCTCAAAGGTCAAAAGGGCAAATAGTTACTTGTAAGAATGTGACAAATATCAGGGAATTTTTTAAATAACCAATATGTGAGGAGAATTTTATAAAAGGGTCTTACCTTAAAGGGTTATCCATAATTAACCTTTTATAAAACATTTGCATTTTAATAAGTTAAATTTTACATCGGTTTTGTTCAATTATGCTCGGACTTGGTTATTAATTCGTTGAATCCAATAAAATGGTTTAAACTCAACCTTGACAATTTTTTTTAGGACAACCCCACATTCTTCTTTTAAAAAATCCATCTCAAATTTAAATAACTTCAACTTAAATATAATAATAATTGAATCTAGTAGTTGAGAAGAGAACAAAGTCTAATAGATAATTAATTCTACTAAAAAAACATTATGCTTATTAGGGATGGGCATGAGATGGGTTATTTGGGCCCTGTTTGGGTCGCTTTTGACCCAAGTTTTTCATCCTCAAAATGGGCCGAACACCAACTCAATAGCTATTGGCCTAAAGCCCTAAACTGTCCGCGAACACTAGTTTCGCTAAGGCCCAAACACGGTTGTTTCATCATGCAGGTCTGGCACTATATTAATTTAGAGATATTCTATAAATAGAAAATAAATAGTACTATTTTATTGTTAACCTACATCAATTATTATTACTTACCTAAATTAATATTACATAATATTATTACAATCACATTCTCAATTATTACACTATATAATATTATATCTTAATTACATAAAGTTTTTGATTTGATATCTGTCATTAACTTTTCACCCCCAAACACCAACATCCAAAATCATTTCAAACCATATCTCAGTTTTTCAAAACACACTATCTATTATTTTACATTCTCAATATTCCAACCAAAATCAATTCAAATCGTGTTTCAATTCTTTCGCCAAAATCAACCAAACAATTTTGGAACACCGAAACAAGACGAAACAGAGCCAAAATCGATCCAAACGGGTCCTTAGATCCTATCCAAGTGGATTTAATCCAGTGGGGTTGAATGTCCTACATATGGGCATGAGAGAGCAAAAAATTTCTTTTATGCCCATGTTGCATTCATCCAGCACCCCGATAAATTAAATCCACCGCACGACTTTTTCCAGGATATGATGAGTTTGGGACAATAGACATAGATGTAGTAATTTCAGGACTGGAACCATCACTCCCAAAATAATTTGGGTACCCGAATTTTGTAGAAATGGGGGATTGCGGGTTCCATTTTTTAGAGACAAAAAAATAGGATTAAAATCTGTAAATTATGGTTTTCATCAAATGTTTTCTAAGCAAATTATATTTGTTTTCTAAGCAAATTGAATATGATATATTTGTCACACATTCCAAATCATATAGAAATATTTTGATAACAAATTGAATCTGGTGATTTTTCTTCAGAATCCAAATCATGGGGTAAATGCAAAATACTCCCTCGTGTTATGTTAAACCTACAAGAAATTACCCTGTGAAATTTTTATTGCGCTAAACATTCTTGTGTTTTCAAAAACCCTGTAAAAAAAAACACAATTTATAAAAAAAAATAGGTCATTTTGGATCGACTTATTTCAAGAAATCATTTTTAAAACACTTCAAGTTGGTCCCTACAACTTCACGTGATATATTTTTGAAATGATTTCTTGAAATATATCGATCCAAAACGACCTATTTTTTACAAATTGAGTGTTTTTTGCAGGGTTTATGAAAACACAAGGAAGTTTGACCATTTTGCTTTATAATAACTTATTTTAACATTTTCTATCAGTAAATTTAGATTAAAAAAAAAGACATTATCTTCATTTTATTTTCAATTATCATCTAGATTATAACTGTATATCTAAAATACACGTTTACATATCTAACATATTATTATGTTGCATGTTATTTATATAACTTAGATTATCATATCAAGTCGGGGTTGAAAATGCCATAAATTATATTTTTTGGGTGCAAAGTGCCAAAAATATTCGAAAATAACTATTATATCCTTCAATCAATGAATTTTTCCTTCAAAACACACACTAGGGTGCAAAGTGCCAAAATTTTTAAGTTATGACACAAAGTGCCAAAACCCTATAATTTCAGGTGCAAAGTGTCAAAAGCCATTACTTTTGTCACTTTAACTCTTATTTTAATTTAACACATAAAACGGATTACTGTTATATTTTCAAATTAACTTATTGACTTTAATCTACCGTAGATTAATTAAGATAAACAAATCAATATCCTAGCCTAACCTCCATCTACTCTTTAATTGGACAAATTGTGCAAGTTGTGCTCTATTTATCCATCGTATACATTAATGTCAATTTGCATATTTTAAATTTGAATAAAAATGTTAAAAAAAGAAAATCTAAAACTAATAATAATCAGATTATAGGTCTGAAATTTATTTAATGCAAATGCAAGTGTTCCAAGTGTTATAAATATATTAATAGGAGTAGAATATTTATAAATATTTTCACTAATTTAAGCCTCGAGATATAAGTAGCACAAAAATCTCTCAAATTCCCGAGAAAAATAACTTTGAGAATAGTCCAATAATCCCCGAGTGAAATGCAAAAATACCCTCTCGACTTTTCCTAATTAACCAAAATTCCCTGTATTTTTTTATTATAAAAAACCTCCCTTGTATTATTTTTTATTAACGCAAAACCCCCTCTTACATATTTCACTAAAAAATAACAATCATACACCACAAAAAATAAAATAAAAAACACCCTATTCACAAAAAGAAATGATAAGAATTCTTCTATTGATTTTGAAAATGGACAATTAATCCCCTGTGCGCTTAAAAATTGTCAATAATATTCATATTGATTTATGTAGGAATCTTAAACGATTGTAATTAAAAAAAAACACTAGAAGTTTTTGCAAAATAGATAAAGCACATGGGATATAAATTAGGAGCGAAAAACAAAAACACTCTTTAAGCTTTGTCTAACTCCCAAAAAACCCCTGTGTTATTGTAACTCCCTAAACCTCCCATGTGATCTCAAGTAAGTATCAAATACACCCCCTATAAAAGAGAGTGTGTTTCAAACGCCAAAATTGTAAGTATTTGTTCATATTTTACTTTTGACATGACAATTTTACCCCTGACATCAAAAGATAAAAATACACCCTATGTTTTGTCTAACTCCCAAAAAAAACCCCATATATATATATATATATATATATATATATATATATATATATATATATATATATATATATATATCATTTTAAATCCCCAAAGCCCCCCTGTGTTTGATTTTAAATAGCACCTCGCCTAAGTAGTATATACTTAATTTTTCAAAAAGAATAAATAAATTTAAAGAAAAACAAGCACATAAGGGTAATCTTGTCATTCCATCAAAAGTAAAAAGTAAAATTATACTTGGGTTGAGTATGGTATTTAAAACAGAATATATGGGAGTTTTTTTAGAGTTAGCCAAAATATAGGGGTGTTTTTTTATCTTTTGCTCTATTAATTAGCTCATTAATCCAAGTTATGAAAAAAATGATTTATTTTTCTTTTTGTAAACAAGAAGTCTAATCAGACAATCTTAACTTCCTTGATCTTGTCTTAAGACCAAATTATTACCCTTGGGCTCTGACTAAAGACACGTTCAAAATTCTAAATAATGAAATCGTACAATGTCAAAAGCCCTACTCCAGTACCATCTTTTTGCTTTATTCCTTCACTTACGGTTTTTGCAATTTCCCATGCAAAAATGCGAAATATTACCTTTTTATTGGGAACTCCTATTTAATACCTTTAATTTTTCTTAAAGAAATCCGAAGGTAATTCAGAGTTTACAATATCAAGAATAAAATTCGGGAGAACATTTCGGAGGAAATTCCTTTAATTTAAACTGATTACTGTATCTTATTAGCTCATTGTATTCATTTAAATTTTAATTAAGAATTGACCGTAAACAAATAGACAAATATATCCACTAGATTAATTGATTGATAATTTTTAAATTAACAATGTAGTTATGCTTATATTTGACAGAGAGATTGTCCGGCAAATCAACTGTACGATTGCTATTTATTGTAATAAAAAAGAAACTATTCAATTTAAATTAATAAATGATAATTAATTTAAATAAATGTGTAAATAAATTTATTTTATTTATAAAAAATTGTAATGAAATTTTTTGTAATTTTTCATTTTAAAAATTAAATTGCTAATAAATATGTAAATATAAGATTTTTTTAGTATATTAGAAAACTTGTATGCAATTATAAAATTTTTTGGATGTACATATATAATTATCAATCTTATTTATAAGATATTATTAGTACCCAAGCTTTAATTTTTTAAGATATTACAAACATTACAAATAACTCTCTATGACAAAATTTGGAACTTTTCAGTGATAAGAGGTCAATTTTAAGATGGTGATAAACTTCAAGAGAATTTTCGTAATACTCAATACGTAAGAGAATTTTCATAATTAAACCGTACCTCATGGGGTATACATATATAATTTACCCTAATAAAAATAATAAAAGGGTTTTTTGTCATTTAGGTAAAACACCGAGATATTTTTTAATTTAGCTCATCAATCCCCTTATGGTTATGAATAATTAATTTTTTTTCTTTTGTTAAACAAGAAGCTTAATCAGACAATTAATTAATCTTAACTTTCTTGAACTTGTCTTAAGACCAAATGATTACCCCTGACCAAACACACGTTCAAATTCTAAATAAAAGCACTGCACCCAGTACCATCTTTTTGCTTTATTCCTTTACTTTCAGTACATTTTGCAATTTCCCATACAAAATTACGAAACATTTACCTTTTTATTAGGAGTTACTCCTAATTACCTTTAATTTTTTTTTTTTTTAAGAGAAATCTGAAGGTAATATTATTGATTAGAAAGATGAAGTTTGCAATATGAAGAACGAAATTAGGGAGAATAGACAAAATTTAATTAAGAGTTGACCGTAAATAAATAGACAAAATACCCCTAGATCGATAGGTTGCTAATTTTTAAAATGGATTATGCATATATTTTCTTGGGGCCATGCTAATTTAATAGATTTCTTTTAGGGTTTGACGCAAATATAAATATTAATTCCATGTATTATTTTCTTCGTATGTTGAGTCCAATGGGGTCGCAATTTTGATAGTTTGTATCGATCGAGTTCATAGGTCATATGTGATCGATAACTAGCAAGCTGATACTTAACGTTATGTATATGATTTATAGAACTCGTTTACGAGCTTGATTTTTAATTTACTATCACATTAATTGTCAATTTGATAATACATGGAATGTCATAGATTTGTATCAATTAACAAATATTATTCCTACACATATGGTTGGTTGTTGATAGATATATACTTAATTATGTAAAAGCATGAAATATATAATTTGTGTACCATCATTATAAAATTGACACATGTCAAAACTAAATAGCATGCATTGCATAGGATTATATTCGGCCATAATCTATGACTAGTAAATATCTTTTCAAACTTATACTCAAAATTAAAAGGTGCAAAAATAATAGTAAGGCTATCTTCATCAGCTCTCTTAAATTTCAGTCTCTTATCTTAAAATATAATTAATGAACAATATTATACACTTTCATTTTTTACTCAATATTCCAACAACTAGTTTATATTTTAAGAGATTACTTTTTAATAGTCATATCATTTCACTTCAATAGCTAGTTTATATTTTAAAAAATAATTTTAATTATTATTTTATATAAATAATAATGATATATTTATAATACTAATTGATTTTATTTCAAAATAAAAAAATAGTTTTTTAAAGTATAATTCAAGATTTTGAGTTGTTATTTCGCTAATTTCATTAAAAGTCGGTATTATTATTTACAAATAATGGTACACAAATATATAATGTCATTAAATCGCAGCCTAAATATATAAAAGTCGGTATTATTATTTACAAAAAAAAATATTAAAACCAAAAATGGAGATAAGAAGGAGAAATGGTGGAGAATATAATTATGTGCAATGCATGCTATTTAATTTTAACATGTGTCAATTTTATAATGGTGGTACATGTGGTATAGAGGATCTGCAGCCATAATTTTTGCCTATAAAAGTTATGATATAAAAACATTATACGAAAGATAAATTGTTCACAATGTGTTAATTAACCTATCATAAAAATACAAAAGCGATATATTATAAATATTAGTATTAGTATTAAATTTTAAAGGAAACCCAAAAGATGTATGCTTTTACGTGGGGCAGAGAGAGCCTTCCCTAGCTTTTCCTTTTGTCTGTTCTCAAAAAAAAAAAAAAAAAAAAAGCTTTTCCATTTGTCTTAATGAAGGTACAAAATTTATTTATTTACTTCTTCATAAATAAATTTAAGTATCTACAATTTCTATGGAAACTTTGACCCATTTTTCTTAAGAAATTGAAGTTATAAACCCATAACGTAACTTAGACTTGCTTTGGAGTTAGAATTAGAAATCCTTCAATTTTTAAGTGTCACTTGACATATAATATTTTTGACGAAAATTAAAGTTTTGGTCGGATAGAACGTAAATTATGATTTTTGGCAAAAAGTAAATTTTCCGATAAAATAAGACATAAATTAATGATTTCCGACGATAAGGAGTAATATTGATGACGGTAACACAATATAAAAAACGTATATTGTCAAGGCACAACAATAAAACGCCAATTTTGAAATGCAGTCATTTTGGAAGACCAAAAAATAAAATTTTACACTAGAATAAATATCTCTAATTTAGCTTAAACGACTTTAAAGATTAAGTCACACTAATGGTCCTCAAGTTCAAAGTTAGTTACGCTTTCGTCCCTCAAAGATAAAGTGTTACACTTTCGTCGCTTTTATATATTATGTATTACACTTACGTCTCTCATACATAAAGTATTATAATTACATCCCTCATGTTAATATTTTATTTTATTTTCGTCCTTATGTTAATATTTTGTATAAAAGGTTACATGTATACATGAGGAATGTACGTAAGTGTAACACATTATATAAAAGAGACGAAATTATTACACATATTATCTAAAAGAGAGGAAAGAGTAACAATTTATCTACAATGTTAGTAAATATAACACATTATTTAAATAAAAATAATGAAAGTGTAACATATGAGAAATTAAAAGTGTAACCAAAACATGAAGTTGTATCACTATCATAAATTTGTTGTATTAATTTTAAATGGTTGTATTCCAAGAATGAGGTTTGACTGCTTTATAATGTTAGCACCAAAAGGGAAATAAGTGGTCAGAACTTTTTGTCAGAGGTCCTGGAGACAATTAATGACAACTGCGCTTTATCTATAGAGTAATTGCATTTAACCTCCCTATATTTCTGGTTAGTTCACAATCAAGTCCTAAATGCTTAAAATTTTAGGAAGCGTATCCATCTACTTGCCAAAAAAAAAATCGAAGATGGTTTAAATTTTAAAAAAAAAAAATATGTCGCTTATCATCAATAGTACTTAGTTTTTTTTTTTTGCCTTTTTTTATGATGAATGTGTTTATTCATCCACGTGCTAAAAAACTTGAGAATGATAAGTGAGAATAAGAATTGATTCTTGTTACAAAAGAAAAAAAAAATGGAAAACATTTTGGTCCCAAACTTTATCCCAAAAAATATTTTTGGTACCATAAAACGCAGAAAAATACATTTGATACCACAATTTTCATGATTTTGACACATTTAGTCATTCCGTTAAATTTTGGACGGAAATTTCGCGCGTGACCGTCACGCTCGGGTCAAGCGCATCAAGTTCAAATCGGTCACGAGTTTTGCACGTGAGAAATTCGGTCAAAACACTTTTGGTCCCAAATTTTACCCAAGAAAACACATTTGATACCATGATTTGCAGAAAAACAGATTTGGTACCACAATTTACATATTCTTGACACATTTAGTGTCCTTGTTAGATTGATAAAAATCACATATAATGAACAGACAACAGTTTCACTAAAAATTTTGATAAAAATCACAAAATATACTTAAATCATTAAAAATATTCTTAATAAAAGTACCTTGGATACCTAAATTGGTGCCTTTTGACTTGCACTTGTATTCCAATGTTGATACAAGCACCAATCATAAGTTCCATCTTTTCCATCGAAAACATCGAAAAGTTTCCATTTTTGAATCAGGCGAAACGAATACATGTAATTCCGAAATTATTTATTTGCCTTAAACTCAATTATTTTCCTAAATTTAGTAATTTTTTTTACAAATTTTCCTTAGTGTTTCTTAAATATTTCCGAATAGTCTCGAAAAGTTTTCAATATTTGGCTCTCCGAAACATACATTCGAAATGAGTTTTTGATCCATGGATACAAGTGCAAGTCAAAGTGCACCAATTCAGGTATCCAATGTACTTTTGTTAAGAATATTTTCAAAGATTTAAATACACTTTGAGATTTTTATCAAATCTTTTAGAGAAATTGTTGTCTGTTCATTTTATGTGATTTTTATCAATTTAACGGCGACACTAAATGTGTCAAGAGTATGTAAATTGTGGTACAAAATCTGTTTTTCTGCAAAGCATGGTACCAAATGTGTTTTCTGGGGTAAAGTTTGGGACCAAAAGTGTTTTGACCGATTTGTCACGTGCAAAACTCGTGAACTTAACGGGCGCGTGACGGTCACGCGCGAAATTTCCGTCCAAAATTTAACGGAATGACTAAATGTGTCAAAATCTTGAAAATTGTGGTACCAAATGTGTTTTTCTGCGTTTTATGGTACCAAAAGTGTTTTTTGGGGTAAAGTTTGGGACCAAAAGTGTTTTTCCCTCCAAAAAAAAAATAGCAATAGATTATTGTTGCATATTTAGTTTATGAATTATGAGGTTAAGTTATGAAAATTTAACTGCTCAATTTTAAGACGAGATGACCAATTAACTCTTTTAAATATATATATTTAAAAAAAAAAGCAGATTTATGCCAATCCCAATAAATAGGTTTTAAAGTTCTAACGGTCATATAATCTAATAATAGTGAGCCGTACTTTACCATGCATGGATTGAGTTAAATGAGGCCACAAAATCACGAGTCAGGCACACATTTTACTCTTTAAAATAAAAAGATTTATATTATTTTTGCCTTATCTCGTGAATTATGAAATTTAAGGGTGTAAATGAGTCGAGTTGTGTCTAACGCCACATTCTTTTCAGACTTTGTTTTATTTTTATCGACTTTAAAATATTGTGTTTGAGCTTAATTTGATTTCTTACGAACTGAACTCAAATGAGCTTTTATTGAACGAGCTATAACGGAGTATTGAGTAGTTTGATATTAGTGCATATATTTTGTCAATTTTTAGTTTAACGAGACGAGTTCGAGCCGAGCTTCAAAAGTTATCAGACGAAAAATGATATTCAAGCTTGTGTTGATTTATGTGACGAATCGAGCTCAAACGAGGACCTTTGAAATGAACTCGAATCGAATATCGAATAATTTGATTTAATTTACAACCCCAATTGTACATGATGAATGCAAATATGCAATTATTGTTACTATCAGTTTTACACCTCCTCCTACACCAATCTCAATCATTCCAATTCCTGAACGGTTTTAAATCTTGAAGTTGACATCAACATATAAGAAAATAAGAAATCATAAACTAAATAGATATAAATGTAAATAATAAAAGACAGTAATTTTTTTCATTGTTCTCTAATGCCAAAAGAAATAAAATCATATCATCAACTAGAGTCTATGATTATATGAATAGTTGTTAGTTTGATTTTGATTTATTCTCCTTTCACAAAAATAGGTTTGTTTTCAGTTAAATATCTTCTTCTTTTTTTATTTTTATTTTTTTTTTAATTTTTTTATCTAGATTCCGATTAAGAAGTGATATACGATTACAATTCAATTTGAGTGTCAGGTTCACAAAATTTGAAATATGACTCAAACTTAATTTCATTCCTAGGGTAGGACTAGGCGTCTGGGTCGGGTAATTTGTTACCCATTCCGACCCAATCGGGTATTTTTCATTTGAGACGAAGAAAAGGGTGACCCGAATCCGAAATATATTATTGAGTCGAGTTTTGGGTATCACATATGTACCCTAACGGGTATTTTGAAATCCGTTTGGGTATTGATGATTTTTTTTTTTTTTTTTTTTTTGCAATTTATACTGTTGGGGCATAGATTTTGAATTGACGTATATAGTTTTTTACATCAATAATTGTAGCATATATAAATTTTCTCTAGTGATTTTTATATGTGATATTTTGAAATTTGGAGTTTGATTATAATATTGTTGAAGACTTGAGACGTTTGTGTTATGTTTGTTTTGAAGTTATTGGGTACAATTTAATGTTTGAATTCATTAATTTCACAATTTTACATACATATATGTTAAAAAAAATAAGTTTTCTTGTATATTTTTATATATTTTTTCAAAAAATAAAAAAAGAATATGTGAAATTTCGAGTACCCAAAACCCGAAATACATGATCCGGGCCCAGCCCTACCTGGGGTTCTGTGAAACCTTTTAAATCTATAAATTATAGATTTAAGATATGGACAACCTCGCACCATAAGGAACCTAATATCAAGTATTGAATTCAATTTTAGAAATTATATTATAATTGGAACAACCTACACTCAAGTATGTACTTAGAATCTAACTTCACTCTATAAATTATAATTGGTGGAATGGTAAGGCTAACAATTAGTCTAGAAAAACGCAAAATATTGGAAATGTTTACCTTTCATATGAATAATAAAAAAAATTCATATCTCATATTTTTATTTCAATAACAAAATATTACATGGTTAGTTAAATTGTTAAATAGCTAATACTCAATTTATTCTTAGAAATCATCCTAAACTAGATAATAAAGATATGTAATCAGTGTATTAGCTCAGCTTAAAAAATAAAGTTTCACTTAATTATTAATCTTTAATATTCTTAATTTATTTCCAATTGAGCAAGTAAAAATATGGAAATCTTTCCAAATATCATATCTTCATTTAAGTAAAATGATATATTTGAATAAAAGAAACTCATTTAAGAATTATAATTGAATTTCGAATCATCCGAAAAAGGAAATGAAAAAAAGAAGAAGCTTAAAATAGTATGGAATAAAGATCAAGTAGCTTAAACAAATACTAAAGTTATATACAATTTCCTTTACTTGAATACATCATTAATATCATTATATCAGAAATTATATTAAATAATTATTAAATTAAAATATATAATTAAACCAACTATTAAAATCCATATTAAACAAGACAAATAAATTCTAACTCAAAACCTTGTCTCATATTTTTCCATAGATTTATTGATTTGCGACCCTTATAAACAAAACTCAAGTTATCCTATATCTATATCTAATGCTTTCTTCGATCCAACTGTAAATATGCGAGTACTATATATAAATAAAAAAAAATTCCATGAATTTAAAATTATTCCCAAATTCTTCTTCACATAATGAGGCAACAAACCTTAAATTAGCATTTAAGTCCCCCCCCCCCCCCCCCCCCAATTATTATTTACTCATTAATTACACCCTTCACCCCATTTTCTTTTTCTTCACACTCTTTTTCACTTCACTCTCTTTCTCTCTCTCACACAACAATGGCAGCAAAACCAAAACGAAACCCTTTCCTCCTCCTCTTCCTTTTCCTCCTCCACTACGCCGCCGCGCAAAACCACCCCGACGCCCAACCTCTCCTCCTCTTTAAATCCTCCGCCGACCCATCAAACTCCATTCTCACCTCCTGGAACTCCTCCGACCCATGCAACTCATGGGTCGGAGTCTCCTGCCTCCATAACCGGGTCACCCGTTTAGTCCTGGAAAATCTCAACCTCCAAGCCACCACTCTTCCTTCCTCCCTCACCTACCTCACCCAACTCCGGGTCCTCAGCCTGAAACGTAATGGGTTCTCGGGTCGGATACCGGATCTCTCCAACCTCACGAGCCTCAAACTCTTCTTCATTTCTCATAACCGTTTCTCCGGTGAATTCCCAGATTCATTAACTTCGCTTTTAAAACTCTACCGACTCGATCTGTCGTACAATAATTTCTCTGGAATTGTGCCATTGGGTATAAACGGGTTGACCCATTTGCTGACATTAAAGCTTGAAGAAAACGGGTTCACGGGTCCTATTTCGGGTCTCAGCTTACCCAACTTACAGGTTTTCAACGTTTCAGGAAATGGGTTCACTGGAGAAATACCCTTTTCTCTTTCCACCTTCCCCACGTCGTCGTTTTCGGAAAACCCGTCTCTATGCGGGCCACCGTTACAAAAATGTAATATGGTTTCAAGCGACCCGACCCGACCCGGTGGAGCTTTAGCTTCGCCGGTCTCTTCCTCCCCAACCACAATGCCGGCGGAGACAAAACCTCAAACGAAGTCGAAAACCACCCACCACGGTAGAATTAGCTCACTCGCCATAATAGCTATAATTTTAGGAGACATTTTGGTGTTGGGTTTGGTTTCTTTGCTTCTTTACTGTTATTTCTTTAGGAGCTATTCGAAAATGTCCGGGAAGAGTAACGGGTCGACGCAAGCAGAGAAAATAGTGTATTCGTCGAGCCCATATCCGAACCCGGGGCAATACGAGAGGGGCAAAATGGTCTTCTTGGATGGGGAGAGAAGGTTTGAGTTGGAAGATTTGTTGAGGGCATCCGCGGAAATGTTAGGAAAAGGGGGATTCGGGACGGCCTATAAGGCGATTTTAGATGATGGAAATGTTGTAGCTGTGAAAAGATTGAAGGATTTGAGTGTTAATGGGAAGAAAGAGTTTGAGCAACAAATGGAGGTTTTGGGGAGACTTAGGCACCCTAATTTGGTTGGATTTAAAGCTTATTACTTTGCTAGAGATGAGAAATTGTTGGTTTATGAGTACATGCCTAATGGAAACTTGTTTTGGCTTCTTCATGGTATGCAAAAAAACTATCTTACCTCTATTTTCGTAATGCATATTTGTTTAAGTTGGATAATGGATGTGAATTTGAGTCTATCATTCTTGTATTTATTCTTAGCTTGCATTTGTAGTAGGAATGGAATGTCTTTTAGTAATGAATATACTTAGATGAATCATTTGATTATTTTACGGTATGCTTATGTGTACAAATGTTGTTTTAGCCGTATGATTGAGTTCGAGGATATGATGTATATGCTGAATTTAGTGCTGATCTTATAACTTTTTTTATCACTTCCCCTTGTTTTTGAAAGAAATCATAAATTAAATGTAGTTTTGAAAATCCGACGCAAGGGATATTTCACTATGATTGATTAGTAGAAGTATTTAGGTGACATAAAATCGGTGACGTTTAACATGCTATCCTTGGTCTTTTCTTTCCTTTCCTTTCTTTTGTTTCACAAAATGTTTTCGCTATGATAATATTTTTCTAAGCAAGTTTTGTTTTGATCTTCTTGTTAGATTTGGTAATTTATTGAATTGTGATTTTTTTTCTTTCTAACATGCAGGCAATAGAGGTCCTGGTCGAACCCCACTAGACTGGACCACTAGACTTAAAATCGCAGCAGGGACAGCACGCGGAATATCCTTCATCCACAACTCATGCAAATCCCTCAAACTCATACACGGCAACATCAAATCCACCAACGTTCTAATCGACAAAACCGGAAATGCCAAAGTCTCTGATTTCGGCCTCTCGGTTTTCATATCACCTTCATCATCCGTCTCAAAATCCAACGGCTACCGTGCTCCCGAAGCCGCATTAGACGGTCGGAAACTAACCCAAAAATCGGACATTTACTCATTCGGAGTCCTTTTACTCGAGCTTTTAACCGGAAAATGCCCGTCTATCATGGAGAATACTGCCCCTGGCTCTGGTTACAGCAGTGTCATTGATTTGCCGAGGTGGGTCCAGTCGGTCGTGAGAGAGGAATGGACTGCCGAGGTTTTCGATTTGGAGCTTATGAGGTATAAGGATATCGAAGAAGAAATGGTGGGATTGTTGCAAATAGCTATGGCTTGTACTCAAGCTTCACCCGATCAAAGACCGAAGATTAACTATGTAGTCAAAATGATTGATGAGTTGAGGGGTGTGGAAGTGTCACCTGCACATGATACGCTCGATTCGGTTTCGGAATCGCCTTCGGTTTCTGAAGATACGTGTAGAGCTAGTGAATGATCGGTGTTAGTCTATGCGTAGAATCCATAGCTCGTTTGTATTTCGGTCGATTTATGTATATGTAGTGTTTCTTTAGTGGGTTTTTGGAGTGAAAGGTTTAAATTTTAGTTTTGTAGTTGTTGGGATTAGGTTTATAACTGGGAAATGTCTAATGTGTGAGCCATGATTGAGTTGCAACTGCATATTTTTTTATTAGGAGTAGATAAAGTGATTAACTTAGAATTACTATCATCTCTTTTTCTTTATTAACCCATGAATGCTCTTAGGACTTGTTTGATCATAACCTTCTTTAAAATCTTATCATATTTACATCAAAATAATTATATCTTTTGCTTCTAAAATTTATCTAAACTAGTACATTGTTCCCTTTGAGTCCTTTACATCAATAAAAATAAAAAATTAAACTTTTGCACGACTGCGAAAATGAGACGTGTATGTTCGATGAGCAATTTATATTTTTTATGTTTAAGTTGTCGCAATTTTAGTTCTCTTACTAGTAATTTTAACCTAAATTCAACGGAATTAAAATCATTGTCCATAAATTGTAATGCAAGCTAACATATTGAGGCATATTTCAAAAACTTGTTTTTTAAAGGATTCACGTGAAATTATAAGAATCAACTTATTTAAAAATAATTTCTTGAAATATGCGAATCAGAAATGACTTATTTTGTACAAACGAGTGATTTCCTGTTGAATTTTTAATAGTGCATGGGGATTCTATACAATAAACATTTCACATGATAATTTCGTGCAAATTTCAAATAACACGGTGGAGTCCCTTACATTTATCCCCTTATGCTTACTTAGCATTTTCCTTCTAAACAAGAAACATTATCTTCAACAACTTTCTTTTTAAAATCTTCATTCAAACATAATCAAAATAAATTAAACAAAACAACCCAATAACCAAAGTGAAGGTATACCTAAGCCTTAAAGCCAAACAATTTCTGGCCAATCCTAAGCAAAGGTTGTAATGTACTAGGATGAAACTTTCTTGCAAATAGGAAACAAATTGAGCTCATCTCACCATTATATGTACAACTAAATCCATTTCGAATTTTGTCTATGAACCCTTCTGTGACATCTTTTCTCATAATCATGGTTGGGTGTGAGCCACCTCCTGACCAATCAGTCCATGTAATAGTCCTATTTGATGTTAAATTAGGGCAAACTTTAGTCACTAAAGTTGGCAAATAATGTTCGTCCATGTAACATGGTGGCACACAATGATTCCTAAACACCGGATAATATGTGACATCTGACACAATGGCTATAGCGAGTTCTCGATTGGCTTCCAACCATTGGGAGCCTTTGCGCCAATCGGATATCGTTATTGTGGGCCACATTCGCTTGTTGTACCGGCCACGCCCAATAGGCCGAGGGTCATCAAATGTACTAAGGAAACTTTTATTAGAATTTACGAGGTAGTTGTAGATTTTAGTGAAATTGAATATAGGAATGCATGTTTCTGATAAAAGTACGAATCTTTCATTTGAAAAGTCAAGGAGAGCGTTTGCTAGTAGGCGTCTCTCTGCATCAATCATTGTTGCTCTCCCCCATTGAACCGGCTATAATAAGAGAAATCCATAAATTATGTGTTAAAAACTTAAAATTATATATAAAAAAAAATTAAAGTAAATATTGTCCGTGTAAGTGACAGATGTAAATATTTGTTTACCTTGCTAGGTATTTGACGCTTGTAAAACACCGATGACTTTGAGGGCTTGTAAGCGTATTCCGATGAAATATGAAGGTAGATTGAGAAAAACCCTTCATGTCCTCTAAAGAACATCTCCCAAAGTGGTTCCATGAATAATCTTCCCCTAGTTAAGAACATGAAAGCAATTTTTGGCGTTCTATTGAAAGGATATTCAATGATACGCGGAACCACTGAGGCTCGCCATAGTAACTCTTCATCACTCATCGAATGTCGAAGATCTCTAGGAGAAATCCACTCCTTCAACTCATTAACTCCGTTTGAACATTTACATTCTTGCATGCATTGACGTTGAGAAGTTACAGAGGAAGAATAGAAAGGAGGAAACGCGTTGAGATGAGAAAAGTATAAATCTTCGTACAACACGAATTTTTTGAAATGGTCATGAATGATCATTCCTAAAACTAGAACAAGAAATGTAATTGATAAAGAGAAGATTATGGTTGTAGCAACTTGGAATTTACCCATTTTGGCTTCTCTTTTGATGCTTATAGAGAGTTCTTTTGCATGCATTTTAAGTTTGTGCCCTTTTTTTTAAACAAATTTCTTTTTGTGTGAATGACTTTCATGTTATGAGGTTTATAATTAAGGTGCCCAAAAAAATAAAAACTTTTTACCTTGTTGTCTATGTGAGGGCCTCGTTCAATCCCACATGGGATGTACTTATCATCAATAAGAGTCGTGTTTGGTTTGTGCAGATTCTGCAGTGTCATGTGTTGCATTGCATTAGCAAAAATGCATGTTTCACAAGGCATACTCACTCTAAAGATGAACTTATTGAATTAAAGTTAATTTAAATACTTTCTCCGGTCCCTAAACTTTTACTATTTTTTTTTTTTTGGAATGTTCTTAAATAACATTTTTTTTTAGGTAAAATAACATAAAACGTCCCAAATTAATTAGTAATTTTGGATTTTCGTCCTAAACTATATTACCTCACCGAATTTCGTCCCGTAATTTAATATTTGTTTGAAATACCGTCCAAAACTAATTACTAATTTTGATGTTTCGTCCCAAATTAGTGATAAATTTGGGACGATTTTTGCATTGTCTTTTTTTTTTTATAAATAAAATTATTTTTTCCAACCACATCCCTTCACATAAAATTATGATTTGACACAACCAACTCTCACCACTACTTTTAAGGGCTTACATGTAAAAATACCTAATGTGTCCAAAGTGAAAGGATAAAAAAAAAAGACTGAGATAGTATTTATTTTTGGAAGTGATTTTTATTAAATTATATAAAATCAAATTTTCAAATAATATTAAACGATTAATGTTATTCGAGTCTGATTTATCAACTCATTTTTACCAATCAATCAAATCATGAACTCACAAGAGACACCTTGAAGAAAATGATCACAAAAAAATAGTTCCACAAAATAACTACTTTTTTCCTTATGCTCATGGGCGTAGCTACATAAAATTGAGTGGTTCAGTCACCTCACTCAACTTTTGCGCTTTGTATTGAAATTATATGTATAATATTTGTAAAAATTAATTATATTTTTTAATTGCTTTAATATGGACCACACTCAATAAAATTAAAATTTATTTGTTAATGGGGTCATGTTTTATTAAAATATATTTATCTTCCACTAATAAATATTTATGAATTAATATATTAATAGTAAAAGACAAATCCCAATTTTTAGGATTGTGAGATATAGGTGTTCAGCAAAACCGCAAAACCACCAAAATTGATCAATCAAATCCAAACCGATCGCAATTTGTGGGAAGAAATGATGGGTTGGTCTTGGTAATCATGAAAAAAAGACCATAAGTTATATAAGATTTGTTTTATACTTTTTTCAGATAGCGTAACTGCATTCGACCGTATATATAAATTATTATTTTTATATGTATTTAGTTAGTAGTCCTGCTATCATGAAAAGTAGAAATATAATTTAAGAATATACTTTAACAAAAAAATATTGTTACGATGTAAAAAAAATATACTCTCTTACATTATGACACTAGTAAAATTTTATTCTGGCTTATGATTCTTGTCTAACAATAGGTCATAGATTCAACTCCGCTAATATAAATTTTCTTCAAGTTTAATACTAATGTTTGGTCGCAATTCAATAAATTTTCGATTAAGTATCATTGATCAGAGCCAGTTTCCCTGACTCGAAAGAAGTCCCGCTCCGATGGCCCGACGAGCGCTAAGAAAGGAAGTGCAACCGAAGGAAATTACACTCTCCTCTCTCTCACTCAAGTGAGTTGGTTTCGAGAGCGGAGTAGTTATGAACCCTGTAGATCATCCCATGGGGTGGTATTTATTGATGTAATGGTATTTATGTAATGATCGCTTCTCTAAAAATATATCATAGAATTCTGTGAACAATTTAATGTATTATTTGATGGAAGCAAGGCACAAGAACACAACTTATTTCATAAAAACAGAGCATAATGTGCTAAGATTCATCCATTTTTCCATAGATTAACAATCCCCTAGCTACATATGATTCTTTGAACCTAGTATCTCTCGAACAGTGTACAAAACAGCAATGGCAGCCACTGTCGCAGCACCCAAAACTTTAATCCGATGATGTTCTATTGACAAGGTGCTGAATAAATATGCCCATATCCATCGTGAAATGAAGTTTACCCTACAAGTTGATCGAAATCTCTGCATCGAAAATTCCTGCATGTTTTCGAGAGAGATCGTAAAGAGTTACTTCTCTTCATAATTTACCAACACGAGTCGCAAAATCAGCAATACTGTGATTGAAATTTTCGAGAGAGAAATCCTGCATTTTTCAGAGTAGTCTACATCAATAAAGCATATAAGCATACAAGTTACAACTGAAGAAGCATCCGTGTCTTCTAGTTTGATCTATTCATGAGTTCTTTGCAAAATAACCCCCTATGCTTTGTCTAATTAGCAAAAAAAAAAAAAGTGTTATTTTTATTAGCGAAATCTCCATGTGCTATTTTTTATGATCCAAAATAAAATCCTCTCATGCCGGATTACATATTTTTTAGAAAAAATGACAAATATACACCCACCAAAAAATACGAAAACACCCTTATTAATCCAAAAAAATTATCAATAATTCTCATGTTAACTTCGAAAAGAGGCAATAATCCCCTCTGTTAACTTAAAAAATTGACAATAACATTCCTATTGGCTTATGCCTTAACTTCAAATGAGACTTTTTGCTAATAAAAATAACACTGGGTTTTTTTTTTTTTTGCCAATTAGAAAAACCACATGGGTATTTTTACATTTATCTCTATTTTATACGTATTAAACATACTACCCAATTTCATTATTTCTTAGAATTCAGTCGACAACTGGATATAATACCATACATAATCCAAACATCATCAGAAACGAGAAGACATTTGAGAAGATGCAGTGTAAGAATTCTAAAGAGGAAAGCTAATTAATATTACCTTTGGTAATTTATTCTGCTGGAAAAGGTGATCGACATGGAGTCGTACATTTGATGCAGCAGGAATCCAGAGACTTCGATCAACATCAGCATATGTATATGCAACAATATCAAATAATGTTTTCGCTCCACCTTGTATGGCTTTCAAGATGGTAGATTCTCTATTTCTCCGGTTTCTGAAATTTTAAAAAATTAATACTTGATAAATCATTGATAAAATCTAATATTGCAACGAGTTAATGGCAATTTACCCATGTGATATGTATAATGTTCAATTTACCCTCCTCTAATTTGAAAAATAGCACTTTACACCCTTCCCTAATCTTATAAAAGATTCACACCGCCTCCCCGGACATTTTTAAACTTATAAAAAAATATGATTTGACAAAACTACCCCTCTTATATACTACATTTTGAATCAATCAACTTATAAATGTGGTATATAAACCCCCCCCCCCCCCCAAACCATCATAAATGTGGCATTTTACCCCGTTTGTTTTGATAGATTTGTCACTTTACCCCCTGTATTATGATAAATGTGGTACTTAACCCCCTGTGTTATTATGATATGTGACACTTTACCCACTAAGGGTACTTTTATTTTTATACGCAACACTTTTCATGCGCAAACTTAATCTCGGCAAGTGTGTTACACCCTCCATTGGAAGGAGGCAAATTGCTCCTTTAAAATTTTCCTTGGGGGGAGGGGGTTGTGAAGTGCTATTTTTCAAATCACAAGAGGTAAACTGAACATTATGCACATCACGGAGGGTAAATTGGCATTAGTCCATATTGCAACTATCAAATTGTCTCTTACTTGAGATATCCACAGAGCATATGTTTTGGCCACATATTAACTCTACCATGCATGGGAATCAGTACATGCGGGGAGAGCTCCAAGAACTTGTATGTTGTGTCGAAATAATCCTGTGAAAAGAATACAATAATATTAAACAAAATATAGGTCATGAGAAGAAGTGAATTTGTAATAAATGCATAGCATATTTTCATTCTACAAATTTATAATTGTTGTTTACATTTTTTGTAAACTTACACTCATATTTCCTCCAGAAGTAATATCCAAGAGTGCACTTCCTTGGCTGAAATAGCATAAACTCATCAGTTTAATATGGAGCTAATGCCAATTTACCCCCTGTGAAAATTATAATGTTCAATTTACACCCCCGTGATTTGGAATAGAGCACTTTACCCCCTGTGAAAATTTTAAAGAAGCAATTTACCTCCTTTAGCCGGAGAACGTAACTAATTTGCCGAAATTGAGAGTGAGCATGAAAAGTGTTTTTGTAACGTAGGGAGGTAAATTGCCACATTTATTACAGCTCAGGGGGTAACCTGCCACATTATCTTAATACAAGGGGGTAAAGTGCCACATATAAAAATATCAGGGAGGCGGTGTGAAACTTTTATAAGATTACAGGGAGGTAAATTGAACATTATGAATATCACGGGGGGGGGGGGGGGGGGGGTTGTAAATTTCCACTAACTCGTTTAATATGTCTCAGGAAATTCAGAAATTAAATATTAAAGCTACGATGGACAATCAAAACAACTCACTTGTAAGAAAAGGATTGAATTTCGTACATCAACAATTTTTTTAGTACACCCACTGTTTCAAGTTTCTTGAAGTATGCACCAATCAGTTACTAAGAAGTCAAAAATAAAATTGAGCCCCCTAACTTCGTAAACATAAGTACGTATACATGTGTGTTTTTGATCTATGATTCATAGCTAGTTTGTATCCAATAACGTACCCTACACAATGATCCCCGACTATAAGTGCGTTAGAACTGACATGAAGCAATGCCACGTGGCCGTCTGTATGTCCCTAATAAGATTGTTGCATGAATTATAATACAATGCAACAAAGACACGAAAATTTGATATTAAAAAAAAATGAATTATGGATGAAACTTACTGGAGCTGAAATGAGTCTTAACCGCTGACCACCAACAGAAATTTCTTCACACCCCTGAATCGGTAGATATCCCTGAGACCAATCATCTGTATCCAAAAAAATTACTTCAAATGATGGAAAATTGGATTGAAAAGAGTTATATGGCATAAAACTCCTAAATGTTGCAGTAATTTATTTCTTTTTGTACAAAACAAGTAATAGGATGAAGTACAACAAATTTATCTCTCTTTCTTTTAAATTTATGGCAAGAACAAGAGAATTTCTAGTGGTTTGCTTCCTTGTGTCATACCAAACTATTTGAAAGGACGGGTAATTTATGACAACACCCCCTGAGGAATTACAAGGAGACCTCTTCTAGTTTAGACTATGTACCAGAACACCCCTTACAGCTTCAACAATCCTTACAAGGACACCCCCTACAACTTTTGAAAATGTTGACAAAAAAACATTACATGGGATGTCCTTGTAATCTTTGGAAACACAGAGGGGTTTCTGTAATTACGTTAAGCCTCAAGGGGGGGGGGGGGGGTTCGAGTGTAAATCACCCTTACGACACTTTAACATATCAACAGGCAGTCACCTCACACCTGACCTTTCTCAATTCGGCGAAATGTATTTTCATGAGCCAAGAGAGTAGCATCAGGATTGCACCTCTGGACGATTGAGAGACCTATGTGGACACCAAGATAAGTAAATGATTACATTTTTTAAATGAATGATTCATAACAGAAAAAAAGAAAATTATGAAAATATTACCATCTACGTGATCATGATGGTGATGAGTCACAAACACAAGCAACTTCCGTGGCAGCGCAGTAACAATTTGTTCAAGCTGATTGTGCAAGGAGAAGCATGTCATGATGTAAAAAATAATGAGCTAAATGCAAGAGGGGGTTATTTCCAATTTTCAAGTTAACAAGAGGGGTCATTGTCAAATAGGGGTGTTTTCGCATTTTTGTTGGGGTTATAATCTTCATTTTTCTACAAAATATGTACTCCGCCTTGGGAAATGTTTTTTGGCTAATATAAAAAATACTGCTAATTAGGCAAAGCATAGGGGGTATTTTTGCATTTCACTCAAGAAAAACAACTATTCATCAAAGCTTTTTATTTTTTTACACCAGTACGTGGTGCGTCTCTTACAAAACCGCATTTCATTTTGGGCCCTGGATAATAACTTTTCCACGGTAGTTTCTAATATTTTTGTGTTTGATTATATCATCCAAAATAAAATTAGAAGCATTTTCCTACTTTTTACACATTTCATATTATTTTTCTTATGTCAAGTGAAAAGCATCATATATTTATTCATACCTCTTTGTGCATAGTTGAGTTGCATCCAGGATCGACAATGAGTGCGTCTCCACTTGCAAAATAATTATCTCCATCAAGGACAAAGACGTCATTACCAGTAATTGTATCAGGTACAAACACGACCAAGTTTGTTGTGTGGAAAGGCTTCGCTGTTCGACTTCCCATCGGAACAAGTTTAACACCAGGAGGATATTCCTGTATTACATTCTTACGGTTATATTCAAATTACACCCCTTTATTAGTTCCACTTAACAAAAACACCACTGTCACAATTTTATAGCAAATATAAAAATGTATCCATAAGACGCCTCTATATATGTACTAAAATCCATCTGTGTGTGCTTAATCAATAATCACGACCAATGAATCATTTTTTTCTTGTAATATAACTTTAAATGTCTGTATAATGCTGTAAATGCTCAAGCTGTTACAAATCAAATTTCAAGTCCATTTTTTTTATTTTTTTCATTTTTTATCACCAAAAAATGTTACGAAATAATGAAGCGACCGTGATAAGTCCAATTTACTTGATATTTGGCTTGAATTCGAAAAACATAAGTTCATTTGAGATCAATTTGTTATACATGTCAGAGTAGCTTAAACAACAATTATCGTTTGATATTTCATTAGAGACCCAATTTTAATTCTATTTAACGAGTTAAAAGAAGACCAACATATATATATAAAAAAAAATCAAGCTAATCGAGCTCGACTCATGTTCGGCTTGTTTGAGCTCTGTTCATTTTCTAAAATCAAACCAATCTCAAACACAAATTCAAGGTCAGTAAGAAAATCAAGTGTGATGCAATATATTTTCCGAGACTAAATATATCCAAACTAATGCAGATGATAACAAAAGGATGAAAAGAAAGATCTAACTCAGAGTTGGCTGTTTCTTATAACATAAAACATCAACAAAAAAGAAACGGACCTGACATCTCAAAGTGGGTGGAATGTGCAATTTCGCAAATTGCATTGAATCATCCAGAAGACCAACAACAACTAACGGCCCTACACGATCATTATTAGGCTTCACTTCTAGAAGCAGATCTACGCAGCTTTTGGTGCTCATCCACTTACAAAGATCTAATAACAATACAAAACGATATAGCATTAAAAAAAAATACAAAACGATATCATATAACCTCGTCAGAGATAGCCAGATATTAGTTAAATCATTTTCAATCACAATTTGAGAACTGAAGAATTGGAGATTATGTTGAAGCCGAGCACCTCTGGAGGTGCTTATAGCTTATCAGCTTATTTTAAGAGAAGCAGAAGCTAAAACACCTCTTGCATTCTCGTACGATAAACTTTAGGGTCGCATAAGTACTCCAATAACCACATCAAAATAGCAGCAATTTGAGGAAATAATTTCTTCTAAAATAAAAATAACATTATCAAACCTTCCAACTTCCCATCATGAGATTTGAATTCTCCGGTAATATACACAGTCTTAACTGGTATTCCGGGTCCAAATTCAGGTTCCTCTACAACCTTTGACAATTTCCATATTTCCTTAATTGCTTCGTTGAATCCCACTTTTCCAAGAACCTACAACAAAGCCATTGTAAAATTAACAACCACTAGCTGGAATTGTACTGAAATTACTATATCAGCCCTCTTCTGAACCATAAAGGTATATACTTTGTTTAGATTTTATAAACAACATAATGCAACTTAGATTTATGTTCAGCCGAGATTTATAATGAAATTGAACATCAGAAATCAGAATGGATCAAATATTGAAAATCACAGACCTTTTAATATTAGTACACTCCCAACTTTTGAGTAAGACTCAAAAAAAAAAATCACATTTAAAGCTATAATCACTTAAATAATCCTGTTTTACCTATGAATAATGACTTTACATTATATTTCCATCTTTCTCTAAAACTCATAAACTAAAACCTAATCAAATAAGCTGTCATGAACAGGATCCAAACTAATTATTCTAGCAACCTTAAACATTTCCAAATAGCGAGAAATGGAAAAATACTCCCTATGCTTTGTTTATTTAGCAAAAAATACCGTGTTAATTTTAATACCATACACCCCCCCCCCCCCCCCCTTTCCTATCTTTTTACAAAAAAAATCTCCCAAGCCATAGTATATAATTTTAACCCACCAAAAAATGCAAAATCACTCATATTCAACTTAAAACTGACAACAATTCCCCCTGTCAACTTTGAAAATTCACATAACCCCGCCCTATTCACTTGAAAGATTGAGAATAAATTCCCTATTGATTTACAAAGAGATTTAAAATGGGATTTTTTGCTAATATAAAAAGAACAATGGAGTTTTTCGGTTTTTCCTAATAAAAATAACAAATGGGCTTTGTCAATTAGTCAAAACACAGGGTATATATTTGCACTAAGCTCTTTCCAAATGCATAACAAAGACAAGTAAACACACATTCAGCCTTTATTAACTTAAAAAAATAAACAAATTACTTCAAATTCAGAATAGCTACCTGATCAAGAGCTGAATGAAGATCAAACCCATTCAGAACTTGTAACAAAGAATTGTCCTCAGCTTCAATTTGAACTTGAGAAGTATTATTCAATGGGCTTTCAAGAATTGGCAATTGTGCCGAGGGTAAATCCCATAGGTCAGAATCTTGATAAGAATCATATTCTGGGTCGTCGAATTTTGGGGGTTGATTTTGTTTTGTGAGGAGAAATTCGGCGTCGTTTAAAGGGTTCTTGATTATCAGTGCCAAGTTCACTTTCTGGGTGGCCATTTTGGATTTTTGGCACAATTTTTTTTGCGGTGGTTTGGTAATCGTATACTCTAATTGGCGAAATTATTATCTAGAGCAGGTCTAGGAAGTCAGTGGTACACCATATGTCTTAAAATTTATCAACTCATTTATAATTAATTAAAATTTAAATAACCCGACTAAATTAAATTAGAGTTAAATAAAAATAAGTAATTTTTAATCTCATCCTACATTATTATCATAACATTAATTAAAAAAAAGTTAATTATTATGATTTAACTAATCAACCTTCATTATACTAAATCAAAATTGAAAAATAATAAATATAACTTTTAAGGAAAATCTTTTTAATTTATTTTAGATGGATCTTTGACATATAATATGACATAATTTATTCTAGAATATTACGACCGACTTTTTCAAGAAAACAATACTGTAATTTAATTGGACTAATTTATGGTATCACTTCTTCATATCCAATAAACCTTTGTTTCCTTTTCCACTCAGTGACCCAACTTTTTCTTTTTGGAATGACATTTCATCTTTCACGTTTGCCAACATTTAGGGCCATTTTATGGTGAGGAACGAAAATTGTGAAGAAATCAAATAATGTTGAATATTTGTGTGATTTGTTTCCAAAATAGAAAATATCGACGTGAGACGTGATAAAAGATGGAAAATTTGATGGTTTTGGTGTGTGAAGCATTCGCCCATATGTGCCCTACTACTCCTTAAGTTCATGAGTTCGACGAGTCGAACAATGGAGTTTTGACTTTTTCTAAAAATTAAAATGTTGTTTTCAGAAAATTTAAATATATATGTCTTAATTTTTCATTTATACTACAGAACAAGTTTGAAATAATTGAGGTTTAGATAACTCTTATTAATAATCTTTTAAAAAATATCTTCTATAAAATTACAAATTAATGTAGTTTTGCGCATAGCACGGGAATAAGTCAGTGCAATTTATTTAACATATCAAGATCGATCCTAACTTTCCTTGATGATAATGATAGTGGTAATTTATGATATAGGGGTATTTTAATAATTTCCTAAATAATAATAATAAAGAATTTACATTTGTTAATTAACCTAACTTACGTTTATATAATTAATTCTTTGTCGAGCCGCTCACTTCTTGCCATCCTAACGGGTCAACCCAAATCATTGTATTCTTTTATTTAATTTTTTTTCGTATTCCATTTGTTTCATAATAAGTGTCGTTTTAGAGATTTTTTTATTTTTGTTGGCCAAGGTTTTGGCAGCAATTATTTTGCGATGGAGGTCAGGGTCAAGTCACAGTTGACCCGTCGATCCCTTTATTTTAGAGAGGCTTAACAATGTTTTTCTTGATTCGCAGAGATCGAAATTGTAATATGAACTGGCAAGGTTTTGCAAATGTTCGGGCTGCTTATTATGAAGCCTCCTTGATATTCGATATTTCTGGATTTTTTCCTCTGGCCCATTTGGATGGGATGATTTGAAATGAGAGGGATTTCAAATGAATGAATTTGAAATTCTAATGATTTAAAATCCATTCATTTGAAATCTCTTGTTTGGATAAATTTTTTTATAAATGATTTCAAATCCATTGATTTGAAATTCATTGTTTGGTAATATCATTTGTGGTATTTAAAATTCCCAATTATACCTTATAATTTGTTCTGTGAGTTAATTCTTGCTCGTTATTTGTTGTTGATATCTAGATAAAATCGGATAAATCAATTTGGGGCAAAATTATTTTTTGAAAATTAAGGGACCAAAAGTGCAAATATCGAATTTCAAAAAATCTATAGGGAAATGAAAATCTTAATTTTATGAAAATTCTGGATTGAATTGCAACTCCGGATTTTTTGAGAATTTGGGGTCAAATTGCAATTTCTGAAAATTAAGGGACCAAAAGTGCAAATTTTGATATCTGAAAATCAGGGCGAATTGAAAATTTAATCTTCGGAAAATTATGGACTGGATTGTGATTCTTGGTTTTTTGAAAATCTAAGGACAAATTGAAAAATCTAGGGTCAAATTGCAATTTTCAAAAAATGAGGGAACTAAAGTGCAAATTCAAATTTTTGAGAATCAAGGTCCCATTTGAAAATTTTAATTTTCTGAAAATTCTGAACTGAATTGTGATTATGGGTTCTTCGAAAATTTAGGGTCAAAATTGCAATTTTCAAAAATTGAGGGACCAAAAGTTAGAATTCAAATTTCTAAAAATAATAGACAAATTGCACATTTTAATTATGAAAATTCTGGACTGAATTGCTCTTCTAGGTTTTTTGAAAATCTGGGTGATAATTACAATTTTTGAAAATATACAATGTGGACTTTTTTCTTAAGTGGATTTTAACACTCATTTAATTTTTCAGATAAGCTAATATCAATATATATTTGTACTCTACAATTTTTCATCCACCGAGGTAGCCACGTAATTTTTCTTACATCAATATCAATGATATCTAATATAATGTATAAGCAATAAAAAAAATCAATACTATGATGTTCTTCTTTCTAAGACTAATACATGTTGTGTTGTGTACACATAAGGAAATTCTCTTTGTCATTGGATTGAAAATGAGAAATGAGATTTTAATTTCAGCCTTCAAAAAATTGGACAGGCTACCAATTGAGTAGGTGATTGAGTTGGGCAGATTTTTGAATATTTTAAAGTAACCAAAACAAATTAAGTTACATATTTACCCTTGCATTACCTTTTCAATTACACAATTGCCTTTCTAGTTGAAAAAAATTCATTTTTATCTTTTTATGTTATTTAAAATCGTCGGAAATATAATACATGTTATTTAGTTGTGTATTGAAAAAGAATTTTGTCGTTGAATTTTCGGAACTTTGAAGCTCTAGCTATGGCGGCTTTTTGTCAAAATTGAGCATTGTTATCTTGTTTCTTGTTCAATACAATTTCATAAAAAAGTTTCAAATAGATGTTATTTGCAATCCTTGTGATAATTTTGTATTAATTAGGGCTTATATCGAGCTTTCATAATAAAGAGTTAAATTCGATTATGTTCTTCAAGTTTGATATTGATGTTGCTTGTATTGATTAATAATGCTAGAATTATCTGAATCAATAAAAATCCTCAACCATTGCAAGAAAATTTATTTTTTTCAGCATTTTAAGAAACCGGGTCGTGTTTGACCCATTTTGCAGACCCACGGGCAGCCGCTCGCCCACACACATTGCTGGTGCGTGGGAGCGAGTGAAGTCCAACCGGAGCTTCGTTTTTAACCTGGGTTTTACATTAAGCTTGTTTTTCTCATTCTGTAATTATAATTTTATCTTTTGAAAAATGAAATTATCTTTTGGTTAATTATTATCTTTGGTGCGTTTTAATTACATTAAAATTAATTTTAGATATTAATATTTATTGAAAATTCTATAGATATTCCTTTAGTTTATTATGAGCATAATAGTAGTACCCACTCTCTCTAGATTTAAACCTCATAAAATTAGTTTGTCCTTTTTTTCTTAACATCAAAGAAAAAAATGTGAAAATTCATTTAAGAATTCAGCCTATTCATTAGCAATATAACTTTAAGATTTTGAACCATTAAAGTTTTAATATGTATTACTAATTATGTGAACTTTAACAAATATAGGTTTTTGTCTTTTTGATCTAAACAAGTCTTGTTTATTGAATTACATTATGTTTGTGAATTATTTGTCAAATATTTGAAGGTATCAAATGTTACAAATCTATATTTTTGTTAGTTAACCATAAAATAATAATTAGAGATTTGAAATTAGACTAAAAGCGTTACTATGTATATATGTATGTTGTTACTAAAATAAAGTATATCAATCATCACAAATTTTTTTTTTATTTAGTATAAATATATTTCAATATGAATTAAATACAAGATAATGTCCACTATGCTTATTTATAATTTCCACCTTATAATAACCAAAATGAGGTATTATAGACATTCATAAATTGATTCTTAAATATAGATATGTATGTATTTGATACGGAATAATGTTCTATATTTGTCTTTTTCATCTTATAATAAACAAAAAGTAAAGTTTCATTAACTATCGTAAATCTAATAATCGATTATTAAGTATAAGTATGTTGGTTGTTAAATTTTTAATATTATATTGATGCAAGACCTTATCGCCAATTTCTTTTCTTTTTCTATTTATTTAAATAAAATTATTTTGAGATTTTTTTTGTTATTACCTATTAATCAGGTTACCTTTGAATAATGACGTTTGTCTAGAGGTTCCTAACTTAAGTATACTCCACTTACGTTGTTCCTTAACAAATATTACTAATATACTAACCTTAACTGTATCAAATAAGGTGGTGTGTCAACTTCTTCAGATATATTTATTGCTGCCGACATGCATTTGCCCTTTGCTTTTGCCATGCTCTTTGCTGTTGACATGCCCTTACCATCTGCTCCTGCCATGCTTTTTGCTACTTACATGCCCCTCCCTCAACTACATCGGTCGTTGCGGCTTACCGGCCCAACGATCCCTGCTACAACCCTTCGTACAATTGCATTTGCAACAAAAATCCCCCTACCATTGCATCTTTGAAATCCCCTCCCGCTACCAAGGATCCTACTACTCCCGCTACTCAAATGTACCCCTTCTTGTTCTGGTATGTATTCATACCCTATACACACATTCTCAATTCGTACTCATTTTTCAGAATCCCAAATACATGCTAAAGCATGTACACGTTCGTACACATATTCACACCCTATACACGCACAATCACACCCCTAAACCACAAATTCACTTACTTAACGCACATATACATTTTCCTCACTCTCATAATTTTTTCCTCTATGTACTGGAATATCCATTAAGATCAAACTTCATCCATAATACTACTATTTCTTCAAAGAGAACAGTTTGAGGAATCCCCAAGGCTTTGGGAATTGTTGGATAAAACAAACCAGAGACTCAAGGTGAATATATATATTTTTTTTATTGAAGATTAATTTGTATTTACTGTTTAATATTAACTGTTTTTTGTAGGTATGCTTCTTATGGGCTCAGGATTAGAGATCGTTCGCTGAGTTTTCCCCAAATCAGGTAATGGGAAAGTTTTTTTTTTTCACTATTTGAGTTTTTTTTGTTTCGAGGAAGATATTATCGTTGCCGAATGGAAACGATTTTTTTCACTATTTTTACTTGTAGTTTTAATCACATATTCTTATGTTTGAGCATTTTTGTTCCTGGGAAGATATTATCGTTGCCGATGATAATCGCCAAATCTGGTAGAGGAAATTTTTTTTTTTACTATTTTTATTTGTAGTTTTAATCACATATTTCTTATATTTTGAGTTTTTCTTTCCTAGGGAAGATATTATGGATGTCGTTGATAATCCTTTGGCCAACCGTGGATTTTTATTATGTACAGTTTTAAGCTTCTTATATATGCTCTAATTTAAAAAAAAAAAAAATTATTAATATGATATGCTTTTATTTGTGTAAATAGATGGTGATAGAAGAATACATGATCCTGTGACATTAGGGCTAAAAACTCTGGTAATGTTCTATTTAATTACATAGTGTCTTCTTAATTCTTTTTTTTTTTATATGTTTTGTGTTTTTTTTTCAGGTTCTAATCTTAAGAATGATTCCAGCTCATATTGATCCGCTAACTCAAGTGCATGTTGCTGAGTTGGTTCCAACTCCCGATGATATTTCATTTGAGGATGCTGAATGCTCAATAGTAATTAATAAATCTCAAGAAACATCACTTATAGATGATTATCATACTGCTGCTGTTGAATAGTCTTCTGCCAATATTAATCCAAATGAAGCAGCTATTTCGTTTGAAGATGTTGAATGTCCAATAGTAATTAATGAATCTCAAGAAACATCACTTGTAGATGATTCTCATACTGCTATTGTTGAAGAATCGTTTGCCAATGTTAATCCAAATGAAGTTGCACCATCGCGTATTTACTCTAGGCGTAAGAAAAAGAGGGACTCAACCTTTTCGGTTAGACATACCATGTATGGAATTTGGGCAGAAAATACTGATATATCAAATATTCGATCACTGACTTGGCACTCTCCACGTCATATAAATAAATCAATATCAGGATTAAGATTATATTCGACATCCAGTTCAGATTAATCTGTTCTGTTCGACATCAAGTTCATAGTTCAGATTAATCTGTTCTATTCGACATCCAGTTCAGATTAATCTGTTCTGTTCGACATCAAGTTCATAGTTCATATTAATCTATTCCATTCGACATCCAATTCTGGTTATTCTGGTCTATTCGACATTGAATCCTAGTTAAAATCTGGTCTGTTCGATACATGTCGGATGTAGTCCTAGCTGATTTGTTATGATTCGATGTACACACCAGACAACCCTTCGACCTCAAAATATCATTTGATCCGACCCGAAAGATCCGACCCGAAATATCCATTTTGGAAATCTATAAATAGAAGGCATTTATGGATTTTCAAAGGTAAGAATTTTTCAAACAAACTGTTAAGATACTTCTGCTATTCAGATCATCATCTGTACTGACTTTATCATCGGAGGGTTAATGCCGGATCAACCAACCGGCAAGACCTAACGAATTCCTTTGAACGCAGGATTAGGATCCTAAAGAGGAGTTCTATTCGATCTGACCAACAAGAGCTCCTTACTGAAGAACGGGTATCAGCATCCACGTGGCGAGATATAATTGGACCAAGTATACGGACGAAATTACCCTTCATCAGTTGGCGCCGTCTGTGGGAACCACTAATCAGTGTTCGAGGAGGAATGACAACAAGATCAAAAGCAGCAATGGCAGCAATGGCAGAAACTGCAGCACGGGAGAGGGAGGAACAAGGAGACAATATCGAAGGTGATCAAGTTAGCATGCATGAGGAGCGGGAAGCTGCTGGACCTTCACATCCACCAGAAGAAATTTTCAAATTTACTCGAGAAGAGCTGCAAGAACTGATCACTACAGCGCATAAAGACTGGTTGAATAAATCAAAGCTATTTGAAGTCGAAGGTCGAAGACCTAAGTCTCCAGAACATCACTCAGGGAAGGAAAGGAATCAACAAGCAGTTTCGGAGGAAGTAGATAGCAGACCAAAAGAGCAAGGATATCGACCAACTGATCGAAATAAAGCAAGACCAGTGGAATTCTCCATCGAAGTAAATAAACTTGCATCTCAGGTCAAATGCTTAACCAAGAAGTTAGAAAATCAAGAAAGAAGAGTTGAAGATGAAACTCCAATCATTCGATCAAACAAGAGATCCCCATTCTGTGATGAAATATACTTCGAAAGACTGCTCTCAACACAAAGAATGCCAACAGGATTGCCTAGATATGATGGAAAAGGAGACCCCGAAGAACATATCATACAATTCACACACATTGTGCAATTACATGATCTCTCGGACAACTTAGCAGCTAAATTATTTACTACTACTTTGTCAGATGTCGCCCAAAGATGGTTTGGTCGATTAGAAGGAGGTTCGATCAGTTCGATCGATCAGTTGTATGATAAATTTGTTCATCAATTTGCAAGTGGAAAAGCAATCAAACCACCCGCCAATCATCTATATTCAATCATCCAACAGAATGGAGAGAGTTTCAGAGCATTCATGCAAAGATTCAACACTGAACTTCTGAAAGTCGAAATGCCAAGAATTGATTTTCTCATAACCGTGCTATTCCAGAATGCTAAAAACAGAGATTTTGCCAATACCATTGTAAGGGAAAATCCAGAAACTTACGAAAAACTGATGGATACTGCGAGTCAATATATGACACAAGAAGAAATGAATATCATGAGAGGGAACTTCTTTGGCGTTAACAGAGCAAATGAACATCAATCCCAACGACAGAGTTTTGACAGACGCACATATTTTAACATGATGGACAGAAGATCCGATCAAAGAAATCAGCGGAGGGTAAGATCACCGAACAGAAGGTCGAACGTTTTCACTCCTCTAACTAGTAACCAATCTCAGATTTTGATGGCAATTCAAGATCGAAATATGTTAAGAAAACCATATCCATTGAAAAATCAGCCTCAATCAAACAGATATTGTCGATTCCACAAACAAAACGGACATGACACGAATGATTGCTTTCAGCTCAGAGATGAAATCGAAAGGTTAATATCTGAAGGACACTTAGCAGATTATGTGAAGAGAGACGGTGCAGGATCCCATGCAATGAAAGTTCCTAGCTATAGAAATGATCGACAAAGATCAAAGTCACCAGATAAAAAAGTAAGGGAGCAAAACAATCAGGGACAACCTTCTCGAGTTGTGATAAATATGATATCTGGTGGACCGGCAGGTGGAGATAGCAAAAATTCCAGAAGAAAGGTTTCAAGATCATTACAAACCGGGCAGTTCGATAAAAGAAATAAAGTGTACTCTATCAATTCCATCTCGAATTGGAAGAGTAAAATTACTTTTGATGATTCTGATCTACATGTCGATTATTTGTTGTATAAAGATCATGATGTCCCAGACTGGCCTATGGTTATAACATCTGAAATCGGAAATTGCACAGTAAAAAGAATCCTTATTGATTCAGGCAGCTCAGCTAACATTCTATTCCTAAACGCACTTACCAAAATGGAGTTAGTAGTAAGTTCATTACAACCTATCAACACACCTTTATCTGGTTTCGGAGGAGCAGAAGTCACTCCATTAGGAACGTTAACCCTATCCACTACTCTTGGTAGTGAAGATAACTGCAGAACAAGGATGATCAAATACTTGGTAGTAGACTCACCGTGTGCATATAATGTAATTTTGGGAAGACCAGCCTTGAACATTTTTCAAGCAGTTCTATCTACTTATCATCAAAAAATGAAGTTCCCCACCAAACTAGGTATCGGAGAAGTAGTTGGAGACTCCAAAGA